>CM021107.1:503782623-504254264 GCA_007115665.2 Sequoiadendron giganteum | reverse complement strand
GGTTGAGGGATTAGGGTTTAAGGGTTGAGGGTTGAGGGTTGATGGATTAAGAGGGTATAGGGGTTGAGGGATTAGGGTTTAAGGGTTGAGGGATTAAGAGGGTATAGGAGTTAAGGGTTGAGGGATTAGGGTTTAAGGGTTGAAGGATTAAGAAGGTATAGGGGTTGAGGTATTAGGGTTTAAGGGTTGAGGGATTAAGAGGGTATAGGGGTTGAGGGATTAGGGTTTAAGGGTTGAGGATTTAGGGTTGAGGGATTAAGAGGGTATAGGGGTTGAGGGATTAGGGTTTAAGGGTCGAGGGATTAGGGTTTAAGGGTTCAGGATTGAGGGTTGAGGGATTAGGAGGGTATAGGGGTTGAGGGATTAAGGTTTAAGGGTTGAGGGATTAAGAGGGTATAGGGATTGAGGGATTAGGGTTTAAGGGTTGAGGGTTTAGGGTTTAGGTCTCTATTTCCCACTCCCCACTTCTCCCCTTCTCCCACTCTCTCCCACTCTCCCCCTCTCTCCCTCCCTCTCTATCTCCCACTCTCCCCTCTCTCCCTCCCACTCTATCTCCCACTCTCTCCCTCTCTCTTTCTCCCACTCTCCCCTTCTCCCTCCCTCTCTATCTTCCACTCTCCCCCTCTCTCCCTCCCACTCTCTCAGAAACTCCTATACTCTCAAAAATACACTAAGAAAACCACATTTCACATAACGCGCTCGCATTATAACGCGTGCATGTTATAACTCGAGCGTGTTTTAAAGTCAACTAAAATGGTAAAAAAATCTATATACCCATTATTTGAAGGCCCACGGTCTGCATATTCCCCTGGTTTTGCGCATGCTCCGTCAAAAAATATCTTTTTGATGATGTTGTGAAGTGTGCGAGCATCTTTTTCACATTCCATCACCTTTTCCATGATCTTTTTACCACCTTTGCATGAAATAGCAGAGTTTCCACGTTCAAAGACATAATATCAATTGAAGGTTGAATTCCATTGAAAACTGATATACAATTGAAGTGTGGAAGGGACCAAGCTTTTGAACAAGTCAAATTGTTGTGGAGTTTGAAGAAAGAAGAAGCTAAGGCTACATAATTGGGTTGAACTCCTCCATTTGAAAGTTTGGTTTTTCAGATATGTGAAGTCTTTACAAATTTTCTTTCATTCTATTATGGCTTGCTTTCATTTTTGTTTGTCATTATAACCTTAGGTTGTCAATGCATATTTTAAATTACCAAATTATATACACAATTATTTACACTTACCAATTATAGAAATTCAGAACCATTCACCAAAATTCATCCTTTAAGACAACTCCAAGCCTCTCCCATTCCTCTGAAGGGTCCAAACACCTTCCAATACCTCTGCACAAACTGATGCAGTACAAAGGAAGAAATCAACACCTTTCTTGACACACTTATTCAACTATATTTCCCTTCACAAAAGATTTGATTCGTATACTCAAATTAGCATTAAGAGTTCCCGATTCCTTAAGGACCTTCAAAACACCTTGAAAATCTTGAAAATAACTTATTACAATCAACTAGGTTCCTCAAAACATCAACCAATGATTATTTCATTCATAGGTTGTCTTAAATCTTTCATAATGGCACCATTGTTTACAAACACAAACTATAATTCTTAAGGCACAACCAAACCATTATTTGCTTGATAAATCTTTGTTTGAGTTAGTACAACAAAAATGAAACATTTCAGAAGTCTACCCTTACACACAAACTTAGTTCCTTTGTTCACTGTCCACATTACTAGTAGCCAAACATCTACAAACTATCACATGTATCTCCCAAACCATGCACACACTTCAAACTATGATACTCATATTTTATGCAGAGTTAGAGGACCCAAAACCATTGAAGATGTCAACTTTCCTTCAAGAGCCATCTAAGAAGATTAAAAAGGTGTAATGGACCAATCCCAACACTCCTCCAAGCTGAACAACAAAAAAAAACATTATTTCCCAAATTTCACCCTTGGAAACTAGTTATTGTGCAAAACCAATTTTGGGCCCTTAACTCAAAAACTTTCGAAAACACCAGGAAAATAAAAGAATGATTGTAGCACCAATTTCAGAGTTGCAAGACATACCTTAACCCATCACATGACTCCTTTGGGATAACATTAAGAAAACTGACCTTTCACTATTTTAGGCCTCCAAGTAGGCCAATTTTACGAAGGAACTACCCTTAGATCTTCACACCAGACTTCCAAACCCAAAAACAGTGTTTAATTAGGTCTCAAAACAAGATAATTTCTAGGTCTTAGGACCTTACCCGCTCAACTAGGCTTCCAATACAAAAACCCCCATTTTCCAATGCAAAGAGAGAGGGTTTATAGAAACTCCTATACTCGGGCCTTCCCATACCATTCCAAAGCATCAAACATCTTCAAAATACCCTGCACAAGGTCAAAAGTTCATTACATAGACCACTCCTTCAACAATTGATGGGGAGTCTTATATTTCAAGAGCAATCTTGCTCTTCCCAAGACCTATTCTTTGGTCTTCCTAGGGTATTCCTCTCTACCCTACTCAGGGATCCCTCCTAAACCCCTCTCACCTCATAAGACTCTCCACCAATTTCAAATTCTTCACCATTGCTCTAAATTCACCACTAAGCTTCCCTAAGCTCCACACTGACCCAAAGTGTCCTAACCATTCAAGGGGATAGGAAAGGGTATTCTCACTATCCCCTTGTTGATTTGAATCCTCACTGATCCATCTCATAGGATTCTTTCACCTTGTACCCATCGTTTTCTTGAAAAACCCAATTTTAGGCCTTATAGCCTTTTGCCCAATTAAGCCTCCTAGAACCCGTTTTCTTGGCTTTTCTCAAAAACGGTCTTAACAACCCCCAAATATTCTTATAGATTCTTTCTAGTGGTACCCTAGGCTTCAAGATTTACTAGGTGTTTAGTCCTTTTGGCATCTGTGCATAGGACTGTCCTCATACCCCCTATTTTAAAGGGTTTCTAGGGTTCTGGCTCCTTTTTCCAACTTTGAGGGCTTCAATGACCTCCTCAACTCTCCTCCTTGCACACACATGTTTGGAATACATGTTACCACACTCTCTTTCTCTTGATTGGCACAAACCAGTCCATTTAGTAACTTTCTTTACTGTTGTCCTCTCCAAGCCACTAGCCAGAATGCACTTGCACTCGCCTAGTTCTTGATGAATTCACCATCTCCCTTGCAAACCAAGATACCACACACCATATGTATATTGTACAAACATTCCCCTACTTGATTCCAAGTGGCCATGGTATCCTTGCCACGGGAATTCAAGTGGGGTCATTACTTCCAAAAACTGGCCTGAACCGGCTATGAGACTAAAAACTCTAAAAACTTGCAAAACAAAAAGCAATTGAACTAAATGGCTAATATAATGCTTCACACAGTAATTAAGTGACACAATTGAAAGACTCAAAGAATTATATAGGTCCTTTCAATCCATTCTTGACTGGATGAAGGCACAAAAATAGAAATTCAATGAAATTTGCACTCTTCCAACTCACAAATTCCCCTTCCAAAACTCCAAATCATACAATAGCTTTCCCACATGCTCAATTAGGGTTTTTCTGACCTTATATACCTTTTTCCCACATGCTAGGACCCTTTCGTTGGGGTTAGAGCATCATTAATTCCCTTTTCCCACTTTTAGGACAACTTGCCAAGTCTACATGGACTAATTTGCCTAATTTCATCATTCAGGCTTCTCCAAACTTCAAGGCTCTAGACTACCCTAAGTTTTCCTTAACTCACACATCAAAAACACTATTGGGACTTTACATAATAGTCCTTATTCCCTTGGTGGTTGGCTAGAACCACCTACAAGCCAAAATTGCCAAGATCTTCCAAAAGACCTTTAAGGTGCTCCTGCACCAACAATTTTTCAAAATCACTCCTTGGTTCCTCAAATTCTCATGGAAAAGTGCTTGTTTGAGCTAAGAACCACATATCCTATTGTCATTAGTTTCATTCCAAGGCATGTTCAACAATAAAAGACCCTACTTTTGTACATGATGATTGTAAGTGTTATTTAAATGAAGCCTTCAATGACATATATTTTTCAATTATCTTGAATGGATACATTTTTTAGGAACTAATATTCATCTCATTACCATGGTATAGATAAAATTATCTACCATGCCAAAGAAAAAGACAAAGAGAAAACTAACAGATGAAGAGAACGAAACCTTGAAAGAAAAGGAGAGAGTTCGGGTGGCAACATATCGTGAAAAGAAGAAATTAGAAACGATTGATGAAAATAACCCGATTGTAGAGGAACCTCAACCATCAAAAAGAGAACGGGAATTGGCAACACAAAAGGCACGAATGTGAAAGCATCGTCGTAAGAGAGATTTAGATACCGTAGTTGGAGACACACCCTCTACGACAAGTGAATATGAAGGGACACCATTAAGCACAAGCGAATATGGAGGGACACCATCTAGCACAAGTGAATATGGATGGACACCATCTAGTGCAAGTGAATATGGAGGGACACCATTTACCGCAAGTGAATATTGTTGGAAATCATTCAACACATCTCAAGTTGAGAGTACATCATCACTCGAAATCGACGAAGAAGGTATGCCATCATTCCCATGTGAACCTCAAGGAATGTCTTCTTCTCCACCCTCGATCGAAGGTAGCAATCTAGCCCACCTCAATTAAATATTGATGAAATTCCTAATGTTGAGATGTATGTACCTAGGAGAACACCACCAAGAATTTTGCGTAGAAAGCCAAAGTATTTGATTAATATTGATGATGAGATTTTGTAGCAAATGGAAGGTAAGATTTCAACACACACTTGTAGAAGATATGCTAATAAGATTTGGGAACAATTCTTTGAAAAGCTAAATGAGACTGCAAGATGTCAACTATTTGTTGAAATGATGCGGGGTGTAAAGTATAGGAACATCATGAAGACTCTTGGGTTGAGAACATCGAATGCATCGAGTGAAGACACTATTGTGAAGAATCTAATGGATGCTTATGAGAGTGTGGGTAAGACCTCATGCTCAAAGGATAGTAATGTCACCCGACGTGTCATTACATCGACTTTGGTAATTGTCAAACAAAGAGAGCTCGCCTAATTAAAAAGACTAGTGAAAAAATGGGAATTAGTAGAAAAACTTTATCAAGAGCCATTCAAAGGCAACAAAGAATTGAGGGCAATGATACAAATGAATTATGGGCATTCTCGGGGAGACTGTCATGAAAAGATAAAGAATTTGTCGAAGCCTTGAGAACACTAATTGAAGAGTATTGGAAGAATAACACAAGGCCATCTCTGAATCAAAGGGATGTGGTAAGAAGGAGAATCGGTAGTCGGAATCGTGAGCCACATCCAAAACATTTTTTGGATATGACTCAAACCCAATTTTTTTGGAAATTTGAAAATGATTATCCTCAAATTAGTATTTCTCAAAGATTTTTTGAACTGCTTAAACCTTTTTATGTCAAGATAAATCACACACGCACTACTTGTTGTTGTAGACTCCATATTGAATTTTCTAACCATTACGATGTTTATCATTCTATATGTTTAGATTTGCATACTAACAATGTTTTGCAGGATTGTGGCATAGAAGCCCCACCAAAATCTTCAAGAGAGTTCTTATCAAAAAAATTATGTGAAATAGAGGATGGCCAGATATTCTATAGGACAACATGCTTGGATGGTTCATGCGAGCGTTGCGGTGGCTTCCAGCGTATGCCAGTATGTCAACATATGGAAAGCACAGATGAGGTGGGACAAAAACTAGTAGAGTTTGGGAAGTATAAAACAGTGGCATATGCTACAAAAGATGGGTCTCAAACAAAAAGGTGTGATTTGGTTATTGAGAAGATTCCAGTGTATAAATGTATGGCCACATTTCATGACAGTATATTGTCTAAGTATGCAATGCATACCCATAGAGCCCAATGGTTGGACACGCAGCTCAAGCTATACAAGGACACCTTTCCAATTGGAAGCATAGTATCCATGGTTGAATTTGCAGATAACTACACTCTACAGCCACAACATGAGGTGCAGTCACAGTATTACAACTCCACACAAGTTTCGATATTTGTGCATGTAGCATTCATTCATGCATCTGATAGTACAAATGAGCAAAGGAAGGTATTGAGGGAGTACCTCTTTTACATTAGTGATGATCGCACACATTCTCCAGAGTTCGTGCAAGGTTGCTTCCAAATGTTCTACAGTGGTTTGGCTCAGAGGGGCATAGAATACGATCAACATATAATATGGTCTGATAATTGTGCAACACAGTTCAAGAACTCGTGCATGTTCTATTGGTTGTGCAGGATGCATGTCATTACAGGTGTTCAACATATGTGGAACTTTTGTGAGGCTGGACATGGAAAGGGGGAGCATGATGGTGCAGAAGCATGCGTGAAAAGAGCATTAGCACAAGAAGAGTTAAAGTATAAAGATAGTGCAAACTTGACAGATGCAAAATCAATCGTCGAGTGGTGTAATGCTTTGATGGGTCCAAGTAATGAAGGTACGTCTTCAGTTCATAGTTTTTTTTGGTTGATGGATGATACTAACATTGCACCATATGAAGATTGTTGTACACTAGGATCGAGTGAGGTACACTCTTTCCTTAGCTCAAATACAGGTTCATGGAGTATCGATACACGAAAGATGGCATGCTTTTGTTCTTCATGTACAATGCAAGACTGGAATGATTGTGAGTTAGGGGAGTGGGTTGACAAATGGTTCATAAGTTATCTTAGCCCACTTCACACGTATCGCCCTCTGACGGCATTGGAACTGACATAGATAGAATCATCGATCGACTTTGACCACATATCAGATCTAGTTCAATGAGGTGATATATCTACTTTCTTAGTTGTTGAAATTCCATATCGTTAGATCTTACTTTGTACTATATTCGTAATGTTGACAAATTTCAAGAGATTTTTTGCACATATCAATGCAGGGCATGTTTATGTAGTTATTGCAGATGAAGACAATGAAGAGGGAACAGACTATTACTTGTGTCCTTGTGTTGAGACAAAAAAAAAATTGGAAGCCCCAGTTATAGATGGAAAAAACATTGAATACCCTACAGGGTCAGTTGTGGTTACTGAAACATGGCTTAGAAGGTACCCACATTCAAGTGTTAAACATTGGCTATTTCAGGACTTTGACATGCATCGTAAGATTCTTCATTACTCGAACCTTGTCATGGCATCCAATGTTCATTTGACCAAATATGGGGGTAGACCTTTGAACAAGACGTTATGGAAGGTCCGTGAGTCTGACCATGAGGCAATACTTGACACAATAAAGAGTAGAGCAGACCCCGATGGTTCGTTGGATTAATTTGTAAGTATATGCACATTGGTTCTTATTAATTTATACTTGTATGCACATTAATTTGTTTGATTCCAATGCTATCATCTTCTTTTACAGTGATTGGTGTCCCCTTGCAAAAAAATGCAGATATATGAGCCATCCAAGAGAATGTCAACCAGAAAAGCAATGCAACATCCTTATTTTGATGTCTGCATGCAACATCTGTAAGTGCCTTCCATCTATTTTTATTTCATTTCCATTTTGGATGCTCTTTCTTTTTCTCTTTTACTTTGCGTATTTGTAAGTAAAATACTAAGGGTTGATTGATCTTCCGTTGCATAAAATGTTGATTTAAGAGCCATCAAAGAAAATCTCAGCCAAAAAAGCAATGCAACATACTTATTTTGATGATTTTGACAAATCTCAATTTTGATTTCAAGTCATTGTAAGAAAGAATGTGAAGCTTAGCGAGGGAATCTCAAGTTACTCATTTGAAGTTAACCTCATGATGAGCACCTATGATTAAGACATTTAAAGAGAATCTTGAATGTATGAGTGACATTGTAAAATATCTGAGAGAACGAAGTGCCAAAGGCATTGTAATAAGATTTAATTACATAATGAGATATACTCAAATATTTTAAGGTTGAAGTTCATGTTTGGTGTAGTAGCACCTTGTTCCTGTAAATGCCTTGAGTAGGAAAATTTGCAAACTTTGAATTTTCAAATGTAAACAATGTGAAAAAGGTCATATAAAGATCATGTAAACAATTTGTACACATTTTTTTGCAACTCGTGTGATGAAGCGGATTGTTCCAACACGTCCGAATAGGTATGTTTACACTAGGCATGGTCTTTTTTCGCACCGAAACACGTAGAATCGCTCTGAGCTATGTTCCACCGGATCGATCCCTTAAGCGTCCAAAGTGCAAAATGGCTGCAAACTTCAGCATGTTATTACTCGAATACCGTGACACTTAGAAACTTCTCGTCTGATCCTACAGAAATTCGTTGGGCCCCTCTAGAAAAACCTCTCTCGGTTCTGGCTATCTTGGAGTGTTTTTCTCATGGTGGCGGATTTTCACTTGATGGAAAAAGTGTCAAATTCAAGCAGTGCAAAGTTGCAAAGTGGTGCAACTTTCACTCTGCAACTGGTGTGACCAAGTGGACTGTTCCAACACGTCCAAATAGGTATGTTTACGCTAGGCATGGTCTTTTTTTGCACCAAAACACATAGAATCGCTCTGAGCTATGTTCCACCAGATTGATCCCTTAAGGGTCCAAAGTGCAAAATGGCTGCAAACTTCAGCATGCTAGTACTTGGATACCGTGACACTTAGAAACTTCTCATCTAATCCTACAGAAAGGAATTGGGCCCCTCTAGAAAAAACCCTCTCGGTTTTGTCTATCTTGGAGGGGTTTTCTCATGGCAGCGGATTTTCACTTGATAGAAAAGGTGTCAAATTCAAGTTGTGCAAAGTTGCAAAGTGGTGCAACTTTTTCTTTGCAACTCGTGTGACCAAAAAAATTGTTCCAACACGTCCGAATAGGTATGTTTATGCTAGGCATGGTCTTTTTTCGCACCGAAACACGTAGAATCACTTCGAGCTATGTTCCACCGAATCGATCCCTTAAGGGTCCAAAGTGCAAAATGGTTACAAACTTCAGAATGCTAGTACTCAGATACCGTGACACTTAGAAACTTCTCGTATGATCCTATAGAAAGAAATTGGGCTTCTCTAGAAAAACCTCTCTCAGTTTTGTCTATTTTGGAGTGGTTTTCTCATGGCGGTGGATTTTCACTTGATGGAAAAAGTGTCAAATTCAAGTTGTGCAAAGTTGCAAAGTGGTGCAACTTTCGCTCTGCAACTTGTGTGACCAAGCGGACTATTTCAACACATCCGAATAGGTATGTTTACACTAGGTGTGGTCCTCTTTCACATCGAAACACATAGAATCACTTCGAGCTATGTTCCACCGGATCGATCCCTTAAGGGTCCAAAGTGCAAAATAGCTGCAAATTTCAGCATGCTATTACTTGGATACCGTGACACTTAGAAAATTCTCATCTAATCCTACAGAAAGGTGTTGGACCCCTCTAGAAAAACCTCTCTCGATTTTGGCTATCTTGAAGTGGTTTTCTCGTGGCGGCGGATTTTCACTTGATGGAAAAGGTGTCAAATTCAAGCAGTGCAAAGTTGCAAAGTGGTGCAACTTTCGCTCTGCAACTCGTGTGACCAAGCGAACTGTTCCAACACATCCGAATAGGTATTTTTACACTAGGCATGGTCTTTTTTCGCACCAAAACACGTAGAATCGCTCTGAGCTATGTTCCACCGGATCGATCCCTTAAGGGTCCAAAGTGCAAAATAGATGCAAACTTCAACATGCTAGTACTCGGATACCGTGACACTTAGAAACTTCTCGTCTAATCCTACAGAAAGGCGTTGGGCCCCTCTAGAAAATCCTCTCACCGTTTTGTCTATCTTGGATTGGTTTTCTCATGGTGGTGGATTTTCACTTGATGGAAAAGGTGTCAAATTCAAGTTGTGCAAAGTTGCAAAGTGGTGCAACTTTCGCTCTGCAACTCGTGTGACCAAGTGGACTATTCCAACACATCCGAATAGGTATTTTTACGCTAGGCATGGTCCTCTTTCGTATTGAAACACGTGGAATCGCTCCGAGCTATGTTCCACCGGATTGATCCCTTAAGGGTCCAAATTGCAAAATAGTTGCAAACTTCAGCATGCTATTACTTGGATACCATGACACTTAGAAACTTCTCATTTGATCCTACAAAAAGGCGTTGGACTCCTCTAGAAAATCCTCTCTCGATTTTAGCTATCTTGGAGTGGTTTTCTCGTGGCAGCGGATTTTCACTTGATGGAAAACGTGTCAAATTCAAGCTGTGCAAAGTTGCAAAGTGGTGCAACTTTCGCTCTGCAACTCATGTGACCAAGCGAACTGTTCCAACACATCTGAATAAGTATGTTTATGCTAGGCATGGTCTTCTTTCACACCAAAACACGTGGAATCGCTTTGAGCTATGTTCCACCGGATCGATCCCTTAAGGGTCCAAAGTGCAAAATGACTGCAAACTTCAGCATGCTATTACTCAGATGTCGTGACGCTTAGAAACTTCTCGTCTAATCCTATAGGATCACGTTGAGCCTGTCTACAAAAACCTCTCTTAGTTTTGGCTATCTCTGAGTGGTTTTCCAGTGATGGCGGATTTTCACTTGATGGAAAAAGCATCAAATGCAAGCAGTGCAAAGTTGCAGAGTGGTGCAACTTTCGTTCTGCAACTTGTGTGACCAATCGGACTGTTCCAACACGTCCAAATAGGTATTTTTACGCTAGGCATGGTCCTCGTTTTCACTGAAACACATGGAACCACTCCGAGCTATGTTCCACCAGATCGATCCCTTAGGTTGGAGGAGTCTTAAGTTGCAAATTTGTAAGTTGCTTAAAGCAAAAACATAAGAAATGATATTGAATGGCCCACTTAGCACTCATTGCATCTGAGTGATGCTCACAGAGGTGAGGCACTAGGCCTTCCCAAGAGGTCACCCATTCCAGTATACTCCAGCTCAAGCGCTTAACCACGAAGTTTTTTCCCCAAGAAGGCATAGTGGAAAAGGCAGAATCCACTGTACTTTTGATGAGTGGAAAGGAATTCCTAAGAGACATGAAGGAGGAAGAAGGAGTTTTCTATGCAAGCATGTTGAAGCCAAAGGAGGAGGAGTCACCTAGTCGTCTACCTATGACAGCAGAGGTGAAGCAACTGTTGGATCAGTTTAGGGATATCATTTGTGAAGGCACACCAGCTACACTACCACCTAAGAGGGCAATTAGTCATCAAATTGACTTTGTACCAGGAGCAACATTGCCTAACAAGGTTGCATACAAAATGACACCAGAGCAGAACAAGGAGATAGCAAGGCAAGTTCAAGAACTTTTGGACCAAGGGTTGATCAGGAAAAGCATAAGCCCATGTGTTGTTCTAGTGGTGTTGGCACCTAAGAAGGGAGATAAGTGGAGAATTTGTACTGATTCTAGGGCCATAAATAGGATAACCATTAGATATAGGTTTCCTATTCCTAGGATAGAAGACTTAATGGACTGTTTAGGGGGTGCTAAGTACTACTCCAAGATTGATTTGAAAAGTGGCTACTATCAGATTATGATGAAAGAGGGAGATGAATCGAAGTCAGCTTTTAAAACCACAAAGGGGTTATATGAGTGGTTAGTAATGCCATTTGGGCTTACAAATGCACCTAGAACTTTTATGAGGGTGATCATTGAGGTTTTGAAGGACTTTAAGGAGTCTTTGTGGTAGTCTACTTAGATGATATCCTCATCTTTAGCGAAACAAAAGAAGAACATATGAAACACCTAGAACTTGTGTTGAAGAAACTTCAAGAGGAGAAGCTCACCATAAATCTTGATAAATAGGGTACTTGGTAACTTGTTGAGGTGTCTAACTAAGGAGTATGGACAAGGATGGGAACAAGTCATTTCATAGGCAAAATTTGCCTACAATGATAGCACAAACAGGTCTACTGGTAAGAGCCCATTTGAAATTGTATATGGGTTACATCCAAGGGGTGTACTTGAGCTAAGAGACCTAAAAGGTTATGAAGGAATCAGTGGACATGCTGATGATTTTTCTCAGTCAATGAGAGAGGTTCATGAGCAGGTAAAGAAGACATTAATGGAGGCTAACCAAAAGTTGAAGGCTAAAAGAGATGAAGGGAAGAGAGATCTACAATTTGAAATAGGTGATTTGGTGATGGTATACTTAAACAAGGCAAAACTACAGAAAGGCATACCAAGTAAGGTGTAGATGAAAAGGATAGGACCATGTAAAGTGTTGGCCAAGTATGGATCCAATGCATACAAGGTGGAGTTACCCAAGGAGATGTCCATTTTGCCTATCTTCAATGTGAAGGACTTGGTGAAGTATAAAGGACCAGAAATGGATGAGGAATAGTATAGTGCTGAGGTGAGTAAGGATGTGGATGAACTCAAGGTAGCTGATCAGATCAGACCACAAGTGGACAAGATTCTAGACTCAAGGGTGAAGAAAAAGACTAGGCACAAGACATACATGGAGCACCTAGTGAAGTGGAGACATCAACCAGAGTCAGAGGCTACTTGGATAGAAAAAAGTGACTTTAAGAAGCATGGAATTAGTGAGGAGCTCTTGACACCACAGGTTCCTTAACTTCTTTGTTGCAGGGGGGAGAATGGTGCAGGAGCACCTTAAGGTCTTTTGGAGAGATCTTTGCAATTTTGGCTTGTAGGTGGTTCTAGCCAACCACCAAGGGAATAAGGACTATGATGTAAAGTCCCAAGAGTGTTTTTGATGAGTGAATTGGAAATAGGTTTGTTAGGGGCTTGCGGTTTGGGTAAGTCTTGGACACTGTGAGCATTTTGAGCAATGTTGCCTTGGCTATTTGTCCTAAAAGTGGGAAAATGGCATTAATGATGCTCTAAGCCCGACCCAAGGGTCCTATCACATGGGAGAAAGGTATATAAGGTCAGAAAAACCCTAATACCTGGGTTGGATGATTGTTTTCATGAATTGAGACTTGGAGAGTACATTTTTGTGATTGGAAGAGAGCAAGTTTTCATTGAATTTTTGTGTTTGAGCCTTCATCCAGTCAAGAATGGATTGAAAGGACTTATTTGATGCTTTGAGTCTTCCATTTGTGTCACTTAATTACCTTGTGTAGCATTAGATTAGTCATCTAGACCAACTGGTTATCTTTTTGCAAGTTTTGGTGTTCTTGGTCTCATTGTCGGTTCAGGCCAGTTTTGTGAATAATGAGTCCCACTTGACTTCCCATGGCTTTTCTCTCATGGCCACTTGGAATCAAGTTGGGGACTGTGTAAATAGTGTACATATAGATTTTGGGGTCTTGTTTTGCAGAGAAGGTGATGAAATCATCAAGCACTAGGTGAGTGCAAGTGCATTCTAGCTAGTAGCTTGGAGAGGACAGCAGCAAGGAGAGTTGCTAAATGGATTGGTTTGTGCCAATCAAGAGTATGGTAGTGTAGGCACATGTATCTCAGTCATGTGTGTGCCAGGAGGAGAGCTGAGGAGGTCGTTGAAGCCCTCAAAGAAGGAAAAAGAGCCAAAAACCCTAGGAACCCTTAAAAATAGGGGGTTTGAGGACAATCATATGTACGGACACTTGTAGGACCTAAGGCCTGGTAAATCTTGGAGCCTTGATGGTCAAAAGAAAGAATCTA
This sequence comes from Sequoiadendron giganteum, assembly GCA_007115665.2. Lineage (NCBI taxonomy): Eukaryota > Viridiplantae > Streptophyta > Pinopsida > Cupressales > Cupressaceae > Sequoiadendron > Sequoiadendron giganteum. Next base: position 504,240,688 of record CM021107.1, on the reverse strand, counting down.
CAAAAATGTTTGGGGGTTGTTAAGACTGTTTGTGAGAAAAGTCAAGAAAACAGGTTCTAGGAGGCCAAATTGGGGCAGAAGGCTACAAGGCCTAAAATTGAGTTTTTCAAGAAAGCGATGGGTAAAAGGTGAAAGAATCCAATAAGATGGATTAGTGAGGATAAAAATAAACAAAGGGACAACTAGGATACCCTTCCCTATCCCTGGAGTGGTTAGGACACTTTGGGTCAGTGTGGAGCCCAAGGAAGCTTAGTGGTGGATTGGGAGTGATGGAGAAGAATTTGAAATTGGTGGAGAGTCTTACGTGGTGAGAGGGGTTTAGGAGTGATCCTTGAGTAGGGTAGAGAGGAATACCCTAGGAAGACCAGAGAATAGGTCTTGGGAAGAGCAAGAGTGCTCTTGAGGGATAGGACTCCCCATCACTTTAGCTCATCAATTGATAAGTAGGAGGTATTTTCTACAATGTGTCAAATTGTGATATTGCTATCAGGATTCCATTGAGAGTCATTTGTAGTATTAGATATAGCTCTAGCTTCTACAGTATTGCACATGATTGTAGATAGTTTCAAAGATCTAGATAACATCAATAGTTCACATTACTCAAGAAGGATGAACATCTTAAAGACATTTGCGAAATCAGGACAAGTAACCTTCTTGTGGACTTAGGGTTGCAATATTTGATCTACAACATGTTCCACCATTTCTTCAGTAGGATCAAGAACACACATAATGAAGGTGTGTTTGTAGCCATGAAAGATTATGGTTCGAACTATCCAGGAGAGTGATGTTTTATCTCGACCAACCATATCTATACCATGGTTTGTTTGGAAACAAGGATGGGTTCTCTCTTCATCGGCATATACATTATTCCTCGATGTGTTCACACCAGTGTTACAAGACTAGGACTCGCCTCAGACTTGACAAGCCATTTTTTGACTTGGACTCGGGCTCGGAGCCCAGACTCGACAAATAGAAAAACCTAAGAAATTCAAAGATTTGTAAGGATTTAAAACTTGTTTCATGCACCCTTTAATAAATAAACCTTAAAGACACAATAGCATCATCAAATAGAAATTACTATGATCCCATACACAAACATACATCAATCACATAAGTATAAGCACAAATTTTAGCTGAAGGAAATAACACATTTAGATATATAAATATTGTGATATTGCTATCAGGATTCAATCGTGTAGTTTTACAAGTCAAACTCATTGACCCATGATTCATCAGTAGTGGTTCACAAGAACCCATCTCTCATGATAATGAATGGTTCATAAGGAGGAAGATAAATCTTCATACATTTCTTCTATCACAAATGAGATAAGTGTTTGGTTTCATGAAGGTCATGAGACAACCATTAATGGGGAGTGGATACATGAAGAACTGATGGAGAATGATAATGGCTTCAGACCTGCTATAAAGGAATTTTTTTTTCGTTTCAATGATGCAAGAGGTTTTTGGTTTCACTACCAAAATGAGCCTATGAAGAATGCATGTGAAACTCCTTTTGACCTTGAGGGTGTACTTACTCCATCTCAAGGATCATGCATTGAGGATGACATAGATCAATGCTAGGGCTAACCAATTAATAATTATACATGTGAATAAGTCAAACATGTACATGTCAATAAGGGAACTACAAGTACTCATAAACATGTAAGCCTCAAAAAGTATACACACGAATACATAGTATACACAAATTAAAACAAAGTATATGCACGAATACAAGGTATATGCATGAAAACATGTAAGCCACAAAGTATACACTCGAATGCACGTAAGTCACAAAGTATACACGTAAGTTGTAAAGTATACACTTGAATATACGTAACTCATATCTATTGAACCATCAATTTAGAATGCAAATATGGACAGGCATCGAAAAAAGATATTTGTATTAACCAAATAGCCATGTAGGCATACATAAATATATGTCGATATAAGTATGAAATATATGTACAAAATAGCCATATAGGCTTACGAGAATGCCATCTAGGCATACAATGTCAAATATGTCCAATAAAAAATATGTACAAAACTGCCATGCAGGCATACAATAAAGGACTCTGGAATCAAAAGTCATTGCTCTCCATGCCTAGGAAATAAAATCTTTCCCTTTCCTTTTCGCTCGAATGGCGATAGGTCTATCACTCATTTTTGCTGCGCTTCTAGAGTGCTCCTGCTACTCCTCCTAGGATTTAGTTCATGGTGAAGTTTTAACTATTACAGTAAGAAGTAAAGACATGAATATATAGAAATTACATTATAAAAAATGATATATTTGACAAAATAATCACTTACAGCCATCTCACAATCTCTCTCCACGAGGTAAATATCCTCACATCCATGCTCAGGCATGCTCAAGCCCTATATAAACCATACAAATAGACAAAAACTACGTGAATCAATAATGGTTTGATTTCTCACTAACTAACATCTATAACAACAAATGTAAATTAAAATTTACTAATTTGCCTCATACCTCTTCTGTCAGAGCCATCGAGGATTGTATAGCAGATGTCACACCAATATCCATTGCCCTAATCACATTTGGAGGTGTATCGTCTCGTAACAACTGAAAATAAAACAATAAATTATTCAACGTAATCAACGATGTGCATGTATAAACTACACAAATCTATTAAGTACTTGATTCATTAGTTAAACTCTTTATTTTATTACCTGCGTGAAGGTTTGAGTAAATCCACCGCCACTAGGAAGTGTTCCATCAAAACCTTCAATATTAGTCTGTTCAACATCCAAAATTGCATATTAAATTACCATTCGTAAAACAATGCCATTAATATGCAATAAACTTATAATTGTTTACTAGTTACATACCCTAGCGATAGGTGTACTGCAAAAATAGGTTGGTGGGGGGCCGATGTATCCAGTCTCAACATTGTGACCCTGCAATTTTATTAAAATCATAAAATATTTTTAGTTAATCTTGCATTTCAAAATCAAAATTTAATAAATTAAATTCAATGAACACATGCACTAACTTTTACTTGACTATCAATGTCATATGCCTCATGCAAAATGTCAATTGCCCTCTCCATCTCCATAGTTGTAGACGGATCCTGCGTACCAGTCTCTTGAGGGTTGGTGGGGTCATGTGAACAAGTAGCCCCACAAGATTGACACACGTGTTCGAAGACCACCACTAGAAGACTCCCCTGGATGGCACTGTAGAATAGGGCTAGTATGATGGATGACACTCTGGGTCAAAGTGTTGATTGCCTGCAATTTCTCTACGTCAGCACTTTCCTTCACAACAGAAGGCATAACAATGTGCTCATGAGGTGGCCTAGTCAGAGCTTGTCTACCTTGCCGCATAGGATCTGGCTGTGCACCAGGTCTATCCTAAGCTGACCCCCCACCTCTCCCCTGGAAATCCCTCATATCAAAATAATTTGGGATTTTGTTCAATATAAACTCACTATATAGTTTCCTAAGGAAATATTGCGGGACCTCGCAATTGTTGCACGGTGGGTAATCAAAGACCATGTACCAGCTATCATAAAACCGATCCTTCATTTGTTGGTGGTGGCACCAATGGATAGGAAACCTCTTCGCATTGAGGGTAAGATTTTGATTTGTGCGTGGGTCGGTGAATAATGAGCACAAATCACCTTTTGTTATTTTTAAATCTTTCACATCCTTGTATGATAGTTTATTTGCATAATACTCCCTAGTCTCCTGCCTCCTATCTTCCCATCCAATTATTTGTTTGCTAATTGAATCTACGTTTGTTAACATATCTTTCAATGAATTTGCTAGGGTCATTCTTTATGTGGTTGAACCATTTGGATCACTCAACCTATTGATCAAATCCTCAATTTGTTTTTTGTTGTTCTCAATTTCACTCATTAAATTTTGTTGAGTGCCAGGAGGGGGTTGAGTGATTGGTGGAGGAGGTTGATGTTGTGGTTGATTTTGATCTTGAGGATTTGGTTGGTCCTCCTATTGAGGATTTTGAGGGTTTGCAGGTTGATTTTCATCTCCTAAAAATTCAAACAAATAGATATCAAATTCAACCTAAAACTAACAAATTCAAAACAAAAAGCATAGAATTCTTACCTCTTACAGCTCCTCGTCGTCATGGCACCATCGTTGCGAAGAAATTCGGATTCTTGGTGAAGAAATTCTTCTCCTAGAACGTGAGCGCGATATTTTGGGGTTTTTGGCCACGAGTGGAGCAAAAAACCAGTCGAAATGCAAATGAGAGATTTGCATTTGTTTTTTTGCTTTTAACAGACAATAACGCGAGCGCGTTATAACGCGCTCGCATTATGGATTTGTAGTTGTAGCCACCGGGACCTTGCCTAGGTTTAATGGAAGAAATAACGCGAGCGCGTTATAACCCGCTCGCGTTATGGTTTTCAACTTTTTTTTTTGAGGGTGTCCACGGAATTGCTACCCATTTCCATGCACCCACCCCCTACCTACATTTATTATGGTGACACTAACTCTAATGAATATGAGTGGGATTCCTCCACCACAAGTGACTATGAGTTTGATCATGTCTTTCAAGAATCTGACATACCCTGCCCATCCTTTACCAACCTCATGGATATCAATATTCGCATTGACTCTTTTTATGAACTTGACCCATCAAAGACCATAGATGAAAAATCCTGGATAGAATCCTTTTGGGATCTCAATAATACCTCAGTCTTTACCCTATCAGTTGCTTCCCCATCCTCCACTAACAATGATGATGGAATTTCCCTTGTTTACCCACAATTGATCGATTAGGACCAACAAGATCCACCTACCTTGGACATATTTGAAAATGATGAGGCCATTACCGAATTTATGGGACTACGAGAGGGAATACCCATGGGAACCATAAGGTTGGTTCCCTATAGATCTTGATGTTTCAGCATATTTTGGTGAGACTTTCCCACCCTCTAGTCGCAAAAATGATAAAAATAAAATACAAAATGAACAGTCTTTAGGTGAAAACCGCAAGGCACCTTCTGACCAAGCAAAAGTAAAAAGAAAGAACGTATCCAAGGGCGAAAACCTCTCTGAGGTACTGGAAGATGGAGGGCTGGACTTTATCTTTGTTAATCAAGAGAGATCCCTGATGTTGATCGAAGACATAATAGAGGTCAACATTGGTACTATAGATAATCCTAAGATTGTTCTCTTTGGAGTATCCCTGACAGAAGAGGAAAAATTGAAATTTCAAGCATTTTTGACAGAACGCCAAATCAATTTTGCATGGTATTATGCTAATATGCCAGGTTTGGATCTTGAGTTGGTCTTGCATCATATACCATTACATGCAAATGCAAATCCCGTCAAACAAAATCTTAGAAAAATGCACCCTCAAACAGCTATGCTAGTCAAAGTTGAACTCAAGAAATTATTGGATGTTGGCTTCATAAGACCTATTGACTATGTAGATTGGATCTTAAACCTTGTACCAATGACAAAACCAAATGGCCAAATCCGTATCTACATAGATTTTTGGGACTTAAACAAAGCATGTCTGAAGGATGACTTCCCTCTCTCGAAAATAGACATCATAGTAGACCTAACGGCTAGCTACGAGATGTTGTCCCTCATGGATGGCTTCTCAAGATATAATCAGATTTGTATCGCTCCTAAAGACCAATACAAAATAGCATTCACTTGCCCATGGGGTACATACTGTTGGAATGTTATGCCCTTTGGACTGAAAAATGTAGGTGCAACCTATCAAAGAGCTCTAACCACCATATTTCATGATCTCATGCACACATTGATGGAAGACTATGTTGATGATCTTTTGGAAAAATCCTTGACATGTGGTGATCACTTAAGAGTCTTGGACAAGGTTTTCACATGGGTAGAAGAATATAAGGTCCGCCTGAATCTTAAGAAATGTGTCTTTGGCGTGACATCAGGAAAGCTTTTGGGATACACTATTTCCCGTCGAGGCATTGAAGTAGACCCGACAAAAGTCAAAGCAATATTAGACATGCCTCCACCTAAAGGAATTAGTCAAATCCAAACACTACAAGGTTGACTCCAGTCTATTAGGCGCTTCATTACACAACTTGCAGATAAATGTCAACCTTTTCAGTATTTGTTATGCAAGGGGGTTCCTTTCATTTGGACAGACAAGTGTGAGGCAGATTTTTAGAAAATTAAAGAGTATCTCTTGATGCCTCCAGTCTTGATGTCGCCTATTGATGGAAAACCCCTAATTTTGTACATCTCAGCCACTACAGTTGCACTGGGGGCATTGTTGGCTCAAAATGACCATGAGGAAAAGGAACACGCAATCTATTACATTAGTCACACTTTGGTGGGGTATGAGCTTAACTACAGTCCAATTGAACGTGCTTGTCTTGCAATGGTTTTCGCCACTCAAAAGTTGAGACACTGCATGTTAAACCATTAGACTAAGCTTGTAGCAAAAATAGATCCCCTGAAATATCTACTCAGTAGGGCGGTATTAACAGGACAATTAGCTAAATGGGTCATGATACTCAATGAATATGACATTCAATATGCAGAATGTAAAGCAATAAAAGGACAAGTCATTGATGACCAACTACCAGATGCACCCACACAAGTTGATCACCCTTTGGTTTCATATTTTCCTGGCGAGTCAATATTCACACTAGACACAGGAGTAACATGGAAATTATATTTTGATGGCTCACATACTAATCATGGATTAGGTGCAGGTATATTATTTGTTACCCCTCAAGGTGATACAATCCCTAAATCTTTTAGGATAGCCTTCCCATGCACAAATAACATTGCAGAGTAAGCCTTGTCGACAGAATTACATATGGCTATAAAATGGAAAATCAAGAGTCTACAGGTCTTCAGTGATTCACAATTGGTCATTCGCCAAGCCAACGATGACTATGATACTAAGGATGAGAAATTCACCCCATACAAAATAATGTTTGATAGTTTTAGGCAATACTTTGCAAACATCTCCTTTTGCCAAGTACCACATGTTCAAAATAAAGTAGTAGATGCCATGGCCACTATTGGGTCTCTTTTGGATATTCCTAATAATATTTCGTTGTATGAGTTCTTAGTGGAACAACTATTGGTCCCTACCTTTGATGTCCCAAAGTCTGAGATGGTATGTGAGCTTGCTGGCCCCAATTCCCCCTAGTACCAATATATAGATGACTACTTACATTCTCAGACCCTACCACCTGACCTTTCCAACAATCAACGCATGTCTTTCATTTGTAAAGTCACTCGTTATGCCATCATCGGTGATACCTTATATAGACGTAGCTTTGACACCACCTTACTCAGATGTCTCAACACTAACAAAGCCCAAATTGTCTTACGTGAAGTACACGAAGGTATATGCGGAGCCCATTCTAGTGGTCTGATCTTGGCCAAAAAGATCATGCGAAGTTGGGTTACTACTGGCCTACAATGGAGTAGGATGCCTATCACTTTGTGTGGAAATGTCGACAGTACTAGATACACAGTGACCTCATTCATGCACCTACACAGGAGTTTCAACCTATCACTTCACCATGGCCCTTCACCCAATGGGGACTTGACCTCATAGGAAAAATTCATCCCACCTCCTCAAATGGCCATAACTTCATCATCACCTCCACCGAATACTTCATGAAATGGGTTGAAGCCATCCCTATGACATACATCACCGGTAAACAAATCTCCAAATTCATCCTCAATTGTACATCATATGTTGGTATGAAGTCCCCCAAACCATCATCATTGGCAATGGTTGTCCCTTCAAAAATCAAGATGTTCGTGAGTTATGTGAGAAATTTCACATTCAATACCGCTTTTCCATGCCATATTACCCACAAGGAAATGGATAAGTTGAGGCATCCAACAAGACCATAATCAAAATTCTTAAAAAGACTATCAATGACGTTGGTCATGATTGGTACATTTAGCTTAGCCCTGCCCTATGGGCATATCGCACAAGCATCCACACACCCACATGCATCACTCCATTTTTCCCAGTCTTCGGTTTAGAGGCTATCCTTCCTATCGAGGTCGAAGTCCCCTCCCTATGGGTCTCCATGAAAGGGTTTATTGATGACAAGGAATATCGTATATCCCAATTGCATGAGTTAGAATTGCTTGATGAATGCAGACAGAGGGCCTTGACTCATCTACAGGCATATCAAAACCGCCTTTTTCGTAGTTACAACAAAAGGATTTTGATTAGAAACTTTGACATTGGTGACTTAGTGTTGATGGAGAATCCAAAAAATCAAGCAGAACGTGAAAAACTTGGAAAATGTGAGCCCAACTGGCTAGGTCCATATGTCATAACAACATCTTTTGGTTCTAGTGCTTATCAGTTGTCCACACTTGAAGGGGAACCTTTGATAGAACCTATCAATAATTTGCACCTACGCAAGTTCTATACATAGCTTCAAAGAGCCATGCTAAGACCATAAAAATACATAAAGATTGAAAAATCAAAAAATATTTACCTTGATGAAAACATAACAAACAGGTGTCTTAGTGACAACACAAAAAAAAATCATGAAAATAGTAAAGAGAAATAATCCATCCAATAACTGTGATAACCACTTCGGTGGCACTTTGGATAAGTACCATGGTGAAAACCTGGAAAATAGGTGACATGTGTAGTCAGTCTCTACTTCGTCATCTACTATCACTCTACCTGGTCTTCCACCCTCATCTATCACAATGCCTTTACCTCCCATCATTTCCCATTTGACACCCATCATAAGGCCTAGCCATCTTTATCATGACTTTCAAGCAGTTGGTGTCTTGCATCTTTTCTCCTCCATCTTTTGTCCATAATAAACTCATGTCCCATCCCACCCCTGATGGTTAGTCCTAGACTAGGCCAGGGGCATTTTCCTAACACCTAGTTTCATTAGATTCTACATTAATCATTGGAGGTTCAAATTCCCAAAAAGACAAAAAGAAACAAATATTCCCAAAAAGACAAAAAAGAAATTCCAAAATTCCAAAAAAGACAAAAAATCAAATATTCACCAAAAGATAAACAAATCATAAAACTCAAAAAAACCAAAAACATCAAAACATGCGAAAAAATACAAAAACATCCAAATAACTTTCAAAATCCCAAAAAACAAAGTCAGAGTCAGTCAGGTTAGTCCTTGTCATTATCGAACTACATTGCCTTTGCGACTAGACGTAGGCAAGGCCATCTGTCAATGTTCCCCCAAGGCATTAGGTCATTCCTTTAGGCGTTGTCAAATAAAATCATGATTTATGTCCCTTGTTATTGCAACAAAGTCAAGAGTCATGTCAAACTACGAGGTCTCTGAGTGCACAACGTAGGTAAGGCCTCAGTTGATGAGCCCCTAAGGCCACCTAGGTCAGGGGTGATCCCACAATAGTGGTTTACAATTTTTGGGCAAATTGGACACTGCAATTATTATTTTTAACTAAATCTTCACTTTCGGGCTCTTGTAGCGGCTAAACCATGAGGAATTTGAAAATGATGCAAACTAGAGTCTCATCACATTTTGTCTGTAGATTCTAAAAATACTTTTTTCAAAAATTTTGGAGTCAGATTGCACTTTTTTTTCCATCTCCCACGAAAACTGGGTTTTTTCAAAAAACAACATTTTTAAAAAGTGATGCTCACCGTATACAAGATAATTTTTTTTGTATGAAGGATAAAATTCTAATTTTTTCGAATTTAGATTTTTAACTATGATATCTAGCACTTTCATTTGGTCTCATAGTTTTTTATTGAATATTTTTTCCTTAATCAAGTTTCAAAGTCAAACCAATTACAATTCAAACATAGGCGGACTGTATACAACATAACTTTTTCTGTATGAATCGAAATTTTTTTATTTATTTTTAATGGATCAAGGACATCAATACCCAGCCTCAACGTATTTAAAAAATATATATTTTGATAATCTGCTATTTTTCCACATGTGCATACTAGATATTTTTATTTTCAGTGAAAAACCTATGTTTAATAAAACTAAAAAATAAAATACATAATAAAAGCAAATCATATTAAAATTATATTCAACGGATAGCTCATTCCGAGGACTATCATTATCTAGTTGGGTTTCTGACGTTTTCTGCATTTTCATTTTCAAATTGAGCTTTGAACGACAATTTTTTACAAAAAACATCAAATTTTTGAGGAGATAGGGGAAAAAGGGTGAACCTCTTAAAATGGTTCGACCGAACCTCTTAAATGGGTTCGGCCGAACCTAGGTTCACTCGAACCACTTTAAAATAATGAGTGAAATTTAGGGGGTCCGGGAAAATGACAGGGTTTTTTTTTTTAAATCCCTATTAAGGGGGTTCGAGCGAACTAGGATTTTAATATTTCCGCTCACATGTCAATGGGGTTCAAGCGAACATAGGGTTTGGTCGAACCCTGTGGTTTGACCAAACCATGTTAAAGGTTCGATCGATCAATTTGGTTCGGTCGAACCCCTTCACTTTGTGTAGAGGAAAAAAATGACTTTTCCCTTCCTCCACAAAAGTGTTCACCACTTATGTGGGTTCACCCTCAGTCCTTTAGGGTTCGTCGCATTAGTCCAATAAGTCAGATAGTCAAACTCAGACACAAGACAGTCATCGAAACGTCAACATTCAAATCATGGACCAATAGACAACATAGTCCAATCAGTCATCAAGCCAAAAATCAGTCAAATTGCCGAAACAAAAACCACCTAGTCACTTTATGGTCCCCTTCAAAATGCATCCTTCTCGAAATGGGACCTCGTCAAAATGTCATTTGCCTTTTCAAGATGTGTCTTTCCTGACGACAGGCTTCATGACTGTCATTTGCCTTTTCAGGATGTGTCTTTCCTAATGACAAGCTCTGTCGCATAGTCATTAACCTTTTCAGGATGTGTCCTTCCTAATGAAAAGCATCATCAAACCGTCAAAACTGTTAGACTATCACATCATAAATTGTCAAATCGTCAAGCAATCAACCTTTCACAAACAAATATTGGCAAACATATTGAATGGTTGTTGATTTTGTTGGTTTATTTTGTCTTATCTTTATATTGTTTTGTCTCTTGGTCATGTTACTAGCTACCTCGAGGATGTCCCATGAAGGATTTAGAGGTGCGATGACATCTCATGATCTATTTTTCCTTGATTGTCTTTGGTGTGTCTTGACAAAAAGACTGGGGCAACTTGGCCCTTAGTATGAGTTAATACATTCCTTGTCTGCGACTGTCTATTTTTCGCAAGTGGATGACCGTGCACACCATGTTCTATTTCATATCGTGGTGTTTGTTGTCCATTTGTCACATTTTATTGTCCAATGATGATTATGCAACCTATTATGTTATTTGGAAAGATATTGAAGTATTCATTTTTCGTCCTAACACCCATGTCTTTCGCGCTAACATTTATTCTCTTCCTTCATCCTCTGGTCTTCTCATCCATTTCGAGAGCACACTCGTGTTCTTTGACTCTGCCTGTTCTCTCGAGGGGGAATACCACTACCTCCTTGTCATCCTTCCTCTCCCTACTTTCACACTAGGGCATATTTTTGGCTTGTTTTCTTTGACACAATGCGATAAACTGCATTATGTCAAAGGGGGGCAAAATGTAGACACATAAAAATGACTTAAGCCCCCAAACTGCATTTTTCTATGTCAAACGTCCTCATCATTTGATTATGCCCTAATTTCATAATTTCTAATTATCCTTCCATGATTATTTCCTCAATCACATTACCATTTATCCTTCAATTAGATAAATTTATCCATTTAGCCCACTTTCCATTTCACCAAATAAATAATTAAAATAATTATTTATTGTCTTATATCTTATTCATATTTATGAAGTAAACCCAAAAGTTAACTTTCCTCCATAAATTAAATATTTTCTATTATTCCAACTACCTCTTTTTCTCCAACATTGATTTAATAGCTTTCAATTAAATCTCAGCCCTTCATTTCAAAGCTTGCCCTAACTTTGACCTAATATTTCCCTAACCCCATGCTTCTTATCACATTCAATCCTAGTCGTTGATCTTAGGTTTTTATCCACTTCTAATCCTGACCATTCATTCTCAAATTGGAATTCTTTAAAAGGCACTCTCTCAAGCCATTTTGGACACACACACACAATTATTCTCAGCATGCTCGAGAACTTATACTTGAGCACTCACATTACTTCAATATTTTGCTTGTCTTTGGCTTAGGTTGTAGTTGCACTTCAAATCTGAGGGCAAACATACCATTTCCAACAAGATGGAGAAGGCCAATGGAGGCATGAAGACCGGGTGACTTTGTTTCATGTTTATTTGCTTATTTCTTTCTATTGTGCTCTATTGTTGATTGGGATTTAGTTTATGTTACTTGCACTTAACTTGAAAACTTTTCTTAGTTACAGTAGGGGTGACAAACAACAAAATAAATCAGTTTCTGACAAAAATCCATTTTCCATTATGTTGCGATGAATAGAATTTGAATTTGACTTTACACCTTCCATTTGCATTTGCTTTGAAAGTTTAGTTATAATAACTAATTTTTAAAAATCATAAGCCTTGCAGACAACTTGAGAACCATTAATTTGTGAGTTTGATTTTCTCGAATTCATTTTGGTTTTCAAAATGACTTCATCATAACTCCACAATTTTCTAACCTCACAAATTCTTCACAACCTTCTAGTTGTGAGTTTGAGTTTGAGATTTTAAATGTCTCTTTGTCAAAGAGCGTTTTGACATTTTTTCATAGCTATTAAACAAGTTTAAGTTGTGAGTTATGATTAGTCTCCTATCACAACTTTGAATTTCACTACCTCTAAACAACTTTGAGTTGTGAGTTGTGAGTTATGTTTCATTATTTTTGAAAAATATTCAATTTTAACTCACAAATTTTTTATAATAATTGTTTGTCAATTTTGTGAACACGATGAAGGAGAAAAATGTCATAACTTTTGAGTTTCTTAATATTTTTATTTGAAAACTTGCCACATCAATAATAATAATCATAGAAAACTCTTTGTCAAACCATTCTGCTCCATCCTCTATGAAACTTTTGATTTAATTATTTCCAAAAATCTCTGGAAAAAACTTGTAAATTAAAATATTGCAAAGGGCAAGGAATTTTAGCATGAAAATTTGCAACATGTCAATAATGAACTCAAGAACATTCCTATAAAATTATTTCATTCTATCCCTTAGATATTTTCAAATTTAATATTTTTTATGATTTTTTTGCACTGTGTGCCTACTCCTAGGACTTCAGCTGAAATTAAGGATGGTTCTTCAAACTTGCATACCTTTCCACATGAATCCAATCAACTATGACACTGTAAATATGGATGAAGACAATGAATATGGTATAAAAAATTGTTACATTATCATTTTGCAACTACAATCAATTCAATAAACGTGCCTAATGCATGACAAAACTTATCATTTTGACACAAAAAGTTTAAAGTTTGTAGTGTCACAATGAGGCTAACAAAATTAAAACCTATTAATTTGTAGGTTCAAAATCAATGTTCACAAATGTACTCATGAAGAATATACAAAGTGACACATGCCATACCAGGCATAAACACAAAACATCAACAACTTAAACATGAAATCCTAGAAAAAATAAATCAATGATCAAATGACCATTGTGTCAACATACAAGTCAACAATACGATTTGACAAAATGAAATACAAAGTGACCATCAATCATGAATCATAAAAGAAGACCAATAAGTTATATTACCAACTTACAACCAGATAACACAATACATAAGCAAATATCACATAAGGGCACTAAAAAAATTGTCTACGCATAGGATCAAGTCTCTCTCCTTGATTTTAAGGTGGTGCAATAGCATCCTCCCCCATGATGCTCTCCCTTACCACAAGGATGAACCTTAAAAAAAAATCTAAGAAATGTCAAACAATATATTTGTTGAATATAATATATACATAGAATCGTTATCATATGTAACATATAAATGTATATACATTAGAAGATAAATGCCAAACACCAATATATATCAATTTACATATTTCAAAAAGTGTAAAGCATATCCACCTATGATAAGATCATAAATTGATTAAATAACAATAATTCCTACTAATTGCAAAATAATACTCAAAAGATAATTCAACTATCCTAATTAAATTGGAATTATTACAAGTCAAAATTTCAAATATTAAAATAGTTAAACAATAAAATGTTACATAAATTTATAGATTGTTAAAAGTTGTAAATTAATTTTTTAAATTTAAAAATTATAAGAATTTATATAATTTATAAATGAATTAAAATTAATGCTAATATAAATTGTCAATTGATATAAAATGAAAATAAAATCATCAATTCAATTAACTGATCTAATTTGATATGTTCAATATTTTAAGCCTGTATTGGATATATTCATGAGTTCTGTGTATTTGCTTTTATAATACACAAGACGCATGTACATATCTAATAGAACAAACTTGTCAATATGCGAATCTATATATAATGATATTCAATATATTATAATATTCATTGTTTTATCAAATATATAAACAATGTACAATATACCTAACTCATAATCTCCTGAGTTTTCTATAACGGCGTTCATCACCTAGAAGAGAATACTATCACATAAGTGCTAACATGAACCACCATACATGCACACGTGTGTAAGCACATATATATGTGTATGTAAATAACATGTCACTAATTTTTAAATATTTAGTGCAAATGCATACATAAGAATGTACATATTGCCTCCCCTGTTGAACACTGGCCTGATCTAAATCAGGATGATATACAGTACCACTCTGTCTGATAGGTGTGTGCCCAAATAACACCATGTCCACAAAAACACGTCATTAATTTTAAAAATTGATTACAAATGCATACACAAGAATGCGCGAGTATTGTTTCACTTGCTGAGCACTCACTTGATCTGAATCATAATGATGTATACTGTCACTATGGTTAATAGGAATGTGCCCAAATAGCCTGTGTCTGCAAAACCACATGTTCAAAATTTTTCGTAAATTGTCTATTCATGCACAAGGAAAATTAAACTGTTCAAAAAATCTAGATATTGAATTATGTCTTAAATTTATACCTCTGTGGCTGTAACAGGATCACCATGGTGATCCAAACCTCTGTAACCCAGCTCAACAGTAGTATCAACAACATCCTCTGCTACCCTTGCTGTAGAATCATCCAAAAGTGCTTATACCAATGTCCTCACTGAACTCAAATGCATAGAAGACGTACTCCAACATTGTATCTATGCAGTCTAAGATATGCTCAGGATGGATAGCTGTATTAAGGTTCTAGGAAAATTCACTGCCAGCAATTCACTGCGGGAAAATTCACCATCAACAATTCACAGCAGGAAAATTCACCGCCATGACAAATTCACCTCAAATGTCCATGGCTGTGAATTGCTGGTGGTGAATTTTCCTTGAGGTGAATTTGTCATGGCAGTGAATTTTCCCGCGGTGAATTGTTGATGGTGAATTTTCTGACGATGAATTGCTGACAGTGAATTTGCTAGTGCCCTGTACTAAGCATACCGTAAGTAGCTGAAGCAAGAGGAGCACAGAGTGAATAGTATGATGAACAATAGAAGCAAAAGCACTGTAAATAACAGAGCCAGCAACCCCTAACCTCCAGAGATAGAAGCACGAAAACCCTCATCATGATCAACAGATACAGATGCTCCTGAAGATCGAGAATGCTGATCTCGTATAGGAACATCAATGTTTGAGGTGGGTTGTAATGGTTGTGCTGAAATCTCCCAATCATATTCAATGGCTGCTTAGAGTATGCCTCTACATTCTGGATAGCGATATCATGTTATAAGCTTATAATATGACAAGCCCTCAGTAGGTTTGATGACAGACACCATGCCAACGTATGCATCTGATCAAATTATGGACACTATCCACGTCCTCTGCAGATGGCAAGAGAGTATTCTTAAATGAATGTGCCAGCTCTCGGAAAAGAATCTAGTAGTATGATACATCCCTGATATCATTAAACAAGGGTTTAACAAAAACGGAAAACCCATCAGTATGCACTATGTATAAGCAATGATGCACATTGCATACTATCATCTGATTTTATGAAGTCAACAACATGATCTACATCTCCAAATACTTTTAAAAAAGAAAAAGGAAAAAACACCTTTTACATTTTCGAAACTGAAAATAGAACCTGGTCCCTTCTTTATCAGAGCAGGTCTGACATGGCGCAACCTGTTATAGCACCAGCCAAGTTTACACATTGCTTCACTTAGCATCACCAATAATCTCTGCAAGAACATTGTCCTTGTTGGAAATGATGGAACCGATTTGCATCTCTCACAATAATTTGTCTTCCAACAATCTTGGAGATAAACTTGGTTGCAGTATGGCATTCAACACAGACTCGAAGGTTCTTGACAACTCTAATGGTTGTTCCGAGGGGCGTGTTTAGCAAGCCAAATGCGATTGCCAATTTCTCACTATGGTGACAAAGGAATAATTCTTTTTCCTCCTCCTCCACATCATTCACTACATGTCTTGAATCTGGAAGATATCCTGTTGCTTTCAACTCCTGAGATAATTTCTCCAACTTTTCATAGATTTCCTTTGTTTGTGGATGTGATCTGTCTCCTACCAAAAAAGTATGTACCATTTTATGGCCTTCAATCCAACTACATCCAGGTACCTTTTTAATATCTCTATCTTTCATCAATCTCCTTACCATTTGAGCTTCATCCCACCTGCCTACTTCTGCATAGCTGTTTGACAGGAGAACATAGGTTGCAGTATTTCTAGGATCCAGCTCAAAAAGGAGAGTTGCTGTAAATACTCCTAGTGTTATATTCTTATGTGATCTACAGGCACCAAGCAAAGACATCCACAAGACCGCCACAGGTTTAATTGGCATCTTGATGATGAACTTTAGAGTGTCCTCAAGATAGCCAGCACGGCCAAGAAGGTCAACCATGCACACATAATGATCAATGATAGGCGAAATGCAATAAGAGTCACGCATGGTGATGAAGTATTTAAATCCCTCATTCAGTAAACCTCCATGGCTGCATGCAAATAAGACACTTGCAAAGCTTACATTATCAGGGTATGCTCCCGAGTGCTTCATTGTTTCGAAGAGTGTGAGAGCATCATTGCAAAAGCCATTTTGTGCATATCCTGAAACCATGGCATTCCATGAAATGATATCTCTATCAGGTGTTTTATCAAACAGCTTGCGTGCCTTGTGTATGCTTCCACATTTTGCATACATGTCTATCAGGGCGTTCACAACTACAACATATGACAAAAATCCGCTTTCAATTACAATTTGATGGATGTCCAAGCCCTGTTCCAAAGCTCCGAGCTTGGCACAGGCTGGGAGGATGCTTGAAAAGGTTGTGGGATCTGGGGTTACACCTGCAGATCGCATTTGCTTGAAAGTTTCTAAGGCCTTTACAACAAACCCATTTTGTGCATAGCCTGCAATTAGCGCATTCCATGAGACCACATTTTTTTGAGGCATTGCTTCGAAAAGCCTTAAAGCTTCATCAAGAAAACCATTTTGTGCATATCCTGCAATCATTGCAGTCCACGAGACCACATTTCTTTGAGGCATTTCTTTGAAAAGCCTCAAAGCCTCGTCAAGAACGCCACTTTGTGCATATCCTGCAATCATCACAGTCCATGAAACCACACTTTTTTGTGGTATTTTGTCAAACAGTTCGCGTGCCTTGTGTATGCTTCCACTCTTTGCATACATGTCTACCAAGGCATTTGCAACTACAACATCTGACAAAAACTCCCCTTCCATTATGCTTTGATGGATGTCGGTACCCTGTTCCAAATCTCTCATTTTGGCACAAGCTGGAAGGATGCTGGCAAAGGTTGTGGCGTTTGGTTTTACATCTGCCAACTGCATTTCCTTAAAAGTTTGCAAGGCTTTTTCAAAAAGCCCATTTTGTGTACATCCTAAAATCATGGAATTCCATGAAACCACATTTCTTTGAGGAATTTTGTCGAACAGTTCACGTGCTTTGTGTATTCTTCCACATTTAGCATACATATCTAGCAGGGCACTTGCAACGACAACATTTGACAAAAACCCCCTTTCCATTATGTTCTGATGGATATCCATACCCTGTTCCACAGCTCTTATTTTGCCACAGGCTGAAAGTATGGTGGCAAAGGTGAACTGATCGGCTTGGACACCTGTTCGTTGCATTCGATGAAACAGTGTCAATGCCTCGTGAGGATAACCATGTCTTCTGTAACCTGCAATTAAAGTATTCCAGGAGCAGACGTCTAGTTCTGTCATTTCGTCAAACGCATTACGTGCATCTACTACTCTGCCGCAATTGACATACATGTTGATAAGATTGTTTTGAAATTTTGCTTGTGTAGCAAATGGAAAACCCCTTTGAATAATGAGAGAGTGGATTCGTTTACCTTGTGAAAGTGCATTCTTGGCAATGCAGGTCTGCAATAATTGACTATACGTAGAAGAGTTTAGAGAGTGATTGTGTGTAGTAAGCAAAATGTGTAGGGTTTCCTTCAACCAACCCTCTCTGCATAATGGAGAGAGATTGAGATGGGTTTGGGATGGCATTGGCATATCATGAGCGTTAGCATTGTATGAATATAATTTTAGAGTTGGAAATACCCATTGTTTATTCAATCTACTTTTTTCTGTGAATGACAATTATCGGCAATTATATTGCCAGCGGTTATATCAATCTGGGCGAGCATTCCATTTTCAGAAGTGAACTTAACTCCATTAAACCACCAATTTCTAATCTGATAAACGAATTAAAGTTACATTTCCTCACTTTTTGTGGTCATTTTGCTTCAAGATATCATTATTAGAATTCTACTATGAATGTTTGTTTAAGATATCATTATTAGAATTCTACTATGAATATTTGTAATGTATTGTGATGTCTTGTGCTTGTGCTAAATATTCTATGAGTGAATATATTTTAAATAATACTATAAATTAAGAAACTTAATTATACAGGTAGATAATGTTACAAACTATTTATTTGACCACTTTAGGTTAAGTTATTGATTGGAGATGTTTGGGTTTTTCTTTGATGGTGGGTTCAAATTGCACCCCCAACTCACACAACATGTGTTTAGATGAGGTGGATGATATTTGTGTAGCAAATGGCATCAGGTAAATTCACCCAAACAATTTATCGTTAGTAATTTTCCGCAAGAAAATTCATTGCTCGCAAGGAAAATTCACTACTAGCAATTCACAGCCGTGGGAAAATTCATCGCACTACCTTTTTTGAATATATATTAAAAATTTTGAAGTCTTGGAAATATATATTAAAAATGTTAATACAATTCGGTGAATTTGTCATGGCAGTCAATTTTCTTGCGGTGAATTGTTGGCAGTGAATTTTTGGACAGTGAATTATTGGCAGTGAATTTTCCTATAGCCATGTACTTTGGATGTATTACGCATGTTGGCATTATTTATAGTCTAATAGATTATTAATCTTATTGTAACACATAAAATATCATAAATTGATTATTGACTTATTGAGAATTTATGACTTGCAATGGAATAAAACTTGTAATGAAAATTTATTTTGATTATAATTTAAAGATTTTCCTTACACTTGGACAAAACTTACTATAAAACTTAATCTTCCAAAAGAATTAAAAATTTTGAGGTTCTATTTTAGGGTTCGTTACACTTTATTTTTTCTCCTTCACATCTATCTTATCATGTTTACAATTAATGAACTTATATTACTATATTGATTACCATCTTGAACCTTTTCCTCAAGTAAATGTCTTATTCTACTTAATGGGTGCAACAACTCCTATCTCATATGCACTATTTCTATGTTATCTACACTCTTATTCTCCTAATTATACCCTGGCAATTGTTCCTTTCTCCTTTTATCCCTCTTCCTTAAATTGATCAACTTTTCTCCTCACCAACCAATTTAAAGGGGGCATACTATCTAGCTTCTTTATATGTTAATTCTTGACGAGAATCAATGACCCCTATTTTAAGGAGCCAACAAGTCATGCAAAAATCACTAATAAAGGAAATGAAATGATTGCATGCTAATGAATGACATATAATCCAATCTCCAAATCAAGGGACAAATCCCTTCCTACTCTAGGCTAACTCTAACATTACAAGGAAAATAGAAGAGGGAAATGTTAAAATTGAAATACAAAAAGCATAAAAAGGCCATAAGACAATATTAGGCACCCACCCATTGTCCAATCAAAGATTAACAACTTGGCTCACAATAATCAATATAAAGAAACATGTGTGTAATAGTTAAAGATGAAAAAAGACAAGACTAGAAACCACTTAGATAATAGCTTACTTCTTATTAACTTCATTGATCGATCAAACACTACACATGTACACCAACTCCTTTAGAAACATATGATGAGGCTCCCTTAAAACTAGGTATTAGGTAGGGAGAAATAAAATAATACACATCCTAGGCCCAATAGTTTTGTGACATACACAATTCACCCAGGAACAAGGACACTGCACCATTATATCCTATTGTAAAAATGTTCTAGCCATTAACAACTTTGTCTCTAAGGTATTTATAACAAAATAGGAAGAGAAAGGAGATTGAAAATAGAGGGATAAAAACAAGAAAAGATTTCTTGTAGCTATTTGAATTTTTCATTTTTTCATTTGTAGGAGTATTCATTTCTACAACCATCTCCCTAATATGATAGTTTCCTACTCACATCTTTGATCAATGAGGCTCCCTTAAAACTAGGTAGTAGGTAGGGAGAGATAAAAGAATACACATCCCAGGCCCAATAGTTTTATGACATATACAATTCACCTAGGAACAAGGACACTACACCATTATATCCTATTGTAAAAATGTTCTAGCCATTAACAACTTTGTCTCTAAGGTATTTATAACAAAATAGGAAGAGAAGGGAGATGGAAAATAGAGGGATAAAAACAAGAAAAGATTTCTTGTAGCTATTTGAATTTTGAATTTTTTCATTTGTAGGAGGTATTCATTTCTACAACCATCTCCCTAATTTGATAGTTTTCAACTCACATCTCTGATCAATGAGGTTCCCTTAAAACTAGGTAGTAGGTAGGGAGAGATAAAAGAATACACATCCTAGGCCTAATAGTTTTGTGACATACACAATTCACCCAAGAACAAGGACACTACACCATTATATCCTATTTTAAAAATGTTCTAGCCATTAACAACTTTGTCTCTAAGGTATTTATAATAAAATAGGAAGAGAAGGGAGATGGAAAATAGAGGGACAAAAAAAAAAAAAGATTTCTTGTAGCTATTTGAATTTTGAATTTTGTCATTTGTAGGAGTATTCATTTTCTACAACCATCTCCCTAATTTGATAGTTTCCTACTCACCTCTTTCACCAGCGTAAACTTTCCCATACAACATTTGTGAAGGTAAAATGAAATAAATAATATTTCACCTTAGAAGAATTAAAATAGTAAAAAAATATTTTTATTATTTCACTTAAATACATATTTTTCCTTCTAAAACATATTCACCACAATGTGGAAACGATTCTTGTATAAATCCCCTTTAGAAATGTTGTTCATAATGTATTCTCCTCCATTTAATTCCACCTTCTCCTAAAATTCTAATTTTGACTAATAATATTTTCTTTCATTTAATATTGCAATTATTTCCTCTTCTTGATTTAATCAAATTTACTTTGCATTTTCATGGGCCTACTTTTGTCTTCCTTCCTTTTAACATTTGCACATTATATTTCATTTTGAAATATTATTTTTGTCTTCTTTTCCTTGAGTAGATAGATTCATCTAATTCATTTAGAGTACTCTTCCATTCTTCTTATTTGAATCTCTTAATTTCTCTTCATGTCCATTTCTCGATCTTCACATTTGAACTCACCTACCTCCTAAAATATTAAAGCCTACACTTTAATATTTAAAACAGTATTTTTTTTTTGACTCATCAATTTTAAATAATATTTTTTATTTTTTTAATCTATCTTTAAAAATAATTAATATTATATACACTATTCATCCAAAAAAACAAAAACTTTTAAAAAAAATTCTTAAAAAAACATCATTTCTTTATTGGAGGTGGAGGAACCAATCTAGATTGCAACAGATTGATTTAGAATTTATTTCCTCCACAATTCCCATGGGCCATTGATTTGGTCCATCCAACCAAGCATTTATCACATATATTCATTTACCAAATAAAAAGATGTGGGAGTTTATGTTGTGGTTGCACTCTATCTGTTAGAGCATTTCTTGCCATATAAAATCGTGTGCCCTCCTTTTCTAAGAAGATTTAAATCAACATAATATGTTAGCTACCCAATTTGAAAGTCCTTGCCAGATTAAAAGGATACAGGCCAATTGTCCTACATAAGATCATCATTTGGTATTTCTATGCATCTCTTTGGATTGTCTATCTAGCATTCTTGAAATTAAAAATACAATATGATTCTAAATTTTTATTTCTTAACAAGTACAAAAATAATGTGTATGTAGAGTGGATAAATATTGACTATTTTTCTTTTATTTCAAGTATTACTATAATAGACATATATACAATAAATTGAAAGTGTGCGAGACGTTATTTTAGAACATATATTTATGCTTCCATTAGCATGCTTTCTTTTTATAAACATTATTTGTTCTTGTATTTTTATCTTTTTGGTGCATTGAAGTGGAAGAAAAAGAAAAAAATAAATATAGAGCATGGGCTCTTCTATATCCTTTTATAAATTTTAGTAATTTATGTATTGTATTTTATTTCAATATATTTCTTCATCTTATTCTATTAGTTTAGTAGAAAGTGTGGATAAAATGTAAGATCAAAATTTACATATTTCATAATATTCATATTATATTTATGCACTTATTTTGGAGTCAATTTTCATAATCATGTTTAGGTATCATTCAACTCATTCTCTAGCCAAAATAACTCACTGAAAGCATTGCAAAAATGAAAAATTTATATTTCTTGTCTTTTGCCTACCCTTGAAATCTAGAAGCCTATCTCTTCGAGGAGACTTAGGCGACCCATTACCCAAGTACTCATGTTTGAACACTATGACCACCTAGGCACTCATTTCTTAGATTAAATTTAACCTTTAGGTACCAACAATCATTGAGCCCTAATTCTTACTACATTTTCTTATAATTAATTACATGAGATCTTTCTATAAACTAGACACACCATCATTTTGAATTTCTTCTTGCTCTCTTACAATAGATCTTACTTCCACATTTTACTAGGTTTTTCAAATCTACTCTATTGTTACAATGTTTTGAGCTTCATTGTTGAATATTAGATTTTAGACTTCCTTCTTGTCACACTATACACCACCACCAATGAAATTATTCTTTTATTCACCATTTTTGTGCCCTGGATTATCTTGATCATTCCCATTGCCTTTTCCTTTTAGTTTTATCTCCCATTGATGCCCCAACTCCTTTGTTTTACAAATGCTCTCCTCATCCCTTCCCTATTGTAGATTTGAACCTTCACCCTAATCCTTAACATCCTGCATTGTGTATCTCATCCATCTCTCAATCTTTCCCCATCCACTTGTACATGCCAAGTTCTAGTGTAGAATCTTCCTTAGAGCTTTCCTTTTATAGGCATGAAATCTCTACTCACATAACTCAAATCATCATACTTTGGGACTCATACTCCCAATAAAGTATGTGTTGCCATGGAGATTCAAACAAGCCAAATGAGGGATTTAGTAAGGTAGTTTTCCCATGGCACCAACCAAAATTTTCTCTCATAGGGTTCTAGCATAGATTTCTTACCATATGAGATAAACATTACAAATATGCTAAGAGAGGAAGGCTTGGAAATATAGGCAAGTATATCCTAGAAGTTGTAGAATATTGAAAGTTTAGGATATGAATGTCTAAGGTGAACACGAGTGCTCGACACCTAGACATTGGCACTGCCCAAAATAAAAATTGTTAAATAATGTTCAAATCACTTGAGATGTTTCTATAAGCTTCTTGAGTCCATTTCAAGCATCAATTTCAAAGTCAAAATGTTTTCTCCCCCTCTTTCTCAATTTCTTTCCATAGATCCTTGCAATTTATACTCCTAATCAATACTAAATATTCTTTTATCTAAAGAAATATAGAATTTTATTTATTTAATATAATCAACACTTAATTTGTTTTCTTAAATATAACACATTAGGAGGTTAAAACTTTCTTTCAAATATTTATTTTGGAGTGTCTTACTTTCCCACATTTAACTTTAGTTTTTATAATTCCAAAATTTTTATAGTTGGATAGTTGATCTATCCAACTATGTGCTACAATAGCATTGATTTTACCCTAAAACATTGGAGATTTCAAACTTGGGGAGTTTAATGTCCAAAAGATTCACTTGAAGATTATGTTCATGGAATCGGGTATTATATAAATGTCTTCTACTATTGAATTATCTTTGCTATTCCATCATCAACCATTATTTATATTGCATCTTATGATTCAATGTCTCTCACCATCTAAACTTTCTTGAAATTACTCAAAAAATAATCTAAATGTCGAGCCTCAAATGCTTCAAACTCATATAATTATATTTACTATATATAATAATGGAGCTAGTTTCATAAAATGATTTTCTATTAGAAAATGTAAAATCAATTTGTATTTCTACCTTAAGATTTGAGTAATATTGTTAATGTTAGTTACAAAATGATTTATCTAATAGAAAATACTTCACCAAAAACATCCTTTTTGAATTGTGAAGACTAAACTCACTCAATATAAAATTATAACATAGAATTATTTGTTTCCTTTCCAAATATGAAGTGGTCAAATATTATGAGATATATATATATATATATATATATATGAAGACTAATACTCTTGCCTTTGTTGTATACAAATATGAAATATGAACATGTATAATATCATCCAAACGTTTTTCAAATTAACAAAGAAGAATGCAAAAGGCCCACATGAGTCAAAAAAGTTTGAATGTATTAATGCCAACACCTAAAATCCCCCCCATCTAAAATAATTCATTATTTTTATAACTAATTAATTTTATCAATAATTCACTCTATTAAGTTAAATCCATTTTCATATTATTATTAAAATAAATGAATAAAATCCATTTCCATCTATTTCTTAAATTAAACTAAATTAAAATCATTTCCACCTCATTACTAAATTAAATTAAATTAATCTACTCTCATCCACTTAAAATAAACAATGAAAATTTGCCAACATTGACATATTGTGATGGTTTAACTTTAAACCCATTGAGGTGTTATTCTTGAGGGTTTATGTTGGGGATGAGGTCCCTCGTTTGTGACCACACCAGTTCATAGTTTCAAGTCAAAATTGTTTACCCCTCTTTAAAAAAAACTATAATTTAAATAAAGTTATCCCTATAAAATTCAAATAATTAGGTCCACATCATCCATCCACAATAATTGAATTAAATTAAAAAAGGTCTCCTTGTACATGATCCAATGTTCCAAGCACATCTTCAACATTTATCAATCATTTACTCTCTACCATTACATTACTCAACCACCTATAAATTAAGCCCTAAATTTCTTCATCAATCCTCATAGCTTGCTCATATACAAGACACACATGCAAATACACTCGTCATAGACACATTAAGTATAAGGCATATTAAGAGCACACATCAAGAATGAACATACAAGTGCATGTCATCAAGATCTTGAAGAATCCAAATAGCAATTATATTGCTCATATGTATGAGTAAATCCACTCAACAAAGCAGATCTCCTCCTTTGTTAAGTGAAGGTAAGACTATTTTGTTGATCTTCTTTATGCTCAATTTGAAGGTATTTTGCTTGATTTAGAATAAAGGTTTAATATAGCTTTAATTTCTTACATTTTGTTCCAAATGTAACATCATACAATTACAAATACAATCCCCTACAATAGAACGTTACCTCAAAACCTATACAAAATTTGAAGAAGCTTACCATAATTATTAGTTGAGCTTTGTACACAAATGTTCATTTAAGCCACATGAAATTTGCTCTTCTCTAGCATTTGCTATAAAAAACTATCGCCAAGTCAAACTTTGTCATGTAAAATATAGTCCTTAGTTTTGCAACACATAAAGAAAGCATTCGATTTGATCATGTAATGATGTGTAATTGTCATGTTCCTTTTGATCCTATGAGTGTGCTACATCACATTCATCTAATGTTGGTCCTCATCCTCTTGAGCTTCACTTGTTTTTGATTAAATAACCAGCATTTACAAGGTGTTGTACCCTTTACACATAAATCCCCCAGGGCCAAAAAGAAGCTAGTTCAAACTAGGAAGTGAACTAGGAAATAAGAAAAGATCAAAGGGGAGCCAAACCATTTACAAATAGGAGCCACTAGGGCCCAACATAATAGGCCAATAGGCCTCACATAGAAACAACTGACAAACAGTTGTCGAACAATAGACAAGGACTAAACAACTCCAAAATCTGAGGGGACTAATCTGACTCCCTTAACCTTAGGCCATGAAGTAGCAACAGAATTGGGGAGTCCCTTCTTTCTCAAAACAACAAACCAAAAAGCCTCAGAATCAAAGTCTGTCGAGCAAGGTGAGAGGAGCAAATCCTCAACAACCACACTAGGTAAAGAGCCACCACAAAGCAAGGGAACACCAACATAGAAGAGGAGATATGATCAATCAAAGGACCAACAGAGGCATTCGACAATGGTCGAGCAGGCTCTACCTACACAACGACAGCAGTTCGAGGCAACAAAGGTTCCACCGAAGGGATAGCTGGAAGAGGAGGCTAGATAGACACATATTCCTTGGAAGAATCAACCAAAGAAGGGTCATCCTCCTTGGAGGAACCCTCTGAAGAGGGAGAAACCACCGTGAGATGGTCCGAACGAGCATCCTTCCACCAGGTGGTTGAGCCCTTGCAGCGAGCAAGAGGGCAACTAGAGGCCAAAGGATCAACAGAGAAACACCTCCTGCACCGAAAAGGGAGGCCCTCGTAGTCCAGTAGTTGCATCCATGGTTTGTCCTCCACCATTAAAACCACATCACCATGGAGTGGTTTGGAGATGTTCAAATCAACTAAAATACGAGCCACCATAGTATGCCCAAGATCTTGAATCATAGTGTCCACCTTCAAAAAGCGTCTAATGACATTGCCAGTAGCTTCATAACAAGATTCTCCCCAAACTAGAGGGGAGATTCGACAGTCGGACCCAAACTGGTCTGGTATTCAATGGCTCCATAAAAGGATCGAAAGAGCAAGACCAAGGCCTAATGTATAGCGAATGAACACCCCACATCCACCCCCTGTCCAGCACACAATCTCGCTTGATAGGGGAAGTGAAGGTACAAACTGGCCTGGTATTTACAAACCTCATTATGCAAATTCTGTAATACCGTACATATACAATCACAATGCCAATTAAATTGTGAATTTATTTATATACATTTAATTTCTATTGTCTTTGCTCTATATCAAATTATAAACATTCTACACGTTTTTAAAACATCATCCATACATTAAAATTAATTACAAAATTTAAATAATGTAAAATTTTACTTCTGCAAATATAATTTATAATAATTTATTTATAAACTTCAACAACCAAATTAAAATCAAAATAAATAAATAAAAAGATAGATTGTGACTTATATCTAAATCATAAATGTAACAAAATCAACCCAAACATATCAAATCTGCTTACATAATCTGGTTCTAATTTAATCTCCTAAAGCATATCTGGCATACGATCAAGATAAAACAATTAATAGAGACAAAACATACCATACAAAATGACAGTGCCTGGAGGAAAGAACCATCAAGAGATGCTCTCCTCACTATCTCCATACGTCGGATTGACAGTAAGCGTCTTTCACATTGCCTGGCCACCAAGTATCTTCCCATTTCCTTCAAATGTTCTTTTTTTTTGTTCAAATGCCATAACTCCTCTATGGTATCATAAAACAGGGTTTTAACAAGTACTCCATCTGTAGATAAAGGCAGTGATACTCATTAAACATTATAAAATCTGATTTTATGAAGTCAACAACGTAGTCTATATCTCCAAACACTTAGAAGATAACACTTTAACAAACTGAAAACCTGCACTTTTTAAAAACTGAAAGTAAAATCTGTTACCTTATTTATTGCTGCAGGTCCGAAATGGTGCACCTTATTATAGTGCAAGCCTATGTTTCCAGATTGCTTCACTAGCATCACCAATTATATTTGCAAGAACATCATCCTCAGTTGAAATGATGGAATGGGTTCGTATCACTCACAACAATTTGTCCCGGAACAATCTAAACACAGGTGCAGTGTGGCAGTCAACATCACTCAAAGGTCCTTGACGACTTTGATAGTTGTTCCAGGGTGTCTCTTCAAAACTCTAAATGCAATTAACAACTTCACAGTATGGTGGGAGAAGAATAGCACTTTTATCTTCTCCACATTTATCAGCAAATGCCTTGAATCTGGAAACTACCCTGTTGCTTTCATCTTCCAAGACAATTCTCCAATTTTGCATAGAGCTCCTGTGTCTGTGGATATGAAATGCCTCCATAAAATGCATGTACCATTTTATAGCCTGCAATCTAACGACATCTAGATATTTTTTTAATTCCTCCTTTCATTAATATCCGCACCATCTGAACCTCTTCCCACGTGCCCATTTCTGCATAGAAGTTTGACAGAAGAACATTAGTTGTGGCTTTTTCAGGATCCAACTCAAAAAGGAGGGTTGATGTAATTACTCTCAACTCTATATTCTTATATAATCTAGACACTATGGAACACATCCACACAACCACCACACAGGTTTTATTGGCAATTTGATGACGAAGTTTGGAGTTTCCTCCAGATAGCCAGCTCGGCTGAGAGGGTCAACTATGCGCACAAAATGATTGGTTTTAGGCCTAATGCAATAAGAATCGCTCATGCAATTGAAGTATTTACAGCCCTCATCCACTAGAACCTGAATGGCTGTTTGCAAACAAAAACACAGGAGAAGCTTACGTGGTCAGGGTATGTTCCAGAGTACTTCATTTGTTCAAAGGGTAAGGAAGCATCATTGCAAAGCCATTTGTGCATATCCCGTGACCATGTCAATTCATGAGATGGCATATCTTTCAGATATTGTGCCAAACAGTTCATGTGCTGCTTGAAATTATGCAAGAAATGCACACTAATATCAGTATCATTTTATTCATAACATAGAGGGATATTCAAACTAGTACCCTAAACATTATTTTCCTTTTAAATTTATGGAAGCCCGCATCAAATGAAGCGTCGTCTGCGGGACTTTCAAACGATGCGGACGCCATGACATTGTCTTGAAGCGCCGTTGGATCGGAACCTCACGCACCCAGATTTTTTTTTCTTGCACAAGATATCTTTGCTGAATTTTTTTGAAGTAGGGCCGACCCTCTTCCAGTCTTCCGCTGCTGCACTCATGCCCAGAGCCAACCTCCTTCGGCGCTTCTTTGCTGTAGAACTAAGTGCAGATCTACCGCTTCAATATATATATATTTTTAATTCAGCTCACGCCGTATCTTTTCCATGCCCTGTTCTAAAACTCCAATTTTTGCACAGGCTGCTAAGATGCTAACAAAGGCTGTGGAGTCTGGCTTTACATCTGCCAATAGCATTTGCTTAAAGGTTTCCACAGCCTTTTCAACAAACCCATTTGTGCATATCCTGCAATCATTGCATTCCACGAGATCACACATCTTTTTGAAGCATTTTGTCAAACAACTAACATGACTAGTGTATACTTCCACATTTTGCATACGTTTATAAGGGATTTTTCAATTATACTATTTGAAAAAATTCCACTTGTAATCATCTTTTAGATGACTGTATCCAGTTCGAAAGCTCAAAGGTTGGGGTGCGCAGTTTTATACTTACCAATTGCAATTGTAATTGCTTAAAACTTTGAAAGACCTTATAAGAAAAAACCATTTTGTGTGTATCCTTCAATCATAGCAGTCTGTGAGATGGGATCTCTTTCAGGCATTTTCTCAAACAATTTGCGTGCCCTGTGAATACTTACACATTCTGCGTGATGTCTGCCAACGACAATATTCGAGAAAAATCCCATTTCCATTATGCATTAATGGATGTCCATACCCTGTTGCCAAGCTCCCATTTTGGCACAGGTTGTAAGTACACTGGAAAATGCGAACTGATCAGGTTGGAAACCTGTTCGGTACATTTGGCGAAACAGTATGACTGCCTTGTGAGGAATCCATGTCTGCGGTAAGCTGTCATACTCTTTCACCAAATGCAACGAAAGGTTTCCAACCTCCCAAACACTTTACAAGCATCCACCAAACTACCGCACTTGACATACATGTTAATAAGCTTATTTCAAGACGCTGTTTGTGTAGCAAATGCAGATTGCCTGTGAGCTGCATTCCCTTCAACAGAGCCTCTCTGCATTGTTAAAATTGGACGGCAATGCCATTTACGATGTAAAAATGAGCACTGCTATTCAATCTACGTCTACCACGATGTCATTCCCTGTGTAAGCATTGGAGCATTTCACATTGATATGCTAAATTTAGAACCCATTTCCTTGTAAATCCAAACTATTTCCTTTAAAGCGCTAAATTTAGAACCCATTTCCTTGCAAATCCAAACTATTTCCTTTAAAGCAAGAAGAAATTCTCTCGACTAACAGACACAGAGATATCGTGGGCGTAGAGAAAAATGTGCTTCACATAGAATAATTTTCTTTAAATTAGAGGTTAGGGTAAATAGATGCAATAACATCAATAATCAGATTACTCTAATACTAGCAATCGCACCTTGGTGTGCAAATGGGTACCCCGAAGAGGTGTGGAAGGTCAATTATGAATAAAATTGGTCTCTTTTTTTATATATTTATTGGTAGGTCATTTAGCAAATGATGTTGTTTGTGCAACAAAGGTCTCAATGAAGAAGTGATAGCTTCAAATCAACTATGCACTTTCTTATAGGGATCCAAATACGATTGAAACAAAACCCCTCAATAAGGAAGATAATCATGCTCCATTATCAATATGATCATGTTTGCAATAGAGAGAGGGAGAGATAGGGATAGAAAGTGGGAAAGATAAAAGGGGAAGAGCGCACGAGAGAGAGAGGGGTAAGAAGATAGAGAAAAAAAATGGAGTGAGACATAAAGAACAAAGAGAGAAGACTTGAGAAAGAGAGGGATATATGGAGAGGGAAGAGAGAGAGAGAGAGAGAGAAATGCATAGAGATAAAGAGACCGAGAGGTAGAGAGAGAGAGAGATAAGAGAGGTAAAAGGGAAATAGATTTTCAGAGAAGAGATATTAATAGTTAAAATTGCATCTATATAACATCTAAAAAAGTCCCCTTTCTTTATGTTGTGATAGATGTCATAACCTACTACAGAGCTCCTAATTTCTCACAATTAAGGAGAAGGTAGACAAAGGTCTTTGAGACTGACTTTGTACATGTCAATTGTATTTTCTTGAAAGTTTCCAAGGACTTTTCAACAAATCCATTTTATGCATATTCTATGATTGTAGAAAGCCACGACAACACATTTTTAGGTAATTATACTAAACATTTTTTTCCCACATAATTAGATTCAAGTTGACAATATGGATTGTGTGATTTGTCTCCAAGTAGTGTAGGTTGCATGTTATAAAGTTTCATTACTTACCCAAAAAATGATGGGTGAATTTCTCTCTACTTGATGCATTAATAAGAACCTCAATGTAGGGTGATATGTAGGTATGATGGATACAATATAACTTATAGAATTAATTTTCCCAAAAAACAAAGTTGGTAAGCTATGTTGTATTATACATTTTAAGTTGATATTAATACAATTTTGTGATGGTAGTGTATACACCTAAAATTGGTCTGGAGAATCTAATTAATTGAATACGACTTATTTGATTAATCACCCTAAATTCCTCTACTATTAAATGGATAGAAATATTTATTTATATAGTTCACATTTAAATTCTTCTAAATTCTTCTATTATTTCATCTTAATTAAATAAACAAAAATAAATACTTTGTTTTATTTAATTATCATTTTCCCCTATTTTATTCTATCACATCATTTAAATAAATTTAACAAAGGTTAAACACTTTATTGTTTAATTATCATTTCCTTCCATTCTAATTTAATAAACAACTCTTATAGTTTGTTTTATTAAATTATTTATTTCCCTTTTGCTAATTTAAATAAATCAAAATATTTAAATAAATGCATAAACCAAATTCCTCTATTTTCTCAAAATCAAATTAGATATCATATGTCTAATTTATGTCTAAATTAACTGATTCAATCTTCACAGGAAGATTTGGAGACAAATTTGAATCAATCTCTGAATCCTCTTCTATCAATTCTTCCTATCATCTTGCCTGGTGTTTTAATGGGTGGGAACCAGTCCCAAAATCTTCTCCAACTTCTTCATATCTCACCATTCAATCCTCCAGATTGAATCCAAGCCTCTATTTGTTGCCCCCGTGGAAAAGTGTTGTCGGGAAATCTATAAATACAACCCTATAGAACAAAGAAAGGATCCCAACTTTATGCAATCTTACTTTGTAACAATAGCATCAAGCAATCATCGAGCAATCACAACATCATAGCATTTTAGAATCATGGCTGCATTTAGTTTGTTGTAGCTTTCATTTATCAGTTTCATGTCAATTTAGTTTAGTAATCATCATATAGGATTAATTTCCTGCATTTAGCATCATTCTCGCTCTTCAGATTGTCATTTTAAACAATCATAGTGCTTATACGATCTGAGAGCCACAATGATTTGACAAATCTTTGGAGATAGAGAGCAATATGGCGCTTTCAAGAGTCTTTTGTTTCAATTAGACTAATTTTGATTAATTCTCTTAATATAATGTTGTATTAAGAAGTGTTTAATTACTGTTACTTATTCACACTTACGGGTAGAAATGGGCCCTTCTTTTATAATGAGATGAAATGTTCATATTTTTTTAGTATGTTGAATTCTAATTCATTGGTATCTTGGTACATATGTGAACCGCCAAAAATGATGAGGGGAAAGATGTACTCTTACACTTGTAGGGTTTTGTACCTAAGAGGAAAGACGTCTTTCTTTCACACCTTTTCACTTTAGGGTTCATTCAAAGGGGGAGTTAGGGGCTTAATGTGGAGTTAGCCCGAGCTTAATGTGATGTGTGTTGAGTGCCCTAAATGTATAAAATTGTAAATGAAATGATTAATGAATGCTAAGCTATAGAAATGTAAAGTGATGGAAAACACATAATGATATGCAAACATATACAAAATGATCTAAGAATGTACAATAAACTATACAAAAATGAAGGAGATAGAATGTGTGCACCTAGGATTTGAAGGAGGATCTGTTGGAGGTTTGGAATACTGATGAAAATACTACAGAAGCCAAAAGGGACACTTGTGCCAATTTGGGCGACCTAGTCCCAGATTCCCGAAAACTGGTCTGGAGCCCGTTTCTGCCAAATAGGTGTCTGAAAATATGAAAATCATAGAAATGCTTATCCAGTGGGACTAGGTCGCCATTCTTGGCGACTTATTCCTATTCAAAAAAATTGGAATTTTTGAAGGGGAAACGAAAGCCCCCAGTTTGCACCTTGGTTCTTCACAATTCACTTTTGAAACTCTGATATTCGGGCCTAAAAGTGACTTTTGGTGGATGTTTAAACTTTGGATGCAAGGAGAGGTCTTCAACAAGTATTCAAATCCTTCAATGATCTTCAAAGTACCTAAATATGCAAACACATAAGGAGAGAAAGAGAAAATATTGATTGTTAGGGATTAAGGGTTTGCCTTGGTCAAAACCCTTTTAGGTAACTAAACCAAAATGAATAGAAATAATGTAATGAAACATGAAACAATGGATTAATGGATTAAGTTACCTTGCCATGATGAGAGATCTTGTGTTGTTGTAGCAATCAACCCTTGAGTACTTTAGAAAAGATGTCTTGTTGACTTGGAATGATCAAACCCTAGCTTGCTTGAGAAGGAGTGAGGAGAGATGAGAGTAGTGTGAGTTGAGTGGTGCATGATATGAGAAATTAGGGTTTTTAGGCTTATTTATACAAGTTATGCCCTAATTTTCTCGAAATAACACCATACAAGCCGACCTTAGGGTTTTAGAGACAAAATCTCGAAATAATATTAGGTTAAATTTTATTTTTATTCCACATGGGACTAGGTCGCCCAAGGTTGCGACCTAATCCACCTGGGCAATTTTCATTAGTTTTCAGGGATCAATGTATGATTATTGTTAATTGTCGGGATTGTCTCATGAAAACACACTAAGATAGGACTTATATGTGTATTAAGGGCTCATTATTGCATAAGAAAGGGTTAATTAAGTGATGACAAGCCTAGGAAAGTGAAAATGTTTTGAAAAATCTTACAACACCTTGGAAAAAGGCTTGGAAAGAGGTAAAAACAGGTTGAAAAAGGTCCAAGATCCATAGGCTAAGGTTCAAATGAGTGAAAAGTGTCAAAGGCTACACTTTTTGGTGACACATTTAGCCCCCACTTTAGTGAGAGTATGAACTTGCTTCAAACCCACACTAAAGTAGCCCAATGGAGATGGGGAAGAATGGGAAAGGAGGAGGTGGTCAAGCCCCCAAGGATTTGAGATTCTAAGTCAAAAATTCATCAATGCAAAAGACATTCAAGGGTGAATGCATTACAAAAAAATGAAATACATGATCATGCAATGACGAGGATTAGTTATGAAGAGAATAAGGAAATACGTGCTCACTCTGGGGCCACAGAACATCAAATCATCCATGAGGTGAGTTGTCCCAAAAGGCGAGAAACATACACACGGTTGGTATGTACCCACACATACATAGGTGGCTATGGGGAAATTCGTGCCACTAGTTGGGCTTCCCGCTTAACCATACCAAAGTTATACCTCGTGATAACTTTGATAAGGCGTCACAAAAGAAAGTGATATTTGAAATGATGTTATTCAAAGGGATTTTTATTTAATCATGCGATGTCTCAACCTAGGGAACATTATGCATAATGTTTCCAAGAGAGAAAAAGTGCAAATGTACTCATCTTGTATGCAAGAGAGGAAAAACTCATCTTGTATGCAAAAGAGGAAAAATGCAAATGTCTCATCCTGAGCAACATTGTACCTAATGTTTCCAAGAGAGGGAATCAGAAGAAAAAAGAAGATCACACAATGAAATGTGAGTGGTGATGTATTCCCCCACTTTAAAGGAATTGTGAAACACCGTACTGTGAGCAATTGCTTTAAAGTAAAAGAGGAAGAAGGCATGAGAGCTAATGCCCTATGTCGAGTCATATGTTTTTGATAAGCTGCATCATGAAGAGGGGTGTATGTCACATGTGAGTCAACTTAAGACAAGTCATCCCCATCCCAAGCTTGCTCTTGTATGTTCATTAAAGGTCAACGAATATCCGAAAGAGATAATGAAAAGTGACATGCGAGGGAAAAGGATAACTAACCCCTTGCCCCCACTTAGTGCAAGACAAGAGTGAGCTAGAAGGATTAAGGAAATGTAAGGTTAGAGTAAAAATTGGTATCAATTAGAAGAACTAGGTGCCCCCACAGATGGAAGAACACCAAAATCCTTAAGATGTTGAATTTTACAACTCAAGGCCTTACACTCATTAGTGGAATAACCATGAACTCGGTGGTAAGCACAAACGAAATGTTTGTGGAAACATTTCTTTCGAGTTCTAGGGGGAAGGGAGATCAAGTGATCTTGGAGGATTCTCAACAATATGCTTTCTTGATCGAGGGGAGAAGGTGATTCATGTGCAACAAAGATGTGACTTGCTTAGTAGTGGATGTCATACCTACACAAGGTGCTATGGATTGTGAGATTTTTTATACTCCTTGGGAGGAGTGTGAAAAATCTGAATCAGTAGTGGGTTGTGAGATGACATTGGAATTAAGCAAAAAAACCTTTGTTGGTTTCAAAGGATCGCTTTCTAAGGTTGGGGTAGAAGGGTGAATGGGGATGGTGTTGAGGTGAGGTGAAGGTTTGATGATTTTGATTAAAGGACAAAATCCAAGAGCATGATTGGATGTTTGTGTGATATGATCAATAGGGTTGCAGATACCTTGTTCATTAGCACCACAACCTTTTCCACTATAACCAAGTTGTTTCATGAGCTCATAACCTTTTCCATAGAGATTTTTCAACACTTTTGGATCGGGTGAGGGTGCGTTGTTGGCTTCTTTGTCTAAGGTAGTTGAGGAGGATGCTTTCAAAGGATCTGCCGAGTCTTGTGTTGACAAGACTACATTTCCATTTTTAGAGTCTTTTTCTATGATCTTGGATTCTCCTAGTAAAGGAGGGGTGAAATATAAGGAGCCCCCATCATCATCTAAGAGCTTGGTGATTTTTTCAAGATGTTGATCATTATTTGTTTTTTGTACGGGTTCCACTTGGGTAGTTGGTGTTAAGGTGTTGAAATGATTCTCTTTGGATTTGTCAATGTTTAAGCAACTATTAGGTTCAAGTTCGGCATCAAGTTTGTACACTTTGTTAAAGATGTACTTCATCTTGCGATGAAGAGTGGAAGGCACTCCATTCATAGCATGACTCCATGGCCTACCTAAGAGAAGATTATATGATAGGTCATGAGGCATAACATGGATTTTGAGTGTCCACTGTGGCCATTCCAACTGTAAGAGTTATAGTGACCACACCGAGCAGTTGCTTAGTTACATTGTCAAATCCTCTAATAGAGAGAGAATCGCGTTTTATGTGGGATCTATCGATTCCAAGCTTATCCAAAAGGCACACAATACACACATTAAGAGCAGAGCCGGTGTCTACAAGAGTTCTCTTGATCCGTTTTGTTTTGTATTGAGAGATTATTACAAAAGCTTCATTTTGTTTTTGCACATCCAAACACTAACTCATTTGATTGCAAAATTTGACAAAAATTTCCGATGAAAGCTATATAATTAGATGTATCGTTGGGCACTTGTGCGAAATTTTCATTTAAATTTTTTTTTATCCTCAACGTTCGTCGGAATTTCGACGAACCTTATTTTTCGACGAAGATCTTTCACCAAAATTTTGATGGACTTGCAAAGTTAAATTGTGGCCGACATAAATAAAAATGAGCTCGACTATTTATTGCGACAGTGTTTTGCTCAACGATTTTCTTGGGAAAAATCAGAAAAAACTCAAGAAGATATCGCCAAGTTGAGGGTAGTCATTGTATTTTTCTAGAATTCATTTGTGAAGTCAGATTTGTACTTCTAGGTTTGAAAATCATATTTTAAAGCAACATCTCATCAAATTTCATTTTTAGTCTTATGCATTTTCAGAATTTCATTTCCAAATTTTAGACCTGACTTCACAAATTCTTTATAAGGGAATTGTTTATAACTGATGGAAAAATCTTGATGGATTTGGACAAAGATTATATTTGCAAGGTTTCAATTTTAACCCTAATGATCAATTTTCAATAGATTTGGAAGCCATAACTAGATAATATTAAAGGCATAGAGATAGCTACAAAGTGAAATAGTTGTCAAGATTCAGGCGGGTTGAACAAAGAATTGGGAATGTTTGATAGAGGATAGTTAGAGCCATTTATCTATGATATTTTTGAAGACTACTTCATAAAGATGTCTTTTTTCCTTTGCCAAGTTTCAGAAACAAATTTTAGACCTTAGATGCCAGTGTCTTATAAAAGCAATTATGGTATATCTATTACTTGAAGTTCTTGAATTCATCTTGACTCTATACAAATGTATCTATTTTTTATTTGAACAAGAAAAAAAGAAAGCAACCAATTTGTAAATATTGTGAGATATTTAGAGAAACAAACTAAAAAATGAAAAAATGAAGGTCAAGGCCTCTCTATTTTTCTCAGTTCACTTAAACCATTTAGATGTTGCCAAACATCTAGCAAGCTATAACTATCATGAATATTATATGATTTCTATTTGTTTTGTACTTTGGAATAGTTTACAAGATGAAATTATCTCCTCATGTAGAAGTATAAGCTATCAAATTCCTTCAGAAGTTGGTACAAGAATCAAAAGATGAACCTATCAAATTGGAAACCAAAATTTTTGTGGTAAGAAGAGTTGATTTTGACATGAATAACATGTTGTAACAACTTTATTAAGTAATACAATTTATTTAGTTATTTGACAATTTGGTGATTTGTGTGTAGATATGCCACCATATGAAACTGAGTGGAAAAGAGCACTCCTTACCTTATCAAGTAATATCCAGGTAAGATTTTATAAAAATAACTTGTGCTTTTAGTGAAGCTGGTCAACCTACTCATGCTTTTCCATGCTTAATTTTTTCCTTTTGGATTGAGCTACTTATGATAAATTTTTAACT
Source organism: Sequoiadendron giganteum (assembly GCA_007115665.2). NCBI lineage: Eukaryota > Viridiplantae > Streptophyta > Pinopsida > Cupressales > Cupressaceae > Sequoiadendron > Sequoiadendron giganteum. The sequence continues at coordinate 504,202,365 of CM021107.1, read as the reverse complement.
TTCCTTGCAACCTGTGTATTACCCTCTCAAGTTTTTAACTAGTTAAAAGAAATCTCTTATAAAGGATATAAAATTCCTTAGTACTTTAGATTGTCATTTATGTTAAGGGAGGCATCTTACTATTGTTTATATAATTCAAATTTATTTGAGAGTAAGCATATTTAATCTCTATGTGGTAGATTCGTACACTAAAAGAAATTATTTGACCTTATTAGGAAAAATAAAGAAAAAAACGTAAAAGTGCATCACATCTCTGTTGAAAGTGATCCCATATCCTTTGTGATATTTGCCCTGTAGAAACTTGACTATCCTTTGTCTTTTAGGTTATGCATGAGTTTATTCATTTGATTTCAATGGCCTTGCATAACACTTGAAGAAATTAATTGTGGTACTAGATGCTTGAGATATTGTCCATGCACTCCTTAGGTTGTCCTCTTTTGAAACTTTGTGAGATGGAAATATTTATTAGTTTAGCATACTGCTATGAAGAAAATGAACCCTTGAAAAGATTTATGATGTTTTAAAAGCCCTCTTGACTGCTCAGTTACTTTTCTTTATGTATCTTTTAAAGTTTTTCATATTACCCTATCACTATTATTATTAATTTCAATGCCCCCTTCATGATTATGACATGGACTAATAATTATTTATTTGAATAGTCATGACTGTGATCTCCTTTTGGGAATCTATAGTAAAGTGTCATGCCTTTCTTTGAAGTCCATTTCTTTAAATCTTTTCTCTTTGCTCGTTGCTCCTTACCTCTATAGTATCCCTATATTGCATATACATAATAATAGCAATTATGGTGATAACTAGTGGACATGGGTATAACATCAAGCATCATACAAATGTAGTTTATATTTGCATATATAATACCACAAGATACTAATATTGTAGCACTAGTCAAAGAATCATCATCAAACTATATTTGTTGATCAAATACAATGAAAAAAAATATATATTAAAATATAAAACATTGATCTTTTCTATCTACTCCACTATAAATAATAAAGACTTCCAACACTCAAATTGGAAGGAAATTTCTACAGTCTTTATTATTTACAGTGGAGTAGATAGAGAATATCACTATTTTATATTTTACTATATTTTATTTTGAAAATAGCATTGGACAGTAAACTGGCTAATACACTGTCAAACATAATGATTGGACCATATGAATATATAGGTTATCAATCTTTAATCAATTCACATGAGAAATCATACTGAACAATAGTATCAATGAAACTTTGATACTATATAACAATGACTAGTCTTAGTTTGATGACATTTCAAGACCAATGCGTGAATATCATTTGGGCATCATGGCATTGAACATTGTTTTCATTCAGCCATGATATAATGTTCTTACAGGAAGCACAATACTAGTATGATTGAAAGTATCAAAGGAAATAGGAGTTAGAGTAGATAAAAAGAGAACAAAAATATTATAGTGTAACCTTATTATTATATAAATAAATAGAAAAATAGTAAGAGTAGGAACCCCAAATATCATGTTCATTGTCTATGTGAATATGTGTGGAATAGAGTGACCCCTTATCTATTTCAATTGCTAATAAGGTCATGGTAAATATTCTTATTCTCCTTTGCATAGTATAAGCTCTAACCAATTTTTAATATTTAGTTTAAAAGTCAAGATAGTATTCTATACTGATTCTATGTCAATAGGAGGGAGGAAGTTGTATATGGATTCTAGAATAAACATTGTAACCAAATACATGAATTACATGGATGGAAGAAAATTCAATACAAATGGCAGTAGATTTGACATATAAAACCAGAGGATGGCCCTATGATATTTTGAAGCACTATTGTAATGGTGAAGTCAATTTAGATAGAGGCTTGCTTCATAAGTAGATGGAAGTGTACGAGACATTTGAAGTTGCTTGTGAGAACAAGATTTAGCTTAACCTACAAAAATAGGAAAATGAAGTGTTGTCCTTACACAACGATTTTGTCGAGAGTGTGGAAGTGAAGGTCTATACAAGATTGTTTGTATGTATTGTATTCAACATAAATATGTTAGGATCGGTCTCAACAATCATTTTAGTCTTTCAAAATGATATCATCATTATTCAACCATACACTATTTTTTGTCAGATGGATGTAATCATTAAGGAAGACCCTTTCATTATTCCCTTAATGGATTGAACTTTCAAGGAGGCCATCTAATGGTGTTTCTTATTGATATCCAAAGTAGGGATGTGAATAAGACTAATGAATATGCAGGCTATATTGTAGATAAAATTCATAGATCTTTTAACTTTATCAAGGCATATAATAGGGTGGTCCACTTCAAATGAAACTCTTTATTATGCCATACTATTTTATTTCCAGAATTCATTTGTGAAGTCAAATTTGTACTTCCAGGTTTGAAAATCATATTTTAAAGCAACATCTCATCAGATTTCATTTTTAGACTTGTGCATTTTCAGAATTTCATTTCCTGATTTTGTTGTGCAAGTTCAATATTCTGATTTTAGGAGTCTAACAGTTGGAAATCATAGTAAAATCAAAATTTTATAATTTATGGAATTAGCATTTTAAAGTGTTTTTTGGGGTCATTAACTTCAGACTATCTTCTCTTTTGCAGGGGTGGTTGCATGCCGAATTTTTTGGGTGTAAAATATCATAATTATTAGATTTTGTTACCTATCTATGATTAAAAATTATTGGAGTGTGAGTTTGATATTTTTTGAAGATCTAAATATTAAAGCTTGGTAAAGAAAAATCATGTCAGATAATATTAGTCCAAAACAAAATGAAGAGTCACTTGATAGATTGTGGGCTAGATTAAAAAGAAAGGGTGATGGGAAATGTTATTGTCCTTGCAATAATTGCAAGGGCTTAAAGACGAGAAGACTTTTAATCACAACAGCTGAGAAACATTGTAGGCAGCATGGTCATGTTGAAGGGGGGCATGATTATCGTCCATTGGTAAGTTGTTCATTATATGTGTTTATATTGATTGAATTTGTAAATGTTTATATTGTTTTAACATTTGATATATATATATATAAAATCACTTGATCATGATCATGGTTTATTTGTGTCTATCATTATTATAAAGGTGGGGCGCCCTAGGGCACATGATATGAATTATCACGGCCCAGAGAATGTGGTTTTGCAAGCGGAGGAACATGGAGCTATGAATATCGAAGATGAAGTTAATGATCCTATGGAAGAAGATGATCATGCACCAGAAAACACAATTGAAGATGATGGTACAAATACATTGATCCATGACACATGTAGTGGCACATCTGATCATGTTGATCGAGATGACTTTGATGATGTTCATGATTTACCTGTACTTGAGAAGGCATACGAGCCCCTTTATGAAGGCTCCCAAACAACTCTTCTCTCTATTGTATTGTTGCTGGTGAACTTGAAGGTTATGAATGGTTTATCCAACATAGCAATCTCACGGATGTTAAGGTATGTCATATATGTCATATTTTTTCATCTATTTTAATTGTTGTTAGTTCATCACTAGTAAATAAAGGATGAAATATGTACCATTAATATTATTTATATTAACAAATTAATTTTTTGTTGTAGATTGATTGGTGAATTTTTGTTACCACCATCAAATATTTTATCTCGCTCATACCGAGATTTATCTGGCATTATGAAAGATATTGGAATGGAGTATCAAGCAATAGATGCATGTCCCAATGATCATATTATATATCATAAACAACATGAATTTGCAATAGAATGCCCAGAATGTCATATCAGTAGATATCAAATAGATCAACTAACAAAAAAGGTGCCTCACAAGGTTCTTCGTTATATTCCCATTATTCCACGTATGCAACAATTATTTAGGTGCGAAAGCTTAGCACAATTTATGGATTACCATGCATGAAATAGAAGTGGAGATGACATTCTTCGAATGCCTGTGGATGGTTCTGCATTTAGGGACATGGAGGAAAAATGGCCACACTTTAAAGAAGAACCTCATAATCTTAGGCTTTCATTGGCAGCGGACGATGTCAATCCATTTGGAGAGCTGAGATCTATTTACTCGGTGTGGCCTATTTTTGTTATCAACAATAACATTCCTCCATGGATGTCAATAAAGAGGGAGCACATAATGTTGGCAATGATTGTTCCAAGTATTTGTTTACATCAATTTTCTTTAACGTAGTAGCATCTCATTTGTCTTATTTGTTGCATAATGACTTATATTTTTTTCATTTAATAGTCATGTACATTAATTTATATATATTGCAGTAAAATGGTTATAATAATTATGTAATGTTTATGTTCATTCAACTAGGTAAGTACCAAGTTAAAGATATGAATGTATATATCGAGCCTCTTATCGACGAGTTACTAAAGTTATGGAATGGTGTCACTATGTATGATGTATCTAGACCAATAGGACAAAGACAATTTCAATTCCATGCAATGCTTGTATGGACAATTCATGATGCCCCAGGGCTAACACATTTTTGTGGTATGTTATAACGTTCGACTGCATGACTTTAACGATATTTAATTTTATGAAGTAGATATCATGCATGTTTTTTAAATAATATATTCATTATATATAATTATAAAAATTGACATATTTAATCCAATTATATATGATTTGTAGGTCTTCAAACAAAGGGAAAATTTGTATGTCCAATTTATGGTCCAAAGATGAAATCTTGTCATTCAACAAGTTTAGGAAAGCAGGTGTTTGATGAATATAGGCACTTCCTCCACATAAATCATAAGTATCGAACTACTGAAAAACATCTTTTCAATGGGAAAGAAGAGACTACATCAAAACCACGAAGAATGACACCTTGCTTATGGAAGTTGGAATATAATAGAATTAATCGTCAAGTTTATACATCAAATCAAATTGTTTACCTATCATATATGATATGTTTTGAATTTATATTTTTATATTTTGTTGTGTTTATTCATGTTGTAATTGAAAATCATTGTCGTTGTTAATTTGTTTAACTTATATGCTTCATGAAGGTCGCCAAGGCATTAATGGTTGGCTTCCATAGGGACTGAAAAATTATTCCAGACAATTTAGTAGGTTGCCCTACTATGAGCAGCTAAAAATTGTGCATTTTTTTGATACAATGCATATCGGAAATAATATGACATAAATGTTATGGAAAATATTGGATGGAAGGCATGACAAAGAAAAAATTATCAAAATTTGTAGTGACATTTAGGAAGCCAATCATGCAATGAAAAATGTCATTCAATTAAATAGCGATGGAGACAAAATTAATATATGTGCCCTTCCTTGGTTATTAACGGAGCAGCAAAGCAATGCTATAAAAGAAGTCATACGAAAAATTCAATTTCCCACAGGATTTGTTGCGAACATAAACAATATCATAACAAAGAAAGGTGAATTTGGGTCAGGGATGAAAATGCATGATTGGCATACCTTCATTAAGGTAATTATTCTGGTATATTATATATATATTTGTATATTGCATGTACTTTTTAGTGTATTATGTTTACTACTTTTGGAAAAATAATGAAAAGATCATTTTATAATTGTTGCACTATGTTCTACCTCTATCTCTCCTAGACAACTTTGACAACAATGTCAAACAAGTTATATATGATCTTCGAAAATACATGAGGTAAGTAGCGATATTTGTTCAATTCGTTGTATATTTTTGTTAAGTCTTATTAATATATTTATGCCTTGAATCACTTGTAGATGGTTGTCATCTAAATCAATCCATAAAGAAGATATAAATTATTGGAAGAGAAAAATTCCTCATCTAATGTGTGAAATGCAAAAGTGTCTACTTTCGATATTTTTCAATGCACAAGAACACTACCTCATACACCAAGTTGATGAGATTGAATTGTGTGCACCTGTACACACAAGATGAATGTGGATGGTTGAGAGGCACTTGAAATTTTTGAAGGCTTTGGTTAGACAAAGAGCACATCCTGAGGGTTCTATAGTGGAGGGATATATTGTATACCAGACCATGGTCTACATTACTGAATATCTTCCTAAGTTTGCAGCATAGATCCATGTAGATCACATTTGGGATCCCAACTCCATTAACAAATTCAAAGGGGAGTACCTGATGGGGAAAGGTAGATTGAGGAAAGTGACAGGTAATTATAAGATGGTCATGGAGATTAATTAGAATACATTTTACATTTGGTTTTTATTTATATTGTACTTATTTAATTATTAATCTTCAATATACATCAATTATAAATTAAGGTCATATACCGTGGTAATTAACTAATTATACGTTGTTTGTGAATTTAATTTTTTTTTTATACAGCTAGTCGAGAGTGGGATGCAATACATTTGTACGTCGCAAACAATCTTGATTGGATGACGGTATGGATTGAACGATATCAACAATCTGGTCGCACATTAACATGGGAAGGTGTGACTTCATTGGTTAAAGAAGCTCATCATAATGGAGATTCCAATGTTACACCAAGGGAAATTTATTTAGCATATGGTTTAAGAGATAAACAGGTACGTATAAATATATTAATCACCCATATTATTTAATTATTTTCAATTATATTGATGTATATATGTTGATATTTTTTTCTTTGCATACATTCAACCAAGAATAAATATGTTTATCAACTGATGATATTGCAATAATTTTTACATGTTTGACATATTGCAAGTGAAACACCACAAGGCTATGTGGTGCAATGGTCATAAATTTTGAATCAAAAAGTTGGATGACACGAAGAAAACTTGTGATTCTAGGATAACTCTAGTCATTCAGGTGACTAATGTTTCATCTAGAAGCGACATACATCCAAAAGTCTCAGAAAATCAATACTATGGGATTTTGGATGATATACTTGAGTGTGACTTTAAGTCCTTTAAATTAGTTTTTTTCATCGTCCTATGGTACAAGCTACGATTAAATGAAAATGATCCCAAGAGAATGGTTATTGAACATGATAATGGATTTACCATGGTCAATACAAGGTATTTTGAGCGAGCTGGAAATGAGCCCTATGTTCTTCCAAGCCAATGTGAGCAGGTATTTTACTCAGAGGTTCCAAGTAAACTGGGTTGGTCATATGTTGTTAGACATGATCCAAGAGGAAGGCCGATAAAGTATAATGTGGTGGAAGAAGAAGATACCAAAGAAATATAAGATGATGTAGATGATGATTAGGATCAACAATTAGTTGATGATGTGCCTGACGAAGATGTCGAAGAGGAGGAACTAGATCATGATGATGTAGGAGTTAATGTTCATGAAGATGATATCTATGTGGATGATGACATTATCAAAACTGATATCAATGATGATGATGATGATATGACCAATCCTTACAATGTCGAATTTGGATCGGATGATATAGACAAAGAGTTGGATGAAGAAGAAGATCAATGACATTGAAATGTATGAGTTATGCGATTGTATTATCTATTTGATATTAATTTCTTGATAGAATTATATTTGACTTATGTGGTTACATAATTAATTCATGATGTTTTTAATTTTTATGCCATTACATAATTAATTCATGATGTACTTTTTAATTTTTAATTTTAATTCATGATGTTACAACTATTGTAGCTCTCCTAGAAATTTCTATATGATCATAATGAATAGTGTTTTGGGAAATTTCATGAAAGATGACACATTGATCGTAGTAGTGAAATAATTGCAAAGTCATTTAGATTTTTTAGACCAATCACCCTTCACAATGTCATTTTTAGGATCATCTCCAATTTGATTACTAGGACACATAAGGTAGGATTTGATTGGCTTATCTTGGATGAACATTGTGGCTTTGTGTAATGTGAGAAAATTTTGGATGGGGTAGTGGTGCAGGAACACCTACACCTCATAAAGTGATCATTGTAAAGGTGTTTGATGGTTAAGGATTTAAAATACAAGCTCTTGACATTCCAAAATCTATGTTTTTCTTCAAAATTTCTATATTTTTCCTGTTTTGCAGTAGTGTACCATCACATACAGCCATATTTTGATGTGAAATGAATTCCATGTCATGAAGATATGTGTTGGCTTTGATTTGAATCTGATTTGAGGGCTTAAGGCATTGATTTGAGCTAGAAAGCTTCATTTCTTTACATACAACCCGATTATCCTATTTTTTAGGGTTTTGTAGTCCAAACATGATATAAAGGGGCTCTTACACTTTTTTGTGATTACTGTAGCTTATGTAAGAGGCCCCATGGATACTGTTGTAATTTTAGGATGCATGAATAGGGAGTAGGATGAGAAATAAAGAAGATATAGTTGTTGTTCTCAAGAGTTTTGTGAAGAAAAGCATGTGAAATGAGAAGTTCAAGCCTAGGTTTCAACAAAATATGTATGGGTGATATGATTTTATGAATTTTTACCCATTTATAGACCTAATGGGTTGTTTTTGAGTTGGTTTTGAGGTCTGAGAGGTTGTGGAAGTAGGAGATTCAATAAACCCTCATGATTTTGGTCTAAAACAAGGGTTTTTGGGTTTGGCAAGAATTTGGCTATACAAGTGGAATAGTTTTGTGGATTTGGAGGTTTGGAGGCTGTTAGCTCTCAAAAACTCAGGTATGAATACCTTGATATGTTTTAGGGTAACAAACAAGGCCAAATGATTTGAACCTTCTTCTCTTCAGGTGTTGCCAAACCTAGGTGGGTCTACCTTTGTGAACTGAGTAGACTTAAGTGATGTGATTTTGTTTACAACAATCTATTCACAATGGAAATATTAGAGTGAAAAAATATAATCCTAATAAAGTGTATGTGTAATATTAGAATATGTTCAGTTAACAGATGTAAAAAATAAAATGGACAAACAACTTTGCCAATTTAACTATATGTATATATAACTTTAAGTTATTTTTATTTTAACTAAAAGTAATGAAGTTACAACATAAAAATTAAATGATATTTATGATTAAATATATCTCTCAAAATCCTTTTTGTCCCAATTTGAAAATAATTCTATATTATAGAATACATTTATTTAAATTTTAAGATGAAAATAGCAAGGAAAAATCAAACAAATATCTTTATGAAAGAAGTATATTGGCATGAAATTAAATATGATTTGTATTCCAATGTAAAACCTACAAAGAATGGAAACAATTCTTTCAACACATAAACTATTATGTAGTAGTTAATTAAAATAATCTAAATAGTCTAATAATTTGACCATTGGCATATAGAAATTTCTATAGAGTTGTAGATCTTTTCCATTTCAAAAACACAAAACAATATTAGGTAGATAATCAAACATCTTTCATTTCTACAGTGACTTATTTATCCTAGAGGAACTAGTATATAGTATACAAAGAAAACCAACAAACCCACAACTACCCCTATTTTGAAGGAGTTTAGTTTTCTCCCCTTCCTGATCTCCCTAATATTGTCTAATTATTTTAAAGAGAGCAAGGGTCATAACACAACTTTATTCATCCCACTAAATAGTCTGGTTAATGAAACTTGAAAAAATCAACAAAACAATTGCTACATTTGGCATTGAAACTAGATTTTGTTTACAACAATCTATTCACAATGGAAATCTTACAGTGAACAGATATAATCCTAATAAAGTGTATGTGTAATATTAGAATATGTTCAGTTAACAGATGTAAAAAATAAAATGGATAAATTAAAAGATGAAAGCATGAGACCAGTGCCTGGTTGGGTGTATGGAGTCTAATGAAGATCTAAAAAAGTGTAATCTATGATGGCAATAATTCAAACTGTTTGGCACACAAATGTAGTTTATAACTTGTATAAACATGCAAGTAAATGACTAACAAGCTCTACTTGAGATAGAATGACAATCCTAGCTATGTGATTCTTCTTATTGATCCAATTCATACTCTTCAGTTACTCTGATTGACTAGAAGGGTTTAATCTTTACTTGAAAGAACCAAATAATCACATCACACAAATACAACAAATGTGTATCGAGAAACTAAATATATATGCTTGATATATCAATTTAAACAACAAAAAAGAATCAAAATGGAGACAACCAGATAATTGTATAATTCCACAAACAACTGATACCAAGATTAAGCCACAAGTTTAGACATATTCATTAAATTCATCAAAATTCATACATGTATCTAAGTCTTTTAAAGGAAAGTTTCATTGCAAACTATCTACTATATCTTTCTCCTATCCGCCTATGTCTGTTTTACATTATGAAACAAATATAAATGTATCAAAATTATGGAAGGGTGTGTCCTTTTAGAAATGTCTTTTGCTTAACAACAATAAAAAAACAAGAAATTATGCTCTATTAAGCCATAAATAGATGTTTGAAAGATAATCTCGGTAAGTTGGCTGCTTGTGTGTATCAGCATCCTCCAGCACATTCCTTATGGCTATCCCCATTTTGAACATCTTCTCATTCTATTCACATGCCCCGTCAATTGTTAAATCGTTTCTTGTGGCTATCTCCAGAATTGTTTGCATCATCGTCTCACATTCCTTCCTCCATCTGTCTTTTCCATTTAGTTCCCCTCCATCTTCTAACAACATTGGTAATCCCATTTTTGTGACATTGATCATCCCTTGCTCATCACCTTGCAATTCATCATGAAATTCTTTATGTTTTTTCATAAAATTGTTTCCAGTATCAATAGCTATGTTTTTGAAATGTTAAGCAGCATTTTTAGGGTGTTGTACCCGTCACATCAAGCCACAAGGGCCAAAAAGGAGCAAAAATAAAAAGAAAACATTAAGTAAATAGAAAATAGAGACAACCCATAGACAACACAAAGACCACAGAGAGGCAGCCGAAAGACAGGACACTAACACAAGCAGTAGCTAACTGGCGTTGTCCTAGGTTTTGAGTAGGAGGTCCACAACCTCATCACCAACCCAATCTTTGTTCTCCTAACTGTTATTTCCCTCCATCTCCTCCTTAATAGCATTTGAAAGGGTGCTAGTGACAAAATGGCCCAACTTCATGGTGAAGCAAGTCAACCCACAGAACCTTTTGTCGAGCGTGTCCATTCTCTTCTTCAAATCACAGGGCTCCTCCCCAATGTCCATGGTCCCCAAGACCTCTCCAGGCTCTTCGACTAGGGGATGCAGAGAGTGAGAAGCAAAGCCATCTTTAGGAACCTTGTCCTCAGGAGTGAACTTCCCCCCCACAATCTTTTCCTCGTCATTGTCAGTTTCCTCTTCCTTGTACTCTTTGCTGTCAGACTGCTCCTCCTCCGAATCCTCAATAATCTGCCTCTTTTTGTTGTTTTTTGCAAGCCTCTTGGATCTCCTTTTGGCATTTTCCCCACTAGTCATCACAGTAGTCCCAACAACGGTGTCTCCTCTAGAGTCTTTCCCTATTATGTTCTTGCCCTTTCCTTCCCTAACAATTGGGTCTGACATACCTTTCTCCTTCCCTTTTTTAGCAGTGGTGGCCTTGTAGGCTGATTTCGTCGGAGTGGACTTAAATTCACAGAGACCCTCTGTCGTGCTGGCATGAGCCTTACACAAACCACCCTTAAGTTTCTTGGTTTATTTCTTGGAACTTCTCTCGGATCCTGCCATCTATCCTCTTATGTTCGCGTAGTGTAGTAAAATTGTGTGAATGTGTTCCCTAGAGCTTACTCAACCAAGTCATTAAATTGGTTTGCCTCTTCTTTATTATTGCAGTGAGTGCATCATATTTACCTTGTGAGTACACTTTTGATTCTTCCCATTGGTCTCTTGCCTGGGATCTTTCACCATGAGTCAATTGCTTTTTGGATCCCAGCGTGATTCCCATCATGTCCTTCAAGTGATCATTTTGTCTGAGTAGTCTCTCGTTATTAATCTTATACATTTATTTTTCCTTGATTAGCTTTTGGATTTGGTCTTTATTTAATTTGGCCACATTAATGCCAAATTTTGTTGTAGCTATTGGATCAACCTCACCAATCTTTAACGTCATTACATGTCCAAAAGCCTTTTCAGTATCGATTACAATAGATTTCTTGTGTGGAGGATACAAGGCCCATATCATAAGTGTTCCCTCATCTAGGTCATACTTAGATCCTGCATAAATCTATGTCACCCCTTCAGGAGTGAGTTTATGTGTGGCGTTACTATTCTTCAGAAAACTATCAAAAACGAAAGCAGAGTTTAAATCCAACCCAAGAAAGATCATGACACCTGCATCTTCTAATAATTTCCTTCCTTTCTCAAGGGTCTTTCTCTTCATTTCTTCTTCCACACTTTATTTTAAGTTATTCAGCAGTTGTTCCTCATTACTTGGTGTAATATTATCCACTGATTCCCTTATTGATTTTCCTTTTAATTTACACAAAAAGGTTTTAAATTCTAAGGTTTTAATGAATTCATCATCAACCACAAATGATTTATATGCTATATGCCTTATGTCAGTATCTACACTCTCTTCAACATCTGGTTCCCTGTGAACATACTTGTAGTCTTGAGTTCTCAATCTAGAAATTTTATCAATCATACTGCTAGGCCTACCATCACCAGATGCCTCTTCATCAGAAGATAATAGTTATGTATCTTGCAATCCCCTGTTATACTCATCAATAACTTTTTTGGCTTCCTCTGCTTCCAAATTCCCGATCAATTCATCATACAGATAGGGTATGTGATTGTATCCTCCCAAGTTCATTTTATTTTTGGAAAAATCAATATACCTTTCTGGATCAAATCCTTTTTGTAGTGGACCCTTCTTCATGTTGTATTGCAGCAATTTGTTGAGAACCATGTCATATCCATCCCTTGCTAATACAGTGAAATCACCGAAGCATAATGTACTAGACATAAATTCCTGCTTTTCGAAAGAACTCAAATTCATAACATCTGAAAAATCCAATTGCCTAGCAATCTCCAAATATGCAGTCCTATCAGGCACCGTCTCGGGAAGAATGAAGGGTCCATCTTCAAATCCATATACTCTTATCATGGTCGCATCTTCTAGACAATACCATTCTCCCCAATTGTGGTTGACAGGTCCATTGAAATCCTTAGGCCTTTAAAACCTTTTTATTTCATCGGACAATGAGTATTCACAATGATGATTGTAAAATCTGTACAGTGGTTTCACAAAAAAATTTCAAAATGTAGATAACAAGAATTAGCAAATCTGCAATCCCGGGTGGCAGTCTAGAGTTGTACCGGTAATAAGCTTCCTTCCTTATCAAATTGTAAAACCCTTAGTTTTTCAGGCCACGTCTATAATTCTTGTCCATAATAAAGTATCATATGCATTAGGATTGAATAAGCATCCAAGTGCAAGATAGGAGCTCCACTTTTAAAAGCCATCCATCCTGAATCAAGTCCTTTAAAGATGTGTGAAGCATAATAAAAAAACCTTGAATTGTGACATTGGATGTCTGCTGTAATTACCATGGGTACAATTGACATGTGCTCAGGGGCCTCCATTCCCAACACTTGACACACTGAAAAATATGTGTACCTCATGTAGGGTTCAAATAAATCAACATGGAATGGGGGACCATCACTATCATTCAGTGGAACTGAAACACCATCTTTCTTAGATGTATGTAGTGGCAACCTCCAACCCTTGTACAAAGTATCCATCCTCCATAATTCCTTTTCCAGCTCTTCAGGTACAATTTTTTCACCACACACTCTCTCTAGGTTAAAAACCTCACAAATGGCAGCTTTTGATACATGTATAAACGGTTTTCCTGATGGATCACAAATAGCTTTACATTTTGGATTATAATTGGCAGCTAGCATCTTCACCAATTCTACATTTACACATAAATTGGGGCATACTAGTTTCCCTAGGTTTAACTTCCAAGGATTGCACACTAGTTCATATCAGTTCCTTTGTTGGTAATGAAAAATAAACAACTCGTATCCCTTAATTGGGGTCCATATGTCTTGTATATGCTTGCATTTATCCTCTAACTTTTCCACTTCTGCCCTAAGTTGTGCAAATCGCCTGGCCTTAGGTCCCGAGCCAGGCAATTGATCAATTAACTCCTAGTTTAACTTCCTCTCAGCTACCCCCAGTTCCTTCTTTGATTCAATTTTTTGCTTTTTTCCTCTAGGGTTTTTACTCTCACTTTGTTTCCTACCTTTTTCTTTTCCTGAGCTAGTGCTTTCCATTTTATGAATCACAAAACTAGAAATTTAACTGCAGGGAACTTACAAGTTTATTTAGAATTATTTGACCGCAAGATCCTTTGGCCCTTTGTCCATTCCTCTGCTGCTAACTTTGCAAAATTTTCCTTCAATTACTTTTCTCAATTCAGGAAATCATCGACACATTTGGTAGTAATACTGCCATTAATGTCCTAGCTTTGAACATGAGTATAGTTAATCTTCAAATTTACCCACTATCACATCAAATGTTCTATCAACAAGACAATTGAAACTTTGGGCGATCCTTTTATTCAGGCTTGACTAACATTCATTAAACATTCTTTTTGCCAGGGAAACATTATGACGATATCACATAATCTATCCATTTGATTCATATAAATGTTCCCAAGAGTCACCCCAACGACTATCTTAATTTGTTTGTGTCTTCATCGACAAGACATGGTGTATCACTAAGACATTTAGTACTTATTTTACCGATGTTATAAGTCTCCTCGATGATTATTCCTTCGATCTCAAGTATGTCACCAAGAATCCTGCCGATGTAATCTTATCGGCATGACATAGTGGTTTGGGAGGACATTTTGAACTCATTCCGATAGCGTTTGTCTTGGCGATAGTATGTTTCTTTATTTTGTCAGCAAGACAAGATGAGTTTTTTGGTGATGATATTTCATTGGCGAGAAAAATGCACTCAGGATGACTCAGGGATCTTACTCCAATGGCGTTGGTTTGGCTGATACAACTCCTTGTGCTTTGATCGGTGAGACAAGACAGGTTTCTTGCCGATGGAACTTCATCAATGAGACCTATATGCTCGATATGACCTTTTCATTTCACCTCGATGGAACTTGTCTTGCCGATGATATGGGTTATTTGAATACTAGATTTTGGAGGTTTTTCATGATATCAAATGGTCAAGAATGATGTGATCATATGTGACTATTGATGGAACTTCAAAAAATTTCTCTTTGAATTCCATTTTATCTTGCCTTATGTCTGTGGTCTTTCATATTGTTTGAAAAAACCTAAGGTTGGGGTTTTTGTTTTTGTTGAAAGTGTTTCTAGATTAGATTGCTTTTGTTTATTTGCATCAACGTTTTAGATCACACTCTGTGATCCATCAACATTTTTTTTGAGTCCAACAACCAACTCCCTTTTCTTGATGTTCTTCTGCTAAAAAAGCCAAATGGCTCCATTGGTCGTAAGGTTTTACGCAAGGTTAACCATACTGATCTCTATCTCCACTCATCTTCTTATCATCATCCTAGTCAAAAATTTAGCATTCTCAAAACCCCTACCTAGAGATCCTACCAGATTTGTGATGAGGATAACTTAATGCAAGAGTTGACACACCTTCATCAAGTTTTTAAATTAAATGGTTATTCTAGCAAGCAAATCTCGAGGGCCCTCAACCAAGCCAAATCTAGCTTCCTTTCTAGGTCCAACCCTAAACATTCCTCAGTCCTTCCTAATGTTTCTCTTCCTTATGTTGAAGGTATCTCCCAAAAAATCTCCAAGATCCCTCTTAAAAAAGGACTTCGTTGTGCTTTTAAACCCTTCTCTACCTTGAGAGAATGTATTCCTTCCCTCAAAGACTCCAGGGACATCTTTCTTGACTTTGGAGTCTATAAGATTGTTTGTTTGTGTGGCATTCCATATATTAGGGAAACTAGTTGTTCCATTACCACCAAAATCAAGAAGCATAGTGCCAACATTAGACACGAACGCACCTCCAAATCAGCCCTAGCCGACCACTCCTCTTCCACCAAGAACCAAATCTATCTAGAAAGTGACCAAATCTTATCCAAAGAAAGCAATTTCTTTAGGAGAAAGCTTAAAGAAGCTATTGAAATCA
Source organism: Sequoiadendron giganteum (assembly GCA_007115665.2). NCBI lineage: Eukaryota > Viridiplantae > Streptophyta > Pinopsida > Cupressales > Cupressaceae > Sequoiadendron > Sequoiadendron giganteum. The sequence continues at coordinate 504,186,435 of CM021107.1, read as the reverse complement.
ACCATCATCCCCTGAACCTTAATCGTGATGAAGGTTGGAGTTTGAGCTTGTCTTGGCACACATTGCTTTCCAACTTAAGATCCCAGAATCTTCCTTCTCGCCTCTAGTTTTTATCCTCCCCCTTTCTTGTCCCTCTCCCTTGTCTCCCTCCGTTGCTTGGTTTCCAACCCCCCCTTCCTTTCCTTGTCCTGTTGGTTCCTTGCTTCCCATTCATCCTCTTAGCTTCTCCTCCTTCTCCTTTCCCTTCTCCACTTTCTCTCCTCCTATCCCTTGGTCCTCTCTTTTTCCTGCTCTTGTATGTTCCCTTCTCTTTTTTTTCTCTTGTTAATTTTAATTTGTTCCTGCTTCTTTCTTTGGCTTAGTTCATTTTTGCTTCTAGTTTTTTATTTCATCGTGTTTTGTTGATTTTTTACTTTGTGTGTCTCTTCTCTTTAGGTCTATGTAACGCCCCGCCATGCAACGCTAGAGGAAGTTGCAATTAACTACTTAAACGGACTAATTTTTTTGTTTGTTTAAGTACAATTAATATGCAAGATCACTTCCTAAAGCCAACAACCTCCAAGGTTACGAGATAGAGGTTATATAGAACCTCAAAGAAAAACATGAATCTAACCATATCAATTAGTTACTTAAGAATTTAACACATACATTCCAAATATGATAAATTGCATTAAAGCATAAGAGATAACTTTCAATTTCATGTATCCATAATTAAGCAATATGATTACAACTCTCATTCCCCGAATGAAGTAAGACCAACAAACATGATTATAAATTACATCTTTCCACCTCGATAACAAATGAGGGGTAATAAATTACAAGAGCAACTGAAATGAAATAAATCAAGAACTGAAATTGAATCCCACAAACTCTCCAACTGGAAATCTCGTGAACATGAACAAGAAGAAATCACAACGGATTAAGGTGCACACCTCCCAACCAAGTGGAACCCGAAGGTCCACCCCCCGTGCTAGGAGATAGTAACAAGGAATCCTAGCCAAGACAATCTACCTCTAGACACAGGTTAACACAAAACTGAACCAAACTGAAACAACCAATCACATGTACCACACAAGTACAACACAAGTACATCATGAGTACAACTCAAGTAAAACTCTAGCACCACATAAGTACAACTCTAACATGGTCACATTGCTTCCAAATATAAAGCAATTCAAGTATGTTAAGAGAACCATACACATAATAATCGAATACCAACTATGGTCACATCAGGTATGTTAAGGAAACCATACCCATAAAATCAAATACCAACTGTGGTCACATCAGGTATGTTAAGGAAACCATACCCACAAAATCAAATACCGACGGTTGTCCTAGACAGAGTGTCATCACACAGCTCGTCATGAGTTACCCAAGCAGATCTTCATAGGCTCTGGCTAACTTGGTGGCCTCAACCGAGCCCCTGGGCCTCATACTTACTAATGCGGGATCAAAAACCTTTTGTACAGACAAGATAGATGACCTTGCCATTCCAGGCCTTCCCACTCATCCCAAGTCTAAACGATCCCTTGGGTCCATAAGTGAGGTATAATTATCTTGATTAGTGAGAAGTTAGTCCTAATCTTCTAAGTATTGATCTAGTTTCACTTGATTAAACTACTTCCAAAGGTTACCCAATCTTACCTCTTACGGGCTTTGGCCCCTAACAGAAGCCACTCTTCTACTTGACAACACACATACCATCCAATCACCAAGGGTACAAAGTGTAAAAAATAAGATATCATGACCACTCCTTTCTCAAGAGGCGACATAAAATAAAACTCACTCCAACACTGTGGGTAACAAACATAACAACGTCACTCCTTACAAGGAGGCACAAATCACATAATCCACTCCTTCCACAGGAGGCACAAAACATCCCCGTTTATGGAAACTAGGTTAAACATTGACTAGACACCATGCACTCCCCAAGGGATACAAATAGGTTGACTACATGACATGACAACCCTCATACTAAAACCCCGTTTGGAAGACTTGTCAAATTCTATGACCCAAATTTCCCAAACGATAACAGGAATAGTGCATAATCAAGGCGAGAATTAAATCTACTTTGGATTCACTAAATCCATTTCCTCATTATCATCCAACAATTTATTGCATTAAATAAATTGAATTAAATAACATCGTTTTTAGACAAAGATGAAATTTAAATCAAATATCACATTCTCTAATTGTTTTCAATAATTATAAAATAACCATTCATTTCAACCATTCAGAAATTAACAATTTAGAATAAACAATTGTTTCCTCTTTATAACCTAAATCATTAAAACAAAGCAATCAATTAATTTTTCTATTAGACATATTACTTATAGCTCCATTAATTGCCTTTTCAAATATATTATTTTTAAAATAAAATCCATAATTTAACTATGAGCACAACATTTAAATTTCCTCAATTATATTTAAATCATGCCATTGGAAATCAACTTTTCCCTATACATAATAAATTTATGCCCACCACAATAAACATATTTTTTAACATAATATATAATAATATTTTAATATTATAAATTATAATATAAAATATTATTTAAAAATATTTTTATATTACAACATAAAATATACAAAATATTATACATATATTTTATTAATAATATAATAACATTTTAATATTATAAAATATTATTATAAATATTTTAATATTATAAATTATAATATATAAAATATTATATATAAAACTAAAAGTCATGCAAAAAAGGGCCCCACACGTTTTACATGGGAAGGCGTGCACATTTTAGGGTTAGGGCATTGGCTTCCTAGCCAGCCATGGTGGTGACTGTGCTAACACAGGTGACCCATGGTTGGGCGTGGCTGTGGTAACACAGCCGACCCCTCCCAAGGGTTGCGGTTGTGTTAACACAGTCGCCCCCGCTTAGTGGGTGACGACTGTGGTAACACAGTCACCCCCACTTGGTGGCAACAGCGGCTGCAACGAATGGAGGAGGTGGGGGTCGCGTTGGGCGCGACTCCCCCCACACGCCTCCCATGGGGGGTGTGGTGGGGGTGAGCCCCCAATGACCTCCCAAAAAATTTTTTTTTTTTTTGATATGCCATTTCAAATAAAAAATTCCCTATGGATTTTTTAAATCTGATTCTTTTAAATAGGGTTAAAAATTTACAAAACAAATTTGATAGAACCCCAATAACCCATATGCAAAATATATATGTATATAACCATATATATAGAAAGTATATTCTCAAACATAAATTTTCTGAACAAAATGGGAAAACTATTCAAGAAATAACTATTTTCAATCAAGAATACCCTTTTATTTTTGAGAAAGATCAAACATAAACAGAGGTTTTTCTATTTTGAAGCAATTTTTAACATGGGTATTTCATGCAACAACAGATAAAGTTTAAACATTTTCAAACAGCATAATAAAACTGTAAAACCTTTCAAAATGAAAAACTTAATTGAAAAACCTGGTTCCAAAAGCTTGATAACTGATAATGGAGCAAAGTCTTTTCCTCAATTTCAATATCCTTCTCAGCAGTCCAATTTAGCTTCACCCAAAAGAACACCAAATCCAAAACCCACAACCCACAATCAAATTCTTCCCTTCTCTCCTCTATTTTCAATCTTCCATACTTGTTAAAAAAACACTTGAAAAGAAAAAAAATGAAATAAGGAAAATTTTCCCCAAAATATCCATGCACCAACCCTCATAAATTTTCAAAAACAAAATAACAAATATCTCATTTTTCCAATTTTTGAATTCAAATTTTCTAAATTGACTTTTAAACATTTTCTTTTATTTTCAATTTTTTTTTAATTCAAACTTTTATAAAAATGCAATTTAAATTCTTTTTCTAAATTTCCAATTTAATCCTTTCAATTTCAACATTGAATCCATAATTTCATCATGAAATACTTATCTGATTTAAACATCATCAATTTAATTAATCAATAAAATTAATTTAATCCAAGATTAAATCATTTTATTAATTAAATTAAATTACCCAATAAATTAAATAACATTTCTAACATCATTACCAGATTAATTTAATCAACCACTTAAATACATAAAGTCATTTAATTACCCTTTTCAACTTGCAATTAAATAATCGAAGAGAGGGAAGAGAGGGTGACGACTTGGCACGGAAAACCTAGATACTATCTCCCAATTGAATACTGTTGGGCAATGGACACGCTCAAACCTGTGAAACCAGGTGGAGTTGATTGCATGTACCTGTCAACCTGCGAACAAAGAATATATCCACATGCATATATATGTCATACTTAAAACACACCATGAAGAGGAAATCACAGAATCGTAGGGCACTCACAAGCGAGTGATGGGATACCATCCCCTTCACCAATACAGTGTAACTAACTGACAAATCTAACATACTAATATAATCCAAAGCATAAAACATCATTGATTCAAACATCCATAATGCTAATCCAAAACATGACATACTGATAACATCAGAATAAAATACCATCACATCAAAATATCACATTCACATCGCTTTATAGATAGCGATCAAATAGAAGCCGAGTACCAAAGTCAAAGTACAAACATAAAACACACATAATAAGGTATCTGAATATCCAGAAACACATCAAAGCAACGACACAACACAAGGACACACTGTCCAACCAGAAGGCAAAATGGAGGGTTATTATAGTCTGTCCTTTTCTATTTATTGTTCCTTCTTTCCTTATTTTTCTAATTCTTGTTTCTCATTATTTTATGACTATTCCTTACATTTTACAAATTATAGGTTTTTTCTAATTACGCCGAAGGCGTATCCTATTTGAGATGAACGAGTTAAAATGGACCATCAATGGTTAATATCGACAGCATACAGTGCAATACGATTGAAGTGATTTCATCCGTTCATCGCCACATTTTTTCCCCTCCATTTTTTTTGTTTGTTTTACTTCTTAATATTTTACTTGCGAGCTCTGCCCTTTTTTCTCATCCGGTGACACGACAATATTTACTGAATGAAGGTTTCAACAAATGAAAACAAATGTCTACTTCTATAAATTTAATTTTAAAATTTGTCTGTATTTTTCAAGACTCGGAGTGAATTGGTTAATTTGAATGTATGAAATAATTGATATAGTTTGGTTTAATATATATATTTTAACTTTTTAAAAAAATTGTTCATAATCTAAATATCTAATTTTGTTAATTAAATAGGTGTTAAAAGGTGAAAAGTTAAATTATAAAAATGTCACTTTTTTTGTTAATTAGAAAGAGATTAAAAGTGAAAATTTAAATTATTTTTAATATTTATATATTGAATGGTTTTACTTGTTTTATATATATTAAGTATATATTTTTTTATTTAAAAAATATATATATTTATAAAAATGTTTTTTTCTTTTTTTGTTAATTAGAAAGATGTTAAAAGTGGAAATTTAAATTATTTTGAATATTTGCATTTTATAAAGTTCATATATTAAATGGTTTTTACTTATTTTATAATTTGAAAAAATATAAAAATGTAAATTAGAAAAATAATTAAAATTGTTTTTAAAATTTTTAGATTTTTCAATTTTTTTTTTTGATCCATAAGAGACAAGTGCCATGTAGTGCCTAGTACTTTCCTTTATAGTATTTTAATTATAATATTTTAGATTTAATAAAAGTAAATGTAAGTTTTGTTAATGGAATAAAAGATAGTTAAATGCGTTTATATTAATATTAATAATTATTAATCTTATTTTAATTATATTATATAAAAAATCAAGTATCTTATAAAAAAAAAATTAGATATTAAAATTTTATATATTATAAAGATATTATAAATATCAAACAAAATCAAATGATAGTATAATATAATTAGAAGAAAAAATTGATAATTATATAAATATATAATTTATCTAATAATTATGTTACATAAAAATATGTATAATATGAAATAAATTTATTATATTATATTAAATAATATTTATTGATTAGATAATTTAAATTTAAATAATAATTTTTTAAAATTATTTTATATAAAATAAAATATAATTAAAATGAAATGATTATGTAAAATAATTATAAGAAAAAATTGTGGGAGGTAGGGAGGGTGCCCTCCAAGGTGGTAGAGGATGGTGGCATGAACAACCACATTGGAGTTGTATAGGGGAGATAGTGACGAGTGGAAAGCCACAATAGTAGGAGAGAGCTGGCTTGTCCTATCAATCAACCGAATGCACGGGGAAGACAACTCATCTATCTTCCCAAGGCACATGAAATAATGAAAGTTAAAGGGAAGTGGGTTATCACTTGGATTCAAAAAACTTGCACCTAGGAGAAGGAGGTTGGCGAGGCTAGCGGTGGTGGGTAGAAGTACTCATTTAAGGCTTGCACATAATGTCATGGGCATTTGTTCTAGTTTAGTGTTGTGGTTGAACTCTGGATGTCCTTTTGTCAAGTGCTTATTGTTGGGAGCCGAATGGTTGGGTCCTCAAAATTTATGATAGAGGTTTCGGTTGCGGGTGTAGCTCATTTTGGGGCAGACACCCCCATTTCGCTCAAGTCTAAGGATAGGCTGACCACCTTTCATTTCATAATGGATCAACGCCTTAAAATAATTTTGCTCAACTATGAGCCTCTAGTGTTAGTTGCAGTCAAAATGGTCTTGGGTTCGAGTTTTCTAGAGGAAACAAAGTATGGGCACGATAATTTGTAGATATCTTTTCATTTTTTGGCTTCCCTACTGGATAATCTAGTCCTGAAGATTGAAGCAAGGACTTTAATGAGGAAATTGTTCATACCCAAACTGCTGGGTAGTATGGATGAGCTCCTTCAGGTGGTGGTGGAAGGGCGAGGATGTCCGCGTGCATTGGAGGTGGCGAAGGTGAAGGATGAAGACACAATGAAGATTTTCTGTTTCTCTTGGACCTTCAGGGTACTGGGTTGATGAAGCACCAAGCCATAGTAGCGGTTGCGGTCATCTTCTTGAAGAAATGGCTTGGGCTAATGGTGACTGATAGTGATGAATGGAGGGAGGAGTTTGAAGACTTCGCGTTTCTAAATAAGTTTTTGTGAAGGGCAGTGTATGGTATTAGTATTTTAGCAGCTAGTTTTTTCTCTGTTAATGCAAGCACAAATTTGTTAGATTGTTTTAAATGTAGATTGTTTAAAGTATTGAATGTCTGAATTTATGGCCTATATTTTGGAGGATCCATAGAGACATTTTATGGTTTTTTGGTTCTTGGTGGAATTGGTGGAATTAGCTTAATACCTACATAGCAGACGGTTGTACTTTGGATCCATAAGTATAAATACAATATAATCCTTACAAATAAAAAAAAAATTATAAGAAAGAATTAAATAATTATTATTTAAACATAAAATTTATATAATACTTAATATGTATATAATTTATGTTAATATCTATATTATTAATGCATTACACATATATTTTTAGAAAGTTAATCAAGGCAAAAAATTATATTTAAACAAATGCTTATATTATTATTTTATTTCCAACTTCCTTCGCCCTTGGTTTTACTTGAAAACCTTGCTCTGCTTTGTATAGCATGTCACGTGAAAAGAGAGATGCAATGGATTGCTAACAATAATAGATGGTTAAATGTATCGTAATTTTTTTTAGATTTCACTACCGGAGGAGTGCAAAAAAAATTGTTTGTATTTCATTGCAGGAGGATTGCGAAATTTGGAAGGAAGGCGTCCTTTTCGATTTCTTACCTCATGTCCCCATGCGTCTGCTTAGCTTATTTTCATTAGCAATCATTGCTCATTTTTTTTAGGAGAAATTTGTGGAGCTGGTGTCCCCATGTATATTTGATTTTGTTGCTTATTTTTAAACAGTCATTTTAAATTGTATTTTTTAAAATGATTTTTCCTCTATTAAAATAAGAACATAATTCAACTATATATTCTTATATTTAATTATCAATCCTTGCCATTAATTTTTATGAACTGTATATTTTTATATTTAATTACCATTTGTTGCTCTGTTAATTTTGACAAAGAATTATTGATAGGGAATTCAAATATGATATTATTGACTAAGAATTAACAAATGAAGACATTCAGATTTGTTATAATTCTCTCAATTTGTACATACAAGAAAGGATGCTAGCAGAATTTGCATTCAATTTTACACTAATTATCTATGTTGCACGGTTATAAATAAAGATATAAATAAAGATAAAAAATAGTTCAAATAGTTATAAAGTTCAAACAATTATAAATAAAGTTAAAAAACAAATCTATGTTGCAATTAAATTCTTTAAAAATGGGTAGATTCAGGGCAAGATCTATATTTCAAAGAACTGTAATAAAATGTATACTTTCAATAAGACTGGAAATTTAATTTTCTATATGAAAATATGTATCTTGTTGTTGCACTGTATCACTGTAGGAAAAATTTAGAGGGAAAATTTAGAGGGAGGAATTGGAGGTAAATAAAAAGGAGGGAAATAAATTTGTAAAGCCACATGGCATTTTTCACAATAAGCAGTTGTTGCTTATTTTCAGCCCCCCCTATTTTTTGACAGCTTATTTTTATTTCCTAAATAGTAGCTGCTCCTTTAAAATAGGAAAAGATTCAAAATTATCCTTTCCCAACAATCAAATTTATGCATAGGAACTCTCCCACTACTTAAATTTAAGCAGAAAATAGAGTTAAGCAGCCACATGGGGACTTGAGGTTAGTAGACAAGTCTAGGATGCATTCAACAATAGGCAAAATAATAGATTTGTTTTCTTAAAAGTAGGCAAAATAATAGTTCTATTTTCTTAAATGTAGGCAAAATAATAGTTCAGATTTATGAAAAGTAGGCAAAATAATAGTTCATTTCCCTTTTCCTCAAAATCTGTCAATAACACACAAAAATTTTCAACCAATCATATTCACAAAAAATATTTTTTCTAATTTATGAAGTTAAATATTTTACAAGTTAACTTTATAAAATTGAATTTATGTTTTAACAAAAGAAAATAATTGTTTTTGATTGGTTGAAAACCAACTTATTAATAACTAATTAACTAAGAAAAGCACAACTCATTGCAATAGTATTGCCTAAAGGCAAGTACTAGTAAGAGATTATATTAAAACGAAAAATAACATATTACACTTCGCAACATCTTTTAAGCTTAAAATGCCAAAACATCACCAATTATCTAGACCATGTCCTCAAAACCAGACCAAAGTTTAAAGAGTCACCAAACACCATGACTTGAGACCAAACAAAACATGCATAAAACCTAACATGCCACTATAATGGCGACCGAAAGCGACTGTAATCTAGTTCTACCCAACCAACACCAAAAAACTATTTAGGGAATTGAAGTCCCGACTCACTTAAATTTGTTCGATACTGCAAAATCCTCGAATTCCTCACGCCAGTCCTCGTGATCCACTTGCATTAACCCGAAGAATTTCTTCAAGAAGATTATTGTCACTGTCGCTATGGCTCTATGTCGCATCAAGCCCATCCCTTGCATATCCAAAAGGAATGGTTAGATTATGATGGTGTCTTCGTCACACACTTGCTCCACATCACACGGTCAAGGGCATCCTCTACCCAGTATTGCCACCCGCAGTACCTCATCAATACCTTCCATCAGCTCCTTCTTAAACAAAAGCAACATCAATTGTTTGGCTTCGGCCTTTGGAACCAAATTATCCAGAAGAGAAGCAAGGAACTAGGAAGAGATGTGGAGATTATCTCTCCCATACTCCTTGCCTTCCACATGGCCCATACCCAACACCATCTTAACCGCCGCAATCACCAGTGAATCATATGGCAACAAAATTCTCTTTAGGCACTAGTCTATGATTGTTCTAAATGAACCCTTCCCTTCTGACTTGCCAAGAGAAATTGGTGTATCTGCCCCGAACCGAGCTAGTCCTGCAACCGATACTTCCACCACAAATTTAGAACATTTTACCATTATGTCCTTAGCTCTTTGTGTTGGAAATAGGCCAGAATTCGCTACCACATATTTACAACCAAAGGAAATGAATAATTCGTCCTTACCAACTATTGTTTACACTCGCATACCAGGAGTTAATGATCCTATCTCGATAACATCGCCACCCTGCAAATGCACTGTTTACCTGAAGCAAGATGTCAATAAAAAACAACAGCTCGAAATGCAAGAAGGAACATTATTATAGTGGTAGCCGCCAGCCTGGGGAATGTGAGGCCCATACCACCACCTTATGTCTTGTCTTACATATGCCATTTATAATCTATATGTTAACATATAATTTATAATCTATATGTTTATAAATTATTTGTCTATTTTTAGATTCTTGGTTATTTATAAATTATATAAATAATCATATAATTTATAGATAATGATATTTATATGTTTTTTATTCCTTGCTTGTGTTCTTTATTTTACTTTATTTATTATTCTTTAGTAATTTGTTTCATTTTTTGGCTTCTTTTCTTTTTTGATTTTCCTTGTTTTTTTCTCTTTTGTCTTATTTTTATTTCATTTTGTTATATTTATTTTCTTTCTTTTATTTTTATTTATTCGCTTGTTTATTTATAATTTTCTTGCTTTACATTCTTTAGATTTTGTCAATTTTAGTTTTTTCTTGTTTGTCTCTTTATGTTTACTTCATTTTTTTATTTATATGCGTGGTTATTTATTTGCTTGTTAATTTTTCCTTATTTATTAAATTTTTTAAATTTTCTTGTATTATTTTTTCTTGCTTCTCCTCCATTTGATTTTGGTTTTATTTTTTACTCCTTTATCTTTTTTTGTTTTACATCTTTCTCTCCATCCTTGGTTCTTGTGCCTATCTTTCTTTGCCCCCTCCCTCTTCCTTTTTATTCAATTCTTGGTCTGCAACTATTCATTTTACTCCTTATGCTCTCTCATATCCTGATGATGGATCACAGAGTGTGATCCGAAATGTTGATGCAAAAAAAAATACACAATATAATCCATAAACACTTTCATCAAATCTTCATGGATTGTGGAAATCTATTATCACTAAGTTTTTGTTTTTGTTTTCATGAAAAACCCTAGTGTTTTATCTTACGCCTTGGGTGGGATATATTTGGTTGTTACTTTATAGAGGGGGTTTTAAAACAACTTATGCCCATCACTTCGTCTAAGTCGGACCCCTTTTGTTTTAATGTTTTAATTCTTTTTCCTGACTTTATTTTTCCCTATTCTAAGTTGGCCCCGCGCCCCCATGTTTAAAAACAACTTAAGCCATTGTTTGTCGTTGGCCTAGGTGATGTCCCCTTATGCCTTTAATAAATGTTTCATATTGTACAAGGAATAAATTTTAATGACCGTTGATCAACCATCATTTGATCACAGTCGTTCCCCGCCATCCCACGATGACCCCACCACAGAGTCTCAATCAATTGCGATATCACGGGCGAGTGCCACATGTCTCATCTGGCAGTGCCGAAGGGAAGATGAAATTGATTTAATATATCTATCAGGTTTTAATATGTTATATAGAAGGTTACTAAAGTGGTTACAAGATGCACGTGCTTCAAATCAACAGCGATGTTATAATCTGGATGGAAAAGGTGCTTGATGGTTAGTGACAAGGCTCGCAACTGTGTTGAGTGAATAGGATTGCCAATGGTTGAAATCTACGGTTTCCCACCATCATGTGATCAGAAGTTGCGAGGTCTTTATTGATCGTGATATCACGGGCGAGCGCCATGTGGATTTCTTTGGTGATGCATAATATGGTGGGCCCTTGCTGTTGTGATGGAGATCGTGCCAGCTTGTTTTGGCAACCGTTCGATGATCTGATAGAAGTGAAAGATCGATGACTGATATTTATATTTGCATCTAATGCGATTGGAGGCATTTGTCCAGCGCGCGAGCAAGTTGTAATGGCAGATGAGACAAGATGCACATGCTTCAAATCAAAGAAGATGCACTTGATTACTATGTTAAATAGCAGGTTACTAAAGTGGTTACAAGATGCATGTGCTTCAAATCATCGATGATGTTATAATCTGGATAGAAAAGGTGCTTGATGGTTAGTGCCAAGGTTGGCGACTATGTTGAGTGAACACGATTGCCCGCCATCGCATGATTAGAAGTTGTGAGGTCTTTATTGATCACGATATCACAAGCGAGCGCCACATGGATTTCTTTGGAAATGCATAATATGGTGGGCCCTCGCTGCCATGATGGAGATCATGTCAGCTTGTTTTGGCAACCGTTCGATGATTTGATAGAAGTGAAGGATCGACGGCTGATATTTGAATTCGCATCTAATGCGATTGGAGCCGTTTCTCCAGTGCGCGAGCAAGCTTTAATGGCAGATGAGATGTTTACTAGCTTGATTTGATCGACATAAAGAGACTATTCTTCTTCCCTATTGTTCTCACAAAGCATTCAAACATCTTTGCGAAGCAGTTTCAAATCCAAGGATGAAGTTACGAGTTGTCACAACAAGGATTTGGGTTTTTGCAAAGCATAAAGCTGTGAGTTATTTTCTATACTTCCTGGCTAATTTGATTGAGAATTTGGGGAACATTGTGGTGTACTTGTTGGAGAGATTATTGATAATTGTTCTAGGGCTATAGGTTAGTTTGAATTGTGAGAGATTGCAAGGTTCTATTCTGCTAGTATCTTTTTTATGTTTAGCCCTAGTTTGTTTAAAGGTTTGAAATATCAAGGAAATCCTAGTTTACCCAGGATGGCACTGTCAAAGTAGCATTCTGGCTAGGTTGACTATTTACACATAAATTTATATGATGACTTCCTGGATCAATTCCCATCGTCAACTAATGATAGGAAGAGGGGGTTGGTTTTGATGCATGGAAGAGCCCTAGGGGAGGGGTTAGTATATAACTGCTCCAACATTGCCGATGCTAGGGTTCCCATGTCAAGTCTGGAGATTTTTAGGTTGTGGTATGGACAGAGGAATTTGCCCCACCCCTTTTCAAATGTATGGAAGTATGAGATGGGGAAGCTGGTGGTACCTAATGTATTCCCTGATGTGGAATTTCTTAGGGTAGTGGTTGCACATTATGACCCTATTACACGGTTAATTAGAGATAATGATGGAAGGGTTATGCTAAGCATCAACAAGGAAGAATTTCAACAGGTTTTTGACCTGAGTGAGCCTAGCCCATTCTTGGTTCATATTGATCTTGAGGAGATAAAATAGGAGTATGCAAGGTCAAAGGAAATTTTCAGGGTTAAACTACTCCCACCTCATCTGGCAAGGGTAGGAGGTTCAAAGTTCTATATCAGCCCTAGTGACCAAGAGCCTTTCAGGCTAAACTGTTTTGCAAATCACTTCTTGGCTACCTTTTACTCATTGTGCCAGATTTTGGGTTTCAACCCTAATATAGTGATGCCAATTGCCTACATTTTGATGGGGGTGCAAATACAACACCCAAACTTCTCAGTAATCTATGATTTTGCTTCCTTTTTGGCCAAAAAGATACATGAAGGGTTGTTAAAGTTACAACAAAAGGATGCAGGCACTCCATTCTTTTGGTATTCCATGTTGATGTACATGTTCTTTTACAAGAATGCTGATTTCTTCTCTGAGAAGATGGAGTTAAGGCAAATGGTTAATGGAGAAAGATTGCTAGTGCAGGCATGGACTATAGACCTATCTTATAATAGGGAGAGTGCCAGTTTTGTGCAGTTTGATAACTATTTTGCCTCTAGATTGAGGACTAAGTTGATGGTAAATGTACCTAGAATCCCCAAGGAGTTACATGACTTCCTTAGACCAAAGGGAAGGAAGCCTGAATTGAGAATTTGTCACAACTTGGGTGACATTATCCCATACCCATTTAGCACTGTCTTGAGAGTGTATGGTTTCTAAGGGACTCCACATATCCTACCATACAATGTGCCACTAAGACTATGATTTGTAGAGGTTATGTGGCAAATTGGTTGTATCCATGAGGACAACCTTACAAGGAAAGGTAAAGGAAACTTTTTCCCTGATTACACTGTGGTGTCAGACTTTGTTTTTTCTAAGGGAGGTTAGGTCCACTTTGGGAATTTTTTTGATGATTACCATCTGAGGTGTGGTCCCAAGCGATAGCATGATCCTGAGGGCTTCTTTGCCCTTTTTAGACAACGAATAAAACATGGCAAGTTTGTGCATGAATTCAACTTTCTTGAGGATCTGATTAGGAATGATTTTGATCTGAATAAGTAGGAATTGAGCAAGGAGAAATGGATAGCTTATGACAAGCTATTAGACATTGTGCACAAAATGGATCCCAAATATGATCCATTGATGGATTTTAGCCTGTTTCACAAGAAAAATGACTTTTTGATGGACAACTTCAAGGAAACCATGGGCACCTTCATGAAAAAAAAGATAAACTTGGAGTTGGATCAAGGTACATAGGAGCCAGATGCTAGGCCTATTGAAATGAGGCCAACATACCAACCTACGTGAAGTGGCCTCTCTATAAGAGAAAAAGAAATAACAACAGTGATGAGGAAGAAGAAGAAAAAAAAGGAAAACAAATCATGAAAGCATCAACACAACCAGGTCCAAAATTCAAAGGCCAGCTGAATTGGTCTTGTCTGATTTGGATATGAAAGGGAAGTGTGTGCAAGATGCTAGGATGGAGGCATGTAAGGAATTTTTAGATGATGGTGCATTTTTCAAGACTCCAGTCTTCTTACAATTGTTATGGAGAATGAGGCTAAAGGAATATCAAGATAAATGCAAGAGGAGAAGAGAGTTAAGACCCGAAAGGTCAGATCAGGAGAATGATGATGAAGTGAAAGCTGAATTAATGGAAGATTTTAAGAACATCACTCCTGAGGAGGCGAGAAAACTAGTGACTCAAACTAGTGTGTTGATTTTTCTGAAGTCCAAGCATCCCCTGCAAGATTCTGAGGAAGAGGTCAAGACAACATTGCAGGATTCTGCCTTTAGTGAAGAATATGAGACTTTAGCAATTTGGGCTTTAGCTCCTCAAGGAAGAAAGCCTGATGTCACTGACATTAACCCAAACCTAAGGGGATGGTTAATAATAAAGAGAGCCTCTTAGACCTCAACTACAAAGGCTACTAACTTAACTGTGAATGTGGCCAAATTGGCCCAAAAGACTATTGAGAGAGAGGAGGTTGAAAAGAAGAGCCTAATGGAGAAGTATAATTTCATAATTGGAGAGTACAAAAAAGGTGCAGCAAAGGAATGTTGAGCTACAAACTGAGGTGGATAGGATGAAACTGTAGACATGCAAAAATAACAATCAGGCATCATACAAATTAACATTCATTTCTGCTATTAATCAATTAAAATATTTATTGATTAACTTCCTAAGGTTCATTAAATAAATCAAATTATTTAATCCTTATGTTCTTCTCATTTGATTTAATAAATCAAACAGATTTAATGTCAAATCCCTAAAATCCCCTAAGTTAATTAATCTAAATTAATTAACTTCTAATCACAATTACCATTCTCTAGCTTTTGACTCAACTAGAGTCAAAAATCCAAACTCCTAACTAACCCACCCACTTGCACCAATAAATCAATTTATTGATTTATAATTCTTCTAATTTCATTCAAAAAGGCATTCAAAATGGAATATTCTTCCAATTTGAATCTTCCCCCCAAAAAGGGACTTGTCCCTTCCAACAAGGTTTTCTATTTGCACAAGTCAACATAGCATTTATTACACCTTTCATCCCCCCAAAACATGTCAAGTCATTCAAATTCAAATTTGAAAGTGGCACATTGGCCAAGACTTGCACATTCCTCACCCTCTCATAGCTTGACAAGTGTCATCTTGTCATTGGCTTGTGAATTATCCCACATTCATCTAAAATCACTCAATCTCCTACTCTTGAATCTATAAAATGCAAAGCATTTCAACACAAATGGGACACAACACACAACTCATCTTCATTGCAAGGTTATTCTCTTCACTTGAGAATCAATCTTGCTCATCACCACACCATTTGCTTAGCAATTACATCTTGAGGCAAGGTTGCTCTCTTCATTTGAGAGTCAATCTTGATCTTCACCATTATTTTGATAGTTTTGCTTATCATGGATTGGGAAAGGGCAACTTCCTACAACACTAAGTTGCACCAATCTACTATGGGATAGGAATGATTCATGTTTTATGCATTTTTCTTATTAGTTGCATTGTTTAACATGATTCTATATTTCATAGGGATGTTTAGGTTTGCTAATTTAAACTGACTTTTGTGCTAACAACATAAAATGGTTTAGGTTGATCTTGCAGATTTTGACATCTACAAAATGGCGCTAGAAGGAGGGCTTGACCAACAGTATGTTTTTTTTTATTTTGATAGTAATAGAATAGGAAGACTTTGTATTACGCTGCCAAGATTTTGACGTTTAAAGACTTGTATTACGTTGTCATGTTGTAATGGATTAAGAAGACTTTGTATTACGCTGCCAACAACCCAACATAACATGCAATATGGAGGCACCTAAAGTAGTATGTCTGCATTTGTATTTGCATTGATGTCAGGCTTTATAATAGTGAGGCTGTGCTCATATTTAATCATTTGATTTCACTTAATGTGTTAATTTGGATGAATTGCCTGTGCTGTTGATTGATCTACTTTCTAACAATTGAATATACATCGGGTAGTATTTTACGACCATACAGTGGCTCGTTTGCATTTTAAATACTCATTGCACTAAATACCATTGGCTTGTCTTTGTACTCAATTTGCATTTTGCTTCATTAACCAGTCATGCCTTCGACTATTTGCCCTTTAGTGTAGAATTTAGCTTTACATCCGCTAACTGTATGGAGAAATCTGTGCAAAATCTTCTGAGAAGTCTATACCAGAAATCTTAGGATCTTGTCCAGGACCCCTTCCCATAGAAGCCCGATTCCTCTAAAGGCCAAGCCAGCATATCTTTGAACTAAGACCAACACATTAATAGAATTCAAATAACTCGGAACTCTTCGGAAACACTTCATGATCCTTCTGAAACAATGATGGCAAACCTCTTTTTTTTTCTACGCGACACACCGACACTAAAGACTCCCTCTAAAATAAAGCTCAATCTCTGAGATGAGTTGCCACTTATAGCATTTGACAAAAGCAATAAAGCGGGTCTGATGTCAAGAGGACAAGCCAGAACAATTGCACATGGCCTGAAACATTACCCTTAACATATTTAGATTCTTTAGTCACCTCACCTACTCGCATCCCACCTCTCTCACATGCATCCTCTTGAACCAATCATAGGCTTTTCCCTTACCCAACCTCATCCATCCATTATTAACTGTCTTTTACTTTACCAAACCCATTTAGTCCTGTGGATGCATGGAACAAACTGTGGATGCTAGCAAACCATGATACCAACCATCTTCACTACAACCAATGCTAACACAGAACATTAAAAGCCCTTACATTGCAGATTTCGACTATCTATCCTTCATCATGATTCTGTAAGCTTGCAAAAAGTTTGTTGAAAAGGTCTATTGCAACTTCAGTAAGCCCTTCTTTGAATTGGGGAAAATTGTGCGATAAGCAGTAACTATTTTTGAAAACTCGCCAATAGAATCCTTTTTTTTTGAAAATTCCACTAGTTGTTTGGAGCCTATGGAATCTAGCATAGTTTTTTAGAAGACTTTTCTGTCTCTAGAAAAGCTGGACTTTGTCATCTGGCTTCGGCCTGCAGTTCTGAGAGGAAGTGTTCCAACCGCCATTTCCATTTTGTTCAAAAGAAGGCCACTTGAAAAAGCGATGGAAACAAGAAAACATAGAACACAGAAACAAGCTATTTTACCTCGTAGGAAAAAGGATGAAAGTTGAGGTAAAATTAATTCAGAACGCAGGTAATAGCTAGTACAATATGTATGATCAGTCTTCCAATCTTTCCAAGGCCCACACATATTTATTAATGTAAGTTCTGCGGCCTGAAATTTATCTAATGTGGTTTTCATTGAGCGGTTACTTGCAAGTTGATCAAGCTCTATTTAATGCTGACAGAAGGGAGGCACCGATGCTACAATTATTGCATCAAATTGGGCCTCTCTAAGGCAACTTGTGATTTAAATGATTGACAACAAATCTTATCAAATCTATGAGCAGGTAGACACATCATGCCTTCCACTCACTCCAAACTTTGAGACAAAATATTCACGTACAGATCAGGTGCATTATCAGCAAGGACGAGGTGACTGAAAGTGACTTTGTTCACAAATGTAGAAAATCCTATTTCAGATCTTTGGCGTACTACTGACATGGAAATCTTAACTAGAAATTAATAAGTATTATTTTTAGTCATGTCAAGGAGAGAAAGAGAGAGACAATATGTTCATTAGTGGTTGTTGAATGTTTCTTGCAGGCCTATACAAGTTTTCATCAGAAATCTACTCGAGTCTGATCTTTTTTTTTTATTGCAAGTACTCATAGTTATGGATTTGTGATCAAGTCTTTGTAGGAATAGTTGTGCGTATTGACAAAGCTTATAAATATTCTCCTCAAGTTCAAGGTGCAATCAAGCATACTCTACAGTGGAAGGGAGTATATTTTATTTCGTGTCCTTGGTTGAGTTTCTTAAATTCGGGTGTTTCTTTTTTGTTGTTGTGGGTAGTAGTGGTGCATAATACGAAGTTAGTGATGCATTACTTCATGTGCTCTAAAAAGAAGAAATGTTAGGAGATTGACTAAATGCAATTCAATGAACTCAAAGGAGAATTTAATAACAATTTCCATATGCATTCTCTTTTGAAAACTTGTTTTGTTAAAGCTATAACAATAAAAATCTTAAATAGAAGTTTTCAAATTCTTGAGAATGTTCATTTTGACCAACTTTAGGAAATTTATTTAGATATTTTGTGAAATAAATTATCAATGATTGATATAAATTGTTCCAAAAATGAACATTTCGATATTCACAATTGGGACAAACAATGTCAAAGCCATGTGAATTCATTCATTAGGTTATTTGTGAATGTGTTCATTATGTTGAAAAATATGCTCATCATATTATTGATTTCTTGAAATATCCTACATCCTATGTTTGATAACTTTGTATTGTTTTATCAGGTTGGCGTTGAAATCAAGCACCAAAATTGGAACGAAGGCAAACAAATGAGAGTTGAAGATTCTTTTTGAAATCAAAACTTGAAGAAAAGCATTTTTTAATGCTTGTTGTAACAATCTAGAGTGTTCATTTTGTACTCTCATTTTCTGTTTTAGACCAAATCACCTTTCAATTGGGATTTAAAATTAATCAGTGATTGATTTTCTTTTTCAAATTGGGATAAAATTGAACCTTAGACACTTACTAGATTTCAATTTGGACTAAAAATTGAACAAGGCAACTTCACATTTCAATTGGTGCATTTAAAACGAACTCATCATTGCTTTGAGGAATTTAACATGTGTACTTTGTGTTTTGTAAACTTTTTTGCAAAGTAGTGTCATTTAAAAGGGCGTATGCGCTTCTCTCACACTTCACGGCGATCTTGAGAATCAAAAGTCTTTTTGATGACCCTAAGTTGCATAAAAGATTGCCTCCACACTTCAATTTGGGATCTAAAAATTGAACAAATCATGCGAGTGTGAGCACGATATATTGCGGAGGTTCTCCCCTTTGTTTTTCAATGAAGGTTGTGTGAACGACGGAATATGTTAGCTTGCTTTTGTTTATCTTAGAGGGCCTACCTTGTGGGAAAAAGTAATCACCCAAGGGAACGACCCAACCGGGAACACGCTAAAGCCAAGCGACTTCCACCCGGGATATAAGTGTGGATATTGGAACAAAGGCCAATATCACGAGGATTATTCCGACGAGATGGACAGCAATGGACTCTCGCCGACGTTGGATAATCCCCCACGAACGGAATGCCCGAATTAGAACCCTTGTTTAGAAATTGGCCAAAACCTTATCTATCTTGTTGGTGCAAGAGGTCATGTCCTCTGAAGCCGCCCCACATAACATGCGGTCTTGTTGTGGAAATGGAAAGTATGCCATGGGAGATTCATGGGTACTAATGCTTGGCTGACCCGAATAAGTGAGTGTCGTGGAGGGGAGCCAGTGTGGTCAAGCATTTAGCCATTCGCACAAGATATGCGCAGCTGGATTTATCCAAGTGGGAACCCAACAAGGTATTGTCTCATCATCCTAGGGTTGTAAAAAGTGCTTGGAATCAAAACACATTGCTTGAATCCGAAACAGTGGAAAACAAACATTCAACAAGTCATCAGAATTTCAAACCCTTTAGGAAAGCAAATACCTTTGACGAATTCAAGTGTTCATGCTTGCCCTAGGGATTTCATCCTTAAAGGCTTCTAAGCATTTGGATTTCATCTTAATTTGCTTACTGAAGTCAACAATAGATAACCTTTGTCTTGATCTCCTTGATTTATGCATAACACACTTTGTGGGATAAAGGGAAATTAGGATATTGGACATTTAGTTTGAAAAACATAATCAAGAAAGTGTTTGTGGTAAAAATAATTGAATCTAAACAAGAGAAAAAGACAAATTTGATTACACATGTGTTTTCTAACATGATTTCTCGCAAGATCAAAATCCCAAAATCGAAGTTCAAAAAGCTTAGTGTGAAAGCTAGTGAGAAGCGTCTTGAGATCCTGAATTGTCTGAAAGGTTTACTTTCCTCTCATAGGAAATATAGCGTGTTCTTCAACACCGAGGTCTTGTAAGCAAAAGTATCATCTAGGTCAAGTCTAGGATCAAATTCAATCACTTTCATCCATCTTTCAACCATCAAAATCAGTCAAAATTCCATCTCACCAACAGCTCTTGGAATCTTTGTCATCTATTATGCTAAAATCTTAGGCAAAATCAAATCACTTTGTTTGACTTAACACAGCTAGTCAAACCATCATCCTATACACGAGTTCTCTCTTGGATAATACAACTTCCTAGGGTTTACGAGTTCATCTTGTTTGGCTTAACACACTTAGCCAAATTATCAAATCATCACCTCATTTGACTTGACACACTAAGTCAAATTACCATCTTGTAGGAGTTCACTCTTGGATAACACAACTTCCAAGAGTTTTATGATTACATTCATCACTCTTGGTTGACATAACACATCTAGTCAAACCATCAATCCAATCACGATCAATCAAAGTCCTAAACGTTTAGCATTTCTCTCAAAGTTTCTTTAAGAGTTCCATTCATCCATATCACTCATTTTTCGTTATCTCATCCTCATCATCACTTTGATCCTTCAATTATCCTAGTTTTTCGCTTCTTTGAACCTAAGGTTTAGACCGATCTAAAGGATTAGAGGTTCATCTCTTACATTCTTGAAAATTGATCTTCATTTTATGGTTCAAAATCGATCTCAACACAAGAGGGACATGGAATATAAATTTGATCCATCCATCATGAGCAATTCGATTCAACCAAACTATCCAAGCCTTGCAATACCATTTGATTATCAAAGCTTGTACAATGCATACATGGGAGCATTATCTCATACAAACATCAATGGTACAACAAATATGAGTATGCCCGATCCAAAGTTTGGAACACCTTTCCCAATGATAGATTTAAATCCAAATGCTCAATGCATGAGTTTTTCAAACAACATTATCCCACAAAATCCATACATACCAAGTGCAACTTTACCAAACATGACCATTTCAAATCCACACTTGGTAAACTTTGGGGTCGACATGTTTACAAATCCCCCTAATGTTGTTCAAAATCCTAGCAATATGTTGACGACTCCATATATTGATTCAAGCCAAGGTAACAACATGCAAAATCAAAGTTACCTAAATCAAGGCAATATGATTCCCAACCACAACAATGTTCAATTTCAATCTATCATGCTGAATCAAAACATCATACCAAATCATCCCATTTTTCCATCGATATCTCAAAAACAGATGGCAACTATCCAAGCAACCCCAACAATCAACACCATTCCCATTCCACCACCACCACCACCACCGCCAAAATACAACACGACCAATTCATTCTCCATCATGTTGCAAGCCGCTCAAGAAGCTTCCCACAAAAAGGCACTACAAGCCCAACAAGTTGCACAAACTCAAGCACAAGCAGCTCAAGTAGCCCAACAAGCGCAAGTGCAAGTAGAATTCTACGCACTATTGCAAATAATCCAAGAAGAAGTAGCACAACAAAGAGCCCAACAAAAAGCTTTGTTGGCACAAAAACAACATGACGAACAACAAGCGTTGTTGGCTCAGCAGCAAACGCATGCCTTACCCACCCAACAAAGCTTGCGACAAATTCCCACCACAATTGTTGAAAACAATGATCAAGATCTATCCATCAATGAACACATTGAAGATGTTCCCATCTCATTCAATGATCAAGTCAACACACACCAAGGGTCACTTTTCCATCACGATCAAAATTCACCAACAATGCCCAATAATGATCAAATTCAAGAAATATCAACATCACTTGATCCTAGGATTGAAAACAATGTTCAAAATCTTAAAGATGCTTCTATCCAATCTAGTGATCAAACCAACATTCATCAAGAGCCACTTTTTAGTGATCTATTCCAGGATGTGTTAACGTTATTTGATCCTATTGACATAGTCCACGATCCATCGACCAATGATAATATTGAAAATGTCTCTACATCACCTTACGAGTTAGAGGACATATCTCAAGAATGTATTCCAAAGCATGATCAAAATCTTCTGTCAAGGTCTAGCAATGTTCCTTCCCACGACATATTGACATCCTTTGACCTCATGGTTATGGATATTGAAGGAATCCCTAGCTCAACATTTGATCCAAATCCACTCAAAGCTCAAGAGAATATGGAGCCACTTCCCATTCCTAATAACAATGTCCAAGAACACCTTGTAGACAATCCATCCTTTGAAATTGACCCATGTCAAGAACTCAAGCCAAAGCATGACGAAAGCAATTCCGAAATCACTCAAGATCGAGAATTTGTATCTCCAAGATACTACAATGATCTAATGGGCACTCTTCTATCTATACAAGATGTCGCGAATTATGATCACATCCATATAGAACATACTCCTCCATCTACCAATGAGATGCTTTCTTTGGATGGACACGCAGATGATCTTCATTCAAAACAAGAGTCTCATACTCTGGAAATCATTACTGGGAAACAAGAATCTCCTACTCTTAACATTGGTACACATGATCAAGATATAGAGAAATCCAGAGACATGTCAAAAATGGGTCATGAAGAAGGCTCCTACAAAATTTGTGAATCAGAAACATCCTATGAAATGAGTCATGAGGAAGAATTTTGTGTAGACAGTGAAGCATCAACACTTCTTGAAGAAGCACTACGATCTGATATGTCACAAGATCAAGTTGAAGATATCAATCAGGCATTCATCCCACATGTGGAGGATCCTATCACTTATAAAGTTGGATCACTCACCTTTTTAAAGGCTAGCTATCTCATCAATAAAGAAGCTGACACATTTGAAGGTTCACCATAGAGCAGAAAAGGAGAAACACCTTGTTTCCAAGGGAAATCATATCCTTTTGCAAATAAAATGTTACAACAAATGAATTATCAAGGCAGAGGATTAGGCCTACAGGAACAGGGTATCCTAGAACCAGTGCAGATTTTTGGCAATCCTAAGCATCAAGGCCTTGGTTACTCAACAATCAAGGGATCTCAACATATTGGTAATATTATCACCATACTGGGGGCAACTTCATCTCGAGCAAACATCAACATAGGGAGCACGAAGAATCCTTATGATGAAACTGATGCCAATACTACAACCCGCCATATCACGAATCTTCATCCACCCATCACCCCATCCATGAATTGGGACCAACATCAAAAGAAAGACTTGAATCGAAGCATGAAGAACATTATCAAAGAAAAAGAAGCTAAGAAGCATGAAGGACAAGTCAAATACATATGGATACCAAAAAATACAAATAAAGATTATCCCTATCAAACTCCATCAATCAAAGAAACTATGGGGGAAAATAAAAAAGGGAAATGTATCCATCAAAGATTTCCACAAAGGAAAAAACAGGCTTCTCAAGTGACATACAAAGTGTATCAAGCAGTTGGTCCTAATTCCATGCACACTTCCATATCCACCCATTATTGCTCATCTTCCCAAGTTTGGAGAGTCAAAGGTTCCAAACCATCGACCAATCCATCTGTTACTCCTAAACACACTCCATCCACGCCTCCACGCATGATATCCAATTCTCACATTGACCATGTATTGGCGGCGACCCTTCATCATAAGGATTCAAAAGGCACTCTATCGCGATGTGCGCACAAAGACAGAGTTAACTCTGGTATCAGCAAAGCAGATCAAGAATCTCAAAAGTTGCATTCAAGTGCATGTATCTTGGCAAGACAACTTCTACAAGCAGGATACCGATGGCACGTTATGACAGAAGCATCATTATCAGCACCACCAGGTGGTTCAGCATCAGCTTAAAATATCTCAGAAAATACAAAAAAAAAAAAAATCAGAAAAATGTCCTGAAAAAATGGTCACCTTGATGAAAACTTGGCAAACAGGCGTCTTGGTGACAACACAAAAAAATCAAAAAAAGGATTGAAAATAGTAAAGAAAAAAATCATCCTCCAGTGAAAACCATTTCGGTGGCGCTTTGGACAAGTACCATGATGAAAACCTGGCAAACAGGCGTCATGTGTAGAATCAAGCATCTATGTGTGCTAGTTCACAAGAAAGCATCTTATCACATCCATAATGAAGCCAACATTCCATCCATATCATCCGTTCATCCATGAACTGTTTATCCAATCCATTTTCCATCTGCATCCATACTCCAAGTTATCTTGATCTTGGAAAATTTTGGTGCACACTTTACAGTTGCTTATGGTAGACATCTTGACATGGGTCATTTTCACTGATCCCATCCTATCCAACGCTATCTGAGCCTTGAAGCATTATCCGAATGAGCGTTCCTCTATTCTGAGCACCCTTATCTTATCGCAAGATAATCCATATCCATTCGTATCCAAGAATCTACCCATGGTCGTTCAAACATTGCTAGACACTGGGGGCAGATAATTACATCTTGCTTCGTGAAAAAATCTTGATCTATATCATCCAACTTATGAAGTGATCCGAACATTGGAAAATACGAAATAAAATTAGTCGAAGTACTTGTGATCCAAAAAAAAATCCAAATCACTAGCCCATGGCATATTTTGACAAGAAGACATTCCTCATCAAGCTTTATATTTCATCGAACATCAATTTGAACAATCCATATCAGTTGCATCTAATGTGTACTTCAATGTCACATCAAATCATCAAAGCAATTTTGTTCCAAATCAAGCTTCATTGATCCTGATCAATCGAATCCAATCAATCATCACCTTGTTTGACTTAACACACTTAGTCAAACTATCATCTTATGCACGGATTTACTCTAGGATAACACAACTTCCTTGGGTTTACAAATTCGTTATCATATTTGTTTGGCTTAACACACTTAGTCAAATTATCGAATCCAAAACCGCCTCGTTTGGCTTAACACACCTAGCCAAACCATCCTCTTTTGTACAAGTTTACTCTAGGATAACACAACCTCCTGGAATTACAAGTGCATTATCACTTTCGTTTGACTTGACACACTTAGTCAAACTATCAATCCATCAATCTGATTGATCAACATTAAGCTTGGTTTTCAACAAAATCTTGAAACAAAGCACTGATATCATATCATGTCCATATCCGAATCGTCAAAATCATGCGAAAAACCAAAAACATCCAAATCATTCAAAAAATCCAAAAACATGTCAGAAGTCAAAAAATCAAAAATAGAGTCACCTCGTCGAACTACGTTGTCTCTGAGCATGAACGTAGGCAAGGTTGATCTTTGATCATCCCCCGAGACAGTTTGCGTCCATCGCATTGGCATCCGTTTGCCCATCTAGTTAGGCGTCCATCGCATTGGCATTCGTTTGCTTATATTTTCTTTTACAATCAGGTCCGTCCTTATGCGTCCGTTGCATTGGCAATCCATTTGCCCATTCATTTATGTGTCCGTCGCATTGGCAATCCATTTGCCCATTTATTTATGTGTCTGTCGCATTGGCAATCCGTTTGCCCATTCATTTATGCGTCTGTCGCATTGGCATCCGTTTGCCCATCTAGTTAGGCGTCCGTCGCATTGGCATTCGTTTGCTTATCTTTTTTACATTTAGGTCATTCTTTATGCGCCCGTCGCATTGGCATCCATTTTCCCATCTATCTCATCCGCAGTCAAGTCAATTGACACAAAATCCAAAAACATTCATAAAATCTTGAAAATACCAAAAAACATTGAAAAATGTGAAAATTCCAAAAACAGCCTCAAAACATTTGAAAAAACCAAAATGGTGCATCCATTTCATCTCGCTTTCACCCGTGATTGTCATCACTCATAATAAATCATCATCATTTTCACCCTTTGGTGAGTTAGTCAGAAGCAAGTTTAGCAGGTTCTGAAGTGAACACCTAATCGTCAAAGTCTCGAGTCTAGATCCGTAAGCAAGCAAGTTGGTCAACTCGGAGTATCAATAGCTTATCATCCAATCAGTCCTACCAAAACCCTGATCACTACATGTCCTAGGATGAAGCTTTCCCACGATGGACATAAGCATCAGGTACCCCACAGTAGTTTAGTTTTGGCTAGCGATACGAAGAACATTAGCTTGTTTGTTTACTTTATCTTGGTCTTTTTGACTTATCTTATTTTGCGCTCATTCCAAGGACCTTTCGATGATGCCTAAACAAAACAGGTTTAGAGAGAAAGGAATGGGGCAACGATCATTATCTTTTTATCTGCTGTGCTTGTTGGATGTTCTTGTAAAATAACTTGGCGAATACTTTCTTTGTTGGGTCCGTCCTAGCAGGGTTTCCGTATGTCAAGTGTGAACAAGAGCACTCATATCTGATTGTCGAGTCAGAGTCCATCACACTAGGCGCAACGCCATCCTGGTTCTTAATACCTTGATGCATCGCCCCTATGTGTGTTATCAAACATAAAGAAATTTACGCTCTTTATCTCCCATTCCTGGATAAGCAATACATCATCATCTCTAATAAATTTGTCTTGTTGGACTTCTTCATCTTCTCGAATTTAAGGGTTGATCCCTCTCATTCTTCTAACTTCTTTCATGCTAACAATGCATCCATCCTGCATCCATGCTACATTCATCCTCTCATCTTGCATAATCATGTCATACCATCATATCAGGACAACGTCATACCATCTCATCCATCTCACATGCATCACATAATCATTTAACATGCTTAAAATAATATAGATTTGTTATTCTAAGCATCTTCCGAACATCTCATTTACATCATCATTACCATCCATACATCCATTTTGAACCTCTTTGTCGCGAGATCCACCTCAAATTGTATCTTTTCGCTCGATCTCTCGAGGGGGCAATGTACTAACGTACTTATTTTCCACTGGGGCATTTGAAAAAACCAAAGATTTTTTAATTTCGATGTCGGTAGAATCATTCTTTGAACCAATGCAACGAGTACATTGCTTCAAAGAGGGGCAAAATGTAGACATGCAAAAATAACAATCAGGCATCATACAAATTAACATTCATTTCTGCTATTAATCAATTAAAATATTTATTGATTAACTTCCTAAGGTTCATTAAATAAATAAAATTATTTAATCCTTATGTTCTTCTCATTTGATTTAATAAATCAAACAGATTTAATGTCAAATCCCTAAAATCCCCTAAGTTAATTAATCTAAATTAATTAACTTCTAATCACAATTACCATTCTCTAGCTTTTGACTCAACTAGAGTCAAAAATCCAAACTCCTAACTAACCCACCCACTTGCACCAATAAATCAATTTATTGATTTATAATTCTTCTAATTTCATTCAAAAAGGCATTCAAAATGGAATATTCTTCCAATTTGAATCTTCCCCCCAAAAAGGGACTTGTCCCTTCCAACAAGGTTTTAAATTCTATTTGCACAAGTCAACATAGCATTTATTACACCTTTCATCCCCCCAAAACATGTCAAGTCATTCAAATTCAAATTTGAAAGTGGCACATTGGCCAAGACTTGC
The DNA here is from genome assembly GCA_007115665.2 of Sequoiadendron giganteum. NCBI lineage: Eukaryota > Viridiplantae > Streptophyta > Pinopsida > Cupressales > Cupressaceae > Sequoiadendron > Sequoiadendron giganteum. The sequence continues at coordinate 504,158,446 of CM021107.1, read as the reverse complement.
ACATTCCTCACCCTCTCATAGCTTGACAAGTGTCATCTTGTCATTGGCTTGTGAATTATCCCACATTCATCTAAAATCACTCAATCTCCTACTCTTGAATCTATAAAATGCAAAGCATTTCAACACAAATGGGACACAACACACAACTCATCTTCATTGCAAGGTTATTCTCTTCACTTGAGAATCAATCTTGCTCATCACCACACCATTTGCTTAGCAATTACATCTTGAGGCAAGGTTGCTCTCTTCATTTGAGAGTCAATCTTGCTCTTCACCATTATTTTGATAGTTTTGCTTATCATGGATTGGGAAAGGGCAACTTCCTACAACACTAAGTTGCACCAATCTACTATGGGATAGGAATGATTCATGTTTTATGCATTGTTCTTATTAGTTGCATTGTTTAACATGATTCTATATTTCATAGGGATGTTTAGGTTTGCTAATTTAAACTGACTTTTGTGCTAACAACATAAAATGGTTTAGGTTGATCTTGCAGATTTTGACATCTACAGAAACATAGGCAGGTTGGAGAGACATCAAGTCCTCTAGGTATTATGACATTTCCTTCCACATCAGGATCAATGCCTCCTGCTTCTCCAATTGTTTCTACACTAAGGTCCCCTAGCCAAAATCCTTCCCTTAGTCCTACAGTAGAGCCAATTGGGGAAGAAATTGAATACTTTGTTGATCCCACAAAGAAGTAATTAATGCATAAGATTGTAGAGTTACAAGAAGCTTTGAAGGCAGGTGAGGAGGGAGCACTTGTAAAATAGGGTGAGATTGTTGACACAATTTTGAGACATTTGAATGAAAAGGTTGATGGCAGATTGCCATCAGTGTATTCTTTATATTCTTTATTATTGGATTCAATAAAGAATATTAATAGGGATCAGGAGGTAGTATTACCCTTAATTGAGAAGTGGATCCCCAAAGCCAATGATTTAGACATAATGTACAAAGCCTCAAGGTTTGATACAAATAATAGGCCCTAATCATTAAGGCATACTCAAGTGTTAGTTAAGTCACTTCAAGGTTTTTAGGTCTTACCAAATGACTTGAGTAGGAAAATTAGAGAATTGGTAAAGGATTTTGATGATTGGAGTGATGCATCTTTACCTGATATAATTTATGAGCAAGGAAATTTTATATCACTACAATAGTGACATGATAGAGCAAATGAGGTCATCAATGCACAAATTAAATTATTTTTTGATGATTCAGATTATGACCTATTGGTGAGCTATATGGACAAGATCATTAGTACCAACTCATTTTTGGAATCTTTTGAGAGAGAAGAAAACTAGGTGGCGGTTAAGTACACACCTTATAGTGTTAAGGTGAATGAGGTAATTAATTTTGATTGGCCAATTGATGAAGAATACCAGAGATGGGTAAATGTATACTTAATAGAGGAAGAGTAAACCAAAGTTGGATACTAGTGGTTAATAACTTAGTTGTTGCAGTTACAACAGATTCCAATTTGTTTTGATGATAGTCTTGGCACGGGATTCTTGAAGTTTTTGTTGCTGCATCAACCATTCTCAGTGGCCAGGATGAATACGAAGATTCTTCGGGGATCAACTGTTATAACAAGTTTTTGAAATATCACGAGGCAGTCCAAGATGTTGGTGACATGTGTACTTCTGGCCCAATGCTTGTTTGCTCCTTAATTTTCTATAAGAAGGATTTCAAGGCCAGAAGTATGAGTTAGCAAGTTAGACATTTTTGGTTGAGTCTAGGTGAAGTTGCAGAGAAAATTGTAAAGTCTGGTGGTTTTAGAGAAAATGCAATTTAGGTTTTGAGACATTCTGTAGTAGGTCTTGAACTCATGGGGATTTTTTGTTTTACGATAGTACTAGCATTTGAATTGAAATGATTTATTTCAAACTCATGTATCTCCATTGTACAAGCATATCTGAATCTTGAATAAAATGATCAAGGGTTGTTTTGTTCATCTCACTGTTGTGGTGTGAATGATTCTCATTTTAGCTTTAATTCAAGGAATTAATTAAAATGCTTGAATATAATTGTAGGTGGATATGTTTTTGTGTAAGGATTTGATAAGTAGTATTGCATTAGAATGCACGTTGATGAGATTGTAAAGCAATGTTGTCAAGGATCTTACATGTTATGTGTTGAATCTGTCATGAACCCTTAAATGCTCATGAATTTGACTCCTCCAATGGTATATGGCACTAGTCTAAGTTGTACTTATTCGTGAGGTTTAATATTTGTTTGTCTTTACTTAGAGCTTGCTACAAATTGCAAATCAATGAATATCTTATACTGTGAAATGTTATTGTAATTATCTCATGCTCCAAATAGTTGATAATATTTATGAACAACCAATTCTATCTGGTATTATCCTATTATGTTGAGCTATTAAATGATATTATTTGTTGTTGCTAATGTTGTTTATAATAATGGTGTAGAGATTGTAAACACATTAAGGGATCACCTTCCTGGGTCTTGTAGATCCCAAAGTGTAGGAGGTTTGTTAAAATCCTCGTTAGTTGGTCCAGGTCCTTCGAGATGCCTTTGATTGGAATTGGAAATTCTATAAGTAGATTAGAAGATCAGCCTGGCTGTAGTAAAAACAACCAACAACTATGATGGATTATACTCAATTCAGGAAATCATCGACACATTTGGTAGTATTACTACCATTAATGTCCTATCTTTGAATACTAGCGTAGCCGATCTTTGAATTTACCCACTGTCACATCAAATGTTCTATCGGTGAGACAATTGAAACTTTAGGTGATCATTTTATTCAAGCTTGACTAACGTTCATTAAACATTCTTTTTGTCAGGGAGACATTACGTCGATATCACATAATCTATCCATCTAATTCATATAAATGTCGCCAAGAGTCACCCCAATGATTATCTTGATCTGTTTGTGTCTTCATCGGCAAGACATGGTGTATTGCTAAGACATTCAGTCATTTTGTCGATGGTATAAGTCTCCCCGATGATTATTCCTTCGATCTCAAGTATGTCGCCAAGACTCATGCTGATGTAATCTTATCAGCATGACATAGTGGGTCGGGAGGACATTTTGAACTCATTTTGATAGCATTTGTCTTGGTGATAGTATGTTTCTTTGTTTTGTCGGCAAGACAAGATGAGTGTTTCGGCGATGATATTTCATCAGCGAGACAAATGCACTCAAGCTAACTTAGGGATCTTACTTCGATGGCATTGGTTTGGTCGATACAACTCCTTGTGCTTTGATCAGTGAGACAAGACAGGTTTCTTGCCAATGGAACTTCATCAATGAGACCTATATTCTCGGTATGACCTTTTCATTTCACCCCGATGGAACTTGTCTTGCCGATGATATGGGTTATTTGAATACTAGATTTTGGAGGTTTTTCATAATATCAAATGGTCAAGAATGATGTGATCATATGTGACTATGATGGATTATACTCAAGATAAGGTTTTCTTTAGGGAATCAATGAATGCAAAATCACTGTAAAGGCTTGTTGGTTTGTGATGAATGTTCTATTGTGAGCCTCTAGCCTATCCTAGGTCTTTGTAGTAGTTTTTTTTATTCTTTATTATCAGTTTTTCAATGCTCTATACAATGGCCAAGTTTCCATTTGCAATCTACTTTAAGTTGGTCATTAAAAAGAGATACATGGTTTGTTTCCTTATAGAAATAATGCATTTATAACATTCATGTGTTTTTCATTTAAAATAATGGCATTTGGTAATAATAAGAAGGAAGTGTGAAGTTTGAAAAGTCATATTTTCAAATTTATTTTTTTGTCTTTTTTGAAACAATTAAATAAGTTTGATGCATAAGAGGATTCAATAAGTTGTTTAGAACAGTAAAATGGTGTCAATGTTTGTGATGAGGAAAAATGAATTGGAGAGTGGTTCAAAACTGGTTACAAGGTTTGAAAGGGATGTTTAAGTTGTACTATTTAGAGTGATAAGGTTGACATTAAACTTTTGAAATATTTGGAGCAAAAATAGTTAATGTGAAGTTTTTCCTAAAACTTCAACTATTTAGATTCAAAATGAGAGATATAATCACTGTCTAATCACATAAGAAATTTGAGATCTCTCATTAGACAACTAGTAGAAGTCAAGGCTCTATTAGATGATGAAGATGCTAAGGATATTTTGTTAAATAGTTTGAAAATACAACAATTTATTTCTATGCTTAGTCAAATAACTTCTCAAGCACAAGAATATGTGATTTTGGCCCTATTAGGAGAAGAAAAAAGAACAATGGAAATTTTTTAAAAGTTGATTCTCAACATGAGAATGTATTATACTCATGAGGTAATAATAATTAAAAAATAAAAATGAATTTTATTATTGTAAGAAAAAGGATCACATAGTGTGGACTTGTATAACTCGAGCCAATGATGTTCTCGAGGGAGAACTTAAAGAAAAATCAAATGATGTTAGCTTAGCCTATATATATTTGTTTCTTTTAATCAACATATTTTGTTGTGTGGAATGTAAAACTTAAGGTAGGGTGTTGGAATATTAAGATTAACATTAATAAATTCACCATACTAACTTGTTTATTTTTGTTATTAAATAATTAGTTATATTATTAGAAGATAGTAGTTCAAATGGGAAGGTATATTTGAAAGGCTTTGTAAAAGCCATATTGTAATATATTCCCAAATGAACTGGTATGATATAATTATTATTTTGAGTGTTGTTATGTGCAGATATAAGTTCTCTTGACTTTTCCAATATATTTTGTATGCTCTATTAGCCATGATTTCATGATTAATTTTCCACTTTCGACACTACTTCTTACTAACTTTTCCATCCAAATTTGGCTCTTACACTAAATATTTCATAAAGGTGCATTTTAATTTTCTTACTATCACATTTGGCTGAATTTTAAAATTGGTTCAACCATGCAAAAAGTGTGGTTACTTTTAATTATTTCCACTTAAATGTTGGTTACAATTTTCTAATTTTCTTTCCATTTAGCTAGTCACAATTTCATACTAGCATTAGTACTTGAAAATGGCAGTTTACTTCTACTTAAAACTTGTGGTAATTTCATTAATCTCTTGCTACCTCTGGTGTTGAATTGGACTAGTTATGTAATCTAGGATTTGTTCCTCAATTTTTTTTACTTTTTTCAAAAAAAAGCTATGATGGTTATACTTGTATTACCATGAATGGACATAAATTTGAGGATTTTGGGTGTTTTCATTCAATTTTTCATGTTTTCCCCTTAGCTCCTACTTTATATGTGTTTTTTATGGAAGCCTTTGGATATCTTTTGGCTAATAGTATTTCATGGAACCTTATTAAAGGTGCTACTTTTCCTAACTCTATAGCCCAACTATTCAATGGTTACTTTTCTAATGATTCCTTTCTCACTCTCTTGGAGGATAAACATGACATTATTTAGGATATTCAATACCTAGATATTTTCTGGAAAGCTTTAAGGTCAAATATATAGTGGCATAAAACTCAATGTTATAGGAAATCCTTCTTAGCCAAGCCCAGTTGGTTCAATTCCTATAGATAGAAGGGGGTTGATCATAAGGAAGTGTTGAGATTCCTAAGCATATATTTTACCTTTTAGGTTTCTCCTTCCTCTTTAAGGAAACATATCATTTCTAGAGTTGAGAAAAATTATCATATTAAATTATGAAGCCCATTTCTTTGGCAAGGAGATTCTATGTGTGTTCAGAAATTCTTGTTGCACACATTTCCATTACTCATCCTTCTAAGAACCTTGCAAATCCTCATATTTGAAGATTGAAAAAATACAAATGTATATTTTATGGCCTCCCTTTAACCAAGGAAAATGGTTTCAAAAAGTATCCTAGGAGTTTTATTATTTCCCTCATGACTATAATAGGCTTGGCTTGCTTTATATTCACTACTCTAAATGGCGCCATAATCTTAAATTTAATTAACATACTTTAAGACCTAATGAAACTAGGTTGTAGCTCGTCAAATTGGAGAAGTGAAAGGTCAATACCAGTGTTGAGGAGGAGTTTGGAGGAGTGAAAACAAGGTCAATACCAGTGCTGAGGAAGAGTTTGGAGTTAAAACAAGGTCAATACCAGCGCCAACGAAGAGTTTGGAGGAGTAAAAACAAGGTCAATACCAGCACCGAGGAAGAGTATGGAGGAGTGAAAACAAGGTCAATACCAGCACCAAGGAAGAGTATGGAGGAGTTAAAACAAGGTCAATACCAGCGCTGACAAAGATGTTGGAGGAGTGAAAACAAGGTCAATACCAACACCGAGGAAGAGTATGGAGAAGTGAAAAAAAGGTCAATACCAGCACCGAGGAAGAGTATGGAGGAGGGAAAACAAGGTCAATACCAACATCGAGGACGAGGTTGAGGGCACTCAGGGAAAATTGATGACCAAGGGACAATAAGTACTGTAAGTTTGGCACCCCCATTCTCTTTAACCTGCAATTTTCATGTCTAGTTTCCAAAGATATTCTTGTACATTGGCACCCTCATTCTCGTAAAATGGTATAAGATAAGACAGAAAAATAAAATAGCTTATTCTTTCACATTTTTATCGACCAGCCTCAGGTCTTGGAAAAAATCCCATAATCTACCCACATCTTGGTTGTTGGTGGGAACATGTTATTCTTTGTTGTATGACCTACCTCAAATCTTATGTCCACAAAGTTGCTAAAAACATAAAACAATAAGAAAAAAATTGAAGGTACAACTAAAAAAGGTTTATTTCCTTTTGGCCTCATCCACCTCTTATATTTCAACATAGCATGGAATTACACTTACATAACATAAACTCAAAAAAATGGAAGTTTATAGGGGCAAAGGAGCCTAGGTATATGCTAGGCTAAGCTAGATCTAATGAATGGAAATGGAGGCATACAGTTCTTCTTTAATACCTCCACCACAAACATATGCAAGGAAAGGTCTCCTCCCTTCTTGGTATTTATAACCTCCTCCACACACAACCCTTAAAAATTATGAATAGAGGAATATAATCTTTGAAGAACTCAAAGTTGATTCTCTCCTACCTGATGCAATTAGTCATTTTATCCCTACAAACATTTATAGTGATTACTAGAGGCACATAGACCAATTCTTCATAATAGAAGAATTTGATCATATTTTTCCAATGATGGCATTATGAGAAAACCTTAGGTTAAATGAATAATTCCAAGCTAAGTTCTTTAAATCATGTCCAACCATATAAGAGAAGAGTGCTGCTATGTGTACTTGGATACCATGGAGAAAGGCTCTTTGGGCTCTTTCATCAATCAAGGTATTGTTAAATTTGAACACCTAAAAGTGAGAATGAAGAATATTTCCTAGGATGGTGGCCAATTATGCTTCTCAACACCTAGATTACAAAATACTTGTCAATATCATTTCCATCGTAATTAAACCTATTGCTTGAGATATAGTCATACAAGTAAACAAATTTTATTTCTTGATAGTAGATACATTCTATAAAATTCAATCCTTGCATCGAAGATTGTTGAATGGGCCCAACAAACTACTCATGATTCCCTTACTATTAAGTTAAAAGTTTGACAAGGCATATGATTGCATCAAATTTCCTTTCATTTATAAAAGGCTCAAATGGATTTATTTTTGGCCCTAAATTATTATCACACATTCAAAATTACAAAATACCAGTTGAATGAAGAACCTTCATTTGAAGTTGATGTCATCATGACCTTTGAATGAAGAACCTTCATTTGAAGGTGATGTCGTCATGAGCTTTGAATGAAGAACCTTCATTAAAAAATGATGCCATTTCAAGACTTTCAAATGAAGTTATTTTTTATTTTAAATATTTCATGTCCAAAATGCTTTATAAAAGGAACCTTTGCATGAAGGACCTTCAAATGAAGACCTTAATTCAAAGGTCCTTCATTAGAAGATCCTTCATATGAAGGTTCCTTTAATGCCATCCCATTATAGCTCTTAGAGTTGTTAGAGATTTTTTTTTTTTCAAAGTAGATATTGGACCATCAAATAGTATCACCATGACTCTACCAAGATATCCATCAAATTGATAAACCCTGACTTAACAACCACAAATTCACAAGAAAATTGCCCCTACCAGCCCTAGGGCATCAATTCAATTCCAAGTTTCTTGCTTTAACATACCCCTAAATGCAATGAACTTCTATCATACCATGATGCACACCAATCCACCAAGTTACAATTCCAAGATAGTGGGTGGATTGGTGGATGTCATTTCTATTTAGCCCTCAAACCCTTACATAGGCAAAACAAGGCAGTCCTTGTATTTGATTGTTTTCTCCCACAAAACAGTGATTGAGAACTTTAAAACAAATGAAAAATGAAAGGGACCAAATATATTTATCTACACCAATGATCTCAGAGCATTTCAAGCTTGTACGGATTCATACAACACAAAAGAACTTCAGAAAAATAATAAAAACACAAAAAATTGCTTCAAGAATGTGGTATTTGATATGAAATTTTGGTATCAACTCCTCCAACAATTGCAATGGAATGGGAATATAATATGATAGAAGTGGGATAAGAAATGCATTGTTTGAAGCATCAAACCAATATGCAAAGATGAAAGAAAGTGCTAACCCCTTAAACTGAAAATTTTTCTTTTAACTTTAAGTTTGTTAGGTATTCAATTCTTTTAAGTTATCAAATTCTACCATCATACATAATCAAAATATTGTTGTTTCAAATGAATATGAGCACTAACTTTCACTATTTGAAGATGTTGAAACCTTGTCATAGAGAATTAGAACATTGATGCAACCACTCATCCTACCTTAAAACATACCAAAAGTCTCCTAGCAATTAGACATAGGAAGATTTAAGATGACTTAAACAATTTTTATTGCCAAAGCATAAACTTATGATGACTTTACCTGGCCTAGTACACACCCCCTCCCCGTTAACAACTTAGAAATATGGAAATTAAATGTAAATTTTCTGCTATTTTTAGTCATGTAGGTGTCCAATAAACCACTTGGTGGTATTTTCCTTTAGGTTTATTTATTTGATTGAAGAGAAAAAGTCCTTTGATTACAATTAGAGAATACATTTGAAGCCTTGGTTGTGTAACTAGTGGACCATAGTCGCATTTAACACTTGTTACAAAGTTTGGGAGTTAAAATGTTAAGTATATTTGATTTGTGATGGACACTTTTGGACGGAAATAACAATAACTTGCAATCTATCAAGACTTGATTACCTTATAACCTATCAAATTCTAGCGATGAAATGATAGATTAATCATAATGTCACCTTGGGATCGCATCACCTTGAAAGAAATTCATCCAATATCCTTATGAGTGGAGGTACCACCAAATAGGTATTTGTTAGATCTATCTTCCTTGAGCGAGGGAAATTCAGGAAGAGAAGAGGAAAGCGAGACATGTAGTAGATCTAAAAGAGGGAGATCAACTAGAGGTCAAAAGATTAGAAGAAAATTTCGTAAACGCGTGGAATCTTTTCTTGCTGAAGGGGGTTCATTTTCTTATGATGTGAGAGCATAGGTGAAATCGAGGTGCCCTTGAGGTACAAACATCTACGGAAACAATGGGTACTCAAGGAACTTCCTCCAATAAACACTGATCTTTGTGTCAACGAGAGGATATATCACATAGCACCATCGTCATTACATGTTTTGGGCCTATTTTGCATGGACGACATAAAGGTTTGTTATGAAAAATTTACTAAATTGATGGAGTATGTTGGACCCTATTACAGTTACGAAGATTGGATGCAACTGGTTCGATATACACGAAGTATGCGTAGGTATGCACTATCAACAAATTATATACAACTAAAAGATAAGGATCAAAATAAAGGAGTGGCTAGGTACATTGATGGAAGGCCAAAATCATGAGGGAATATTGTAGGGTTTATAAATAGTACATGACCTGGGTCAACAAATAAGCAACCCAATTGCATATTCGAGGCACGAGAGGGAAACCATGTATTCGTATGTGCGATAAAATCAATAACTGCAAGGGAAGAGTTGCTAATCGATTAAAATTTGAATCACTTAGATACAAAAAAAATTACTATGGGGGTGGTATGTACTATATACCATTTTACCCAACCTCCAATTAATGACTCCAATATACCATTTTATTATTATGTTTTTTTTCGTAAGTCTATTGGTTTCATTTGGATAATGTTTTTTATATTTAATTTTTGTCACAGCGGGACATTGATCATATGAGGAAGGCTCTGGCCCAAAGCACAGATCGCGATCCATCTTCAAGTGCTTCTACCTGACAGGTTTACCTCATTGTAATTGTACAAATTAGATACGAGCAAAATGCTTTATTATTATGTTTTTTTCATGAGTTTATTGGGTTAATTTCGATAATGTTTTTAATATTCTTGTTGTAGTCGACTAATCGGGGAAAAGAACCAAGCAGTACAGGAGAGCATCCATCTAGAGGTGCAGTCACTATAATGCGATGATGACATCACATTTTCCGTAAACCCTGTGGATATGATGAGGAAGGCCCAAAAAAAATGCAATGAAGAAATCCTTAAGTTGGTATTCATAGTGCCTCAAATAGATGAGATAAGAGAAAGAGTTAAAATATTGACTGAGAGAGCACAAAACTTGCAAGTAAATTGTCATGAGATCTTTAATTATAACATAAGTTCATTCATGGTTTTATATTTTGTACTCTTTTATGTCGTGAACTAAAATATGTGTTGTTTTTACAAGATTATTTGCATCCTCATCATGCTGCTGGCCATAATCAGGGTACTGCAAGTGTTTCCCAGGAAGTAGGGGTCGGTACAAGTGTCAATCTTGATCTTCCTACACATACATCACATCATCTGACCCCATTATCCATGCCTATATTTTTACTGAAATGTCGGCATCACATACCATGCAGGCATTCAGTAGTGCACCCTCTGACAGTGAACACATGACACTACATGTGTCAGTACATGTACCTGGGGATGCAAAGACCACTAGTATTGGTGATTTTTTAGCAACATTTCCTAGATCTTCCTGTATTAATAGTACAGGAACATTTCCAATCACATTTGTGGTGACTAAGGATTTTGTTCCCATAAAGATAGAGAAGGTCCCAAGTACTTTAAAATATTTTAATTATTATTATATATAATCCAACTGAGATTTTCTTATTGATCACTCTTTATAGACTAATGATCCCATGATCATTTTGCAGGAAATGATGTTTTTTATAAACATCTAAGTGATATTACATTGGAGCTCTTTGGGTCCAACATACGTACACAGTGGAATGCCCAAAATCAAGACTTAAAAGATAAGCTCATTAATCGTTTAGTTGTGTTGTTCAGTGATAAAACATTCAACCGAACTAAGGTCCTTAAGAAATAAGGTACCTATCTAAAGTATGTGAGGGACCAATATAGGTCACATTTAGAGAAGAACAGAAAGTACGAGCATCCCCCCATGATTTCAAAGAGGGAGTGGAAGGACTTGGTGTCGGATGGAAAGGAGAAGGCTGAAAAGAAAAAAGGAAAGAAACCACTGAGCCAAGGAAGGTATGTGATACTATCAACAATGTAATTATATATTGATTACTCTTTCTTTTTACATAATCTAACGTATTTCAAAATTTTCATAGGCTTCCCGACACATCAAAGGCAACAAAGGCAAGAGTAGAAAAAACACGGGAAACACAAACTTGGCTCTGGTGGTTATATGAAATTAGCCACATGAATTGTAAGTATCAATAAATGAAATATTGCATCCAAATAATAAATTGCAAACAATTTTGGTTTTATCACACCATACAAGAAAAATTCATGATCTTATGCAAAAATGCAGGGCTCCGATTTCAACAGAGTGCCCACAAAAGAGGACCTGCAGATTTCCTTCCAGCAAGGCTATGGAGCCCTGGCTGAACACCTAAGAGTCTCGACTGGGAAAACACAATCTTCCACTACATCGAACATGCAGGTAAATAAATTCAATAAAGTTTATTTAAAATTGAATACTTATGCAATCTATTCAATATTAATTTCCACCATAGTAATGTGTCTATTTGTTTTAAACAGATAAGCAATGATAATACTGCACATGACATTGGAATGCAACCTAGTGAAGGTGGAGCACAATATGCAGATGAAGGCCATGGTGTGCATCTCGGTACTGGATGTATTCATGTGCTATTCAAAACGCAGTATGGATTAATACAATTAAACATATTTAATTGCATTTTGTGTATTAATTAATGTAACCTTTCGTGTTTCAACTTTAGAGCATGTAGAGCGTGATCAACATGTTGAGCATGATCAGGCTAGACAAGATCAGGAACATGATGTGGCCCCATTAGGTAAAGAGGACCACTCTAATGTTCTTTTAAACATATTTAATTGCAATTGGTGTATTAATTAATGTAACCTTTCGTGTTTCAACTCTAGATCAGGATTTAGAGGGTGTTCAGCATGCTGAGCATGAGGCTATAAGACAAGACTAGGAAAATGATGTGGCCCCATTAGTTAAAGAGGACCACTCTAATTTTCTTTTAATTAATGAAATACTTGTAACAATAATAATAAAACATATCAATTTAACATTTCTTTGCTATTGCAGCAGACCCCCCCTTGCAGCGGTGTCCATGTTGTGAGTACATGACTAGGCATACATTAAGATCACGAGCAGAGCTCAGAACAACTAAAGCGGGGATAGATGATATTGAAAAGGATACTCCACTTCAGTTTTTTTTAGCTACAAAAAAGAAGTGATTGTAATCATTTTATGACAACCATATTTTTTATAATATGTAAAAACTGAAAAAATGAATGTTATATGTTAATGAATGAATGTGAATATGTTAATGAATAAATGTTATATGTTAATGAATGAATGTTATATGTTATTAATGGATGAATGAATGAATGAATGTGAATATGTTAATGAATGAATGTTATATGTTAATGCATGAATGTTATATGTTATTAATGCAGGATGAATGAATGAATGTTATATGTTATTAATAGATGAATCAATGATTAATATTATATGATCGGGTATGGGGAATTAAGAGTGATATGAGGTGAGGGAGGGGAAAAATGAGCTTCCACCTTCACGTGGTTGGCCCTGTTAAGTAGAGAATATTAAACTATTCTCAAAACAAAGAGAAGCTCAATAAGGTAATGCACTTTTCAATATAAGAAATGCATCGTTTGAAGCATCAAACCAATCTGCAAAGATGGAAGAAAGTTCTAACTTTTCACTATGAACATTGTGTTGTGTGTGGATTTGGTTTCAAAGCTATGTTTCTTTTGTTTTTAGTGGTCTCTAAAATTTGACTTTTGTGCATAATAGGTTAGTGGAAAATTTGATAGCTCTGAAGGGTTTATAGGCTCGATTGAGATAGATACACAGATATTTGGATCTTGTTGTTGATGGGAGGCTTCCACTTAACCATGAAATTTTGTACCATTTTCAGGTATGCAAAAATTTCTCTACTTACATTCATTCAAGTTACTGTAATATAATATCTGACAAAAATCTCCTTTTCATTATAATTAGATGGATTTTCATGCCCTGTTCTAAAGCACATGTTGTAGAATAGGCAAGAAGGATGCTGGCAAGGGTTAAGGAATTTGGATTTACACCTTCCAATTGCATAGTTTACTTCATTCATCCAACATATTGCCAATGTGTTTCACAATTGTTGGAATCATATCCTATAATTACAAAACTAGTAAAATTAAAATATGTAAGTTTCAAATATTGCATTACATATCTTTCTATGAATTTTTGAAAGAAAATATCAAAATGGAGATGTATTAACAAAATAATCTGCATAATTTCTAAGAGATCAGGAATTTTTTTTGCAGAGTTATCTTGAATATATTTAAGACAAAAGTAACTTATAGAGATTGAAGCAGAATATCAATAGTCTAAAATCACCAGTCAACACATCTTAGTAGTATCTCAATTCAAGAGAACTAGGTCCACTATCCATTAGCTAGTAAAACAAATAAAATCAATTCATAAGATTATTCTATTCTAATAGGGTTGACTAGTTGCTTGTTTCTTTTTCATTGTTAGGAAGTCATCAATATACACTTGGTTTTCCCGCCTTCTCTTGTCTCGTGGCCAGAGAGTTTATGTAGAAGGAATCAAAATAACCTTCAAGATTGAAAATGGAAATGAGTACAAGGTCAGTATAAATTAATTCTAATTGGGTATGATTTTATTTGTTCAAGACCAATTTAGATTCATTTTTTGCTCACACTACTTTTATTTACATTTATGTTCTGCTAATATCCATTTTCCTTTACATTCATATTCTTCAGGGGTTGGGGCCCTAGCTCGGTTGGCTAAATCTTTCATGTTGCAGGAGGTTGGTCACGAGGTCTAGTCTCCCCCACCCCCGTGGTACTGGAGGGTGTGTCATGCCAGCACAGCCGGTCATGTTAAAAATTTTACAAGGCGCACTACAGTTTATAGGGGGTTGTGCTACCTGATTCCTGTAGTCTAATAAAATATATATATATATATATTCTTCTATACATATTGTGTTTACAATAATGTTTTCCTTAATTTAATCTAGGGGAGAGGACCCAGTACCTGAGCATGTTTCAATAGTTGTGATATTAGTGGTTTATATAGTGCCCAACCCTAATTATTTGATTCTTCTTACTGATCTAATTAATACTTTCCAGTTACTGTGATTAATTATAAGGATTTAATCTTTACTTGATTGTGATAAACTTAGATTTTTGAGCTTGTCTTACAGGTGCTTGTTTAGATGGGTGAGGATTGTTTCTTGTGCTAAAAATATTTTTATTTGTTAATGCTAAACTTACATAGTTGAATCAAGGGATAGAGGTTGTCCTCTTCAAATGGAATAAGAAGGAGAGTCGGAAGTGGAAGATTAGTCCCATCTGTAAGTTTTGTGTGTAGCTGCATTGTATGGAATTATTTTTCTTGGATATTACTTAAATTTAAAATTTTGATTATCTGGTAAAAGTCATGTTTCCATAAAGGGTTTGGAGGCTTTATCTCACAATTCAGATTGCTTGTGTCACTGTGTTTTTCTATTCAATATGATATGTATCTCAAGGAGGATATGGATATGGTTCTTCATACCATCAACTTAATGAAGAGGAGCCTCAATGTCATGTTGTTAGGATTTACTGTGAAGCTAATCCAAAGTTTTTCATTGCTGCTCGAGGCCATATTGCAGTGCTCTCTCTAGGAAGCCCACATGATCCCTATCAAGTATCTTCTTTTTGTAGTCTCTAAATTTCTTAGAAGAAATCAACAACCAGTTTGTCTAAATGTGGCTCCTTGTTTACACATTAATATCTCTTTTGGCAGCAATGGATTAAAGTGGATTCATGGGGTCTTAAAGAGAAGGCTCTCAAACATGGAGATCAAGAGTGGGACCAGGTAAAACCATTCATAATCATGCTCATATTGTTTTATTGACTTTCTAAGAGCTAAGTATCCAGGATAACATTCCATATTTTTTTATTGAATTTACAAAGTGAGAATAATATTGGGTTCGCAAACCTATTTTTTAGTACACTAGATAAGTATCCAAGATGCACTGCAGGTACTTTTTCTCACCAAATTCATCATTTTCCACAAAATTAGATTCTATTGTGTAGTTTAATATTCACTAGTTTGATTTTTTTCTTTTTAGCAAAATTAGAATCCAGTTCATAGGTTGTGCTTGTTGTCCATGACAGTTCCCTTGATCTCATGACTCATCATAGGTTTTATATTTTTCTCCAATTGTTGATCATCAACATCAAATGTGGCCATCATAATATCATCCATATCCTCCATATTCTACAATTATTCATTTCTCATTTCTCATACATAGTAACCAAATAATGCAGACCTAAAGCTTGGATTGCAGATGTATGCAAAAAATAATAAATCCCTACCTCTGTAAGCCTAATTAAACACAACAACTAACATGTTGTTTGATATTTTAAATAGTCATATGACTATCCTTTTTCTACCTTGTAAACACTTACTCAATGCATACAATAATTTATTGAAATGCAAAGTTGAATGGCCTCTTAACTCTTGACACTAATGTCATTGCATTTGTCAAAATAGGGTTAATCATATTGCGATCTAAATTTTCATAATGAAGTCTTCCAATCTATCCTTTATATCTAAGCATTGATGACAATCCATCTTGTCTTTTACTACCCCTTTTAAATGCTCATGGTCTTGGCACATCAACTTTCTCTCTTTGATATTATCCCTATGGATGCACTTTGGAGCCTCCTACTACTTTTAAATATCGCCCAGAGTCACCCCGATAATTATTTTGATCTATTTGTATCTTCATCGACAAGAGATCATGTATCACTAGGATATTTTGTAGGTTCCTCGACGTGGTGAGTCTCCCCAATGATTATTATTTCAATCTCAAGTATGTCACCAAGACTCCTGTCGATGTAATATTATCAGTCTGACATAGCGGGCCGAGTAGACATTTAGAACTTACTCCGATGGTATATGTCTTGCTGATATACCTCCCTTGTGCTTCGTTGATGAGACAAGATGAGTATCTCACCGACAAAACTTCATCACTGAGACCACAGGACAATCCTCCTGATATATCTTTTCAGGCAATTTTGATCATTGTAATAGTCTTGATATTTCACCAATATGCCTACATTTGAACGAATAGTTTTTTCTTTTAAAAATTGCATTGTTTCGTTGAATTTTCAATGAACCTCCAAAAGCGTCCGATGAATTTGTAATACATCTGACGAAACTTTCATCGTAATGACTTGCCTATTTCATCGCAAGTTCGAAGAACTACTGTCATTGTTCTTTTTGATCTCAAGTATGTCGCCAAGACTCATGCCGATGTAATCTTATCGACGTGGCATAGCAGGTCGGGTAGACATTCAGAACTTACTCTGATGGTATATGTCTTGCTGATATGCTTCCCTTGTGCTTCATCGATGAGACAAGATGAGTATCTCACCGATGGAACTTCATTGTTGAGACCATAGACCAGCCCTCCCGATATATCTTCTCAAAAAAATTTATCGTTGTAACAATCTTGATCTCTCACCGATATGCCTACATTTGAACGAATAGTTTTTTTTTTTTTTAAATTGCATTGTTTCATAGCATTTTCGACGAACCTCCAAAAGCGTCGAACGAATTTTCAATACATCCGACGAACCTTTCATCGTAATGACTTTCCTATTTCATTGCGATTTCGATGAACTGTTGTCGTTGTTCTTTCGATCTCAAGTATGTCGCCAAGAATCTTGTCGATGTAATCTTATCGGCGTGACATAGTGGGTTGACTAGACATTCAGAACTTACTCTAATGGTATATTTCTTGTCGATATGCTTCCCCCATGCTTCATTGATGAGACAAGATAAGTATTTCACCAATGAAACTTCATCGCTGAGACCACAGGCCAGTCCTCTCGATATATCTTCTTAGGAAACTTTGATCGCGGTAATAGTTTTGATCTCTCATCGATATGCCTACATTTCAACGAATAGTTTTTTTTTTTTTTAAATGCATTGTTTCGTCACATTTTCGATGAACCTCCAAAAGCATTTGATGAATTTTCAATACATCCGACAAACCTATCATCGTAATGACTTGCCTATTTCATCATGATTTCAATGAACTACTTTTGTTGTTCTTTCGATCTCAAGTATGTCGCCAAGACTCCTGCCGATGTAATCTTATCGGTGTGACATAGCGGGTTGGGTAGACATTCAAAACTTACTCCAATGGTATATGTATTTCCGATATGCTTCCCTTGTGCTTCATCTATGAGATGATATGAGTATCTCGTCGATGAAACTTTATCACTAAGACCACATGCCAGTCCTCCTGATATATCTTCTTAGGAAATTTTTGATCGCTGTAATAGTCTTGATCTCTCACCGATATTTACAATATGTCAAAACTTTCGTCGTAATTGCGACGAACTTTTGTTTTTGATCTGATGCTTTGGAAAAGGCATGTTGCTTGTGTTTTGGCTACTATTCGTCGATAGATCGACGAAATTGTCGTCGCTGTTTTGATGAACTTGCATCATGATTTCGACATTTTGGAGTCAAATACAGTACTGAAAGGAGGGAGCTCACTTTGGTGGAAAACAATATCAACATGTATTCCGTAAATAATAGCTGCTATGTCATTTGATTGCTCATGAGAAGGGATAGGAACTTTTTGTAGGGTTGTTTGCATCATGTTGTGATAGTGAGGGGAGACTTGAATGAGATCCCATAAGGATATTTTAGCAGGAGTATTCCTTAATTGGTCAACAAGGTCATACTCTCGAAGGAGGGAATTTAAGTGAGGGGTAGCAGGTAATATGGGAGGAGATGAAGGTAAGGGTGTTGAGGTTGATGGTTGCATTCGTGGATTGTTGTGATTGTAATATGTATGAGCAACAGTATCTGGACTTGATTGCTACAACACATTATGTTGAGGTGGGTAGAGGGTGAATTCAGGTTTGGGTTTAGTTGAAGGAGGGTAAAGGATGAGTTGAGGTTGAATAATATTAACATACCCTAGGGAAGGAGAGTCTAATATAGCCTCTACATCTTCTTGTAAGGTCATAATTTATTATTAAGGAAATGATCAATGATGGGTTTATGAGGACATGAAGAATTAGGATAGGGTTCTATTTGATTTTCAAAGGTCTTATTCTCTTGTTCCATACTATCTACCCTAGTGAGAGATCTTGTAATATGTTCACCACATGCTTCATGACAAGGGGAGGAGGCACCAAGAGAAGGATTGCTATGAGTTACAAATAGGTAGGGAGGGTTGAGAGTCTTAGGACTTAAAATAGGTGCATCTTCTAACACCAATCTATCCTCTTTGCATTAAGGAGAAATGTTAGGAGATGGGAAATTTTTATGGTCATGGTTAGGATGAGAGAGACCAAGTAAGGTAATTTTTAGAAATGTGTTTATAATGTCATTTTCTTGTACTACAATATCTTCCCAAAGGGGATGAGGAGAAGAACAAGCAAGACCTTCATGATGCTTAGAAATTATACCTTCTTTTAGCAAGATACCTTCATCACTAGAAGGAGACGTATCAAGAGAGGAAAAATTATGATCATCATGATTATCAATGTTTGAATTAGCTTCTAACACATCATCCTCACAAATAGGAGAGATCGATAGTTGTGTAGGTTCAAGAAAATTATTAACATTTTCATTCGCTAGACTCTCATAACTAGGGAATGCATTCAATGAATGATTAACATATTATTTACTAACTTTTTCCTTGCAATTTTAGAAAAAATTGAAACTAACATGTTTGAAGAATGTACAAAATTTGCAATGTAAACACTAAAAAGGAAATACAACTTACAAATTGCAAAGAAGGTGATGGGGATTCAATTTTCTAAGCAGATTGGGTTGGAGCATTAGGGTTTCAGGGTCGCCCATGGTAATTTTAATAAAGTAAAACCCTCTTGTTATGTTTCAATGGTGACCTACTACTGGGGGAACCGGTAGCTTAAGTGAGGTTTTATCCCTCTCGGGTCGTGCTTCATCGGCCCCATTTCACCTATTTTTCCGGTCTTCTCCTTCACCGGCTTATGTTCTATACCGTTAGGAATTTTAAATACAAGCCCCACTTAATGATCTATTTGAAGTCTGGTGAACTGTCCAATCACGGGATTGGATCTGGGCCATTCCTCACGGACCTCGCAGGTTTTCCAGCTGACATCACCAAAGTGCTGCGAGGTTCGCGAGATGTCACCATCTGGCATAAACGGATGTACCATTTTACTTCCCGAGGTGTTGGATGTGATGTAGGGCCGTCTTTTCATCAGTGATGGCCATTAATAACATAGTTAATCATGGTTTCTCACACACCTCGCATGGGTGGAGTAAATATTCTGAGAGATGTTCCGAGGTCTGCAAGGACATGACACATGGTTTTCTTCTCTGCCGCTGGGCTACATGGGTCCCATTGTATGGTTCAGATTTCCTATTTTGAGGGTTCTGATTGGATGTGTTTTCTAAAGGCGTCGAGTTGGCTTGTCAACATCTACTGACTTGATCTCCACCCTCTGTTTGTCAAGGTGTCTCCCAAATCGACGGTTCTACATCAAGAAAAGGGTGTGTGGGTGTCCGCGTGGCGTATACTGCTTGGTTGTTGCTTGTGTCATTAATGGCATGGGTTTTTTCCTTCTCTAGAGGATCTCCACCTGATTTCCTCCTGCATGTGAACAGTGCCATCCTACTGGGAGTATTCATGGTTATCTGGGTCACTAATGGTTCGAGTGCTTGAATTGCCTTCAAGCAATTGTACTTCACATGCTTGGTGGCTCTATAAATGTTGACTATGTTGCGTGCGATCAACATTGTATCTTCTTGTGTCTTTGTGTAGGAAAGGCTTCTTCTTCTCTGTGTTGCAAGAGCTCTACTTCTATGATGAATAAATCAGCTATGTGAAGGAGTGCGAGGTTGCGATCCCATGGGTCACCAATTACGAAGAAACTTGTTTCTCTCGTGGCTCACAGGGCCACTATTGGGAACACACGCAAGAGGCCAGTATAGTATTAATCCCCGATAATCATATCAGATTCTGATGAATCTGATTGCTGACTCTAATTATCGATGCTATTTGGCCTCCTTGATGGAGCTGATGGGAGTTGATGAGGATGTCCTGGCAATTGAGCTAGTATCTGCATTGGCACTGGGTCTAGTTGTTCATGGATGTGCTCACAAGGTTGGTGAAGGTGAGGTGGCTTCGTCGCTATCACAGGCGTGGACTCCAAGCGATCGCCTGTATCAGGGCCGTGTGTTCTCATGATGGTGACTGGTGATGGGTTAGTTGGACAGTTTTGCTCTTGTTCTGTTCTCCGTGGATGTGTGCGTGCTTTGCACGAAATTTTTTTCTATGGATGGTTACTGTGTAACCATTTTGATTCCTATGATCATAAGCAATATTATCTAATGATCAGGAATGTGAATTTGAATTTCACTCGATGTTGAAATTCAATTTTGTATTTTATAATGTAGCCTATTGCTTGTTGCTCTCCTGTTGTATAAAGGAAATTGAACGGCTCGTTGTGAAGGGTCGGTAGTTTTTTTTTTGGGTCCAAGGCATTGAAGCTTGTACAGTTAGTCTTATAGTCGAAGTGTTATAGAAATTTTGTTCAGGAAATTATCCCGAGTAGGGAACTTGTATACAGTTACTATGATATACTTTTTAAACACTGATATCGAAAGAAATCTATAAAATTGAGATAGTTTGTTCTCTTGTGTGTGTGCCATGGATTATGGATCGAGTTATCAAGGGTTTCTCCTTTTAGTTTCAATAATTAAATTGAAAGTGTAGTTAGTTTTTTCTTGCTTTAACTTAAGAATTTAATCAAAATTCTTGAAGAATCAATTACATTTTCATGGTTGTATATGCTAAGGATTCTTGAAGAAGTACTGTTTTAATGTATTAAAATATCTCATAATAGTAATGCTATATGACGATAGGTTCTTTCTATCAGGATTTTAATCTATATGACTCCATTGCCTAGTGGATAAGGCACTGAACAATGTTTGTAACCTTCTCTTTAGTTTAAAACTATAAACTAAAAGCATGGTAATCCAAATACCAAACACAAACACTTATTTGAACCTCGCCTTCCTTCGAGAGGTGTTTCTTTTTTGAAAGTGGGTCAATTTCGTTGCTCCTTGGCACTGGTAATCATTCTCTGGTCTGCCAATACCAAGAAATGATGACTATCCCTGTGAGAGTTAATGTAGGAATTGTGATTTGTATACAGGAAGTGTTCTTACCAGTCATGAGGTATCCTTATGAACACATTTAGGTTTACCCACCTTGGTCCTATAGAGCCAAAAGTGTAGGAGAGTTCAGTCAACTACTGACTCTTGTTAGTTGGCCACTAGTTGATTGTAGTTATCCTGGATAGGGGTTGGATACCTCTTAGAGACCTGCAACCTCTATGTGGGTTGTTGCTATTTTAAACACCAACAGAATGGCGACTCCGCTGGGGACACAAAACTCGGTAAGTTTTGGTTGCAGACGGTGCTGTTACAGAGTCATATTAAATGATATGTTGTTATGAATTTACATAGTGAATGTTCAAGCTAAATAAAAGGAAATAGTTCAAAATAATCTTGATAATCTTGTGGCCTATGGTTTCCTATAAGAAAAGGGGAAGGAGAAAAAAGACAAAGGAATCATGGGGATAGGAGGTGCTTATCCATAAATTATTGTTCAAAGTGAGGATAAGTGTTAAACTGCAATGGTAATGGATTATAACTGTGAGAGGTATTACTGGTGTTGTGCTGCGACTTTGTAATGGGTATTGAAACCCATAATCTGACATAACCTAGAGAACAGTCTCTCTAAGGCTTTGAAATATTTTCCTCTGAAAGGAGTTGGTGACTCTGTCTGAAGAACTAGTGAATAAATGAAGAAATAGTTCCAGATTTGTGCTATTTATAGTCTGTAAAAGATGTTGATACATGCTGCAAACAACTACCAGGTATTTCATCAAACCTAAAATAGTTCACTACTTTTAATGATAATGGGTGTTTTTGATTAAGGATAAATATGGTTCCAAATTTATATGTCAAGCATATACAAGGGAACAAGGATCGGTTTTACCATACTCCTAGTAATACAATATGTAAAAGGATTCATAAAATACATTTGTATCACATAATATCTTGAAGAGTATGGGGTATTTTGTTGATCATTTACAAACTCTTGGTTGAGCTAACAAGTGATGGGCCTGATAATCATATATATTGAATAAGTCTGTAGTGTATAAGGTCAAACACAAATATGTTAGGAGAACACGTTGTATTATGCCCTTTTAGGAGTTTTGTAACTCAAAGGTATATGCCTTTTATATTTAGTAATATCAGCAATTACCCTAATTCAATTCCTAAGAAAATTAGGAAGTATTTACCTCAATATACAGTGCAGGTTGCTGAATCGGCTTCAAAGCATCTACAACATTTTGTAGATGTAATGGATGATTATGAAATTAATCATGAGAATGTTGTCATGAAATTATTTATGCATTCCTTAAAAGGTGATGCTAGGGACTGGTTTTCTTATATGCCTTCTTTTTTTGTTAACTCATGGAATCAGTTGGTGATTGATTTTATGGAACAATTCAGTGAAAGAGTCAATCCCAACACATTGAGAAAACGATTTATGGGAATTCATATACAGGAGGAGGAATTAGTCTCGCATTTTAATCTTAGGTTTTCAAGATCATTAAGGGAGATCCCTATGGAGATAAGACCAAATGAGGCTCAGAGCTCGGTTGTGTATCTAGGTGCTTTTAACAAGAGGATGGGTTTTTTATTAAGGGATAAAGAACCTACTACTTTGCCTCAAGTATACCAACTGGCTATAGAAATTGAAAATAATATGAAATATTCAATGATGAAGAGGTATCCGGCTGCAGGTATTGGTTACCCTTGCCTAACCAATGATAATAGAATATCAAAGTCGGCTATTCAAAAAATTAATGATAAAATTCTTGCTAGAATTGTTATAAGTCCAGATATGCAATTTGATGATAATGAGATCCAAGTTGAAACCCAGTCTAATTTGAGTAAAGATGATCGGGTTTGTTATATATCATAACTGTATGATATGAGGAGGCAAGAAAAGGAATCATCATATGAGTTTTTTTTGATATTTTTGGAAATATTAATACAAATTCCTATAGATCAAAGACCTAATGATTATGAGTGTATTGATTTGTTTTGTGAACTATATGAATCAGGATTGAGTTCCTTGCCAAAGGAATTGAAACCTGCTCATTTGGCTCAAGTGATTAAATGGATAGAGATTGAAGAGATGGCTAGGAATGCATCTACACAAAGTAAAACTAGTGCTCATTCATTACAAGATGTCTGCATAAGTAATGACAACATTGAAATGGAAAATGATATAGCATTATATGTGACACCTATTGTGTTTCCTAATCCTGATTGTGAGTCCAATGTTACTGAGATTCTATTACAAACTAGTGATTATGATTTTAGGGGTGATGATTGCAGTACTGAGGGTGCAGCGGAGATGTTTTTTCTACCAGAGTTGTGTGGGGATGAAAAGCCCTCTGTTTATCCCCAATTGAAGGAACTATTGTCACATGATGTATGTCTGGAGTGTACCTCAGATATATTACCATTGGAATAGGGGATTTGTATGAATGTTGATCAATCTAAGGGTATTGATGTCTGTGATCGGAAGAATACAATTGGAGGTAGCCAATATTATGGCAAGTACATTGACCCATTGGTTTTTCCTGACTATTTATGTAAAGTGGAGATGGAGGTGTTACTGCCCTATAGCAATGATGAAGTCAATAAGGGGTTTTTTGATTTTGTTGAATTATTCACTTATGGATCAACATATTTAATAGATTGTGCTAAGAACAATGAAGCCTATGTGTATTGCTCTATCTTTTCTGATCAGAGTGAAGTTGATGTTTATAAACCTTTCTCTGAGGGTTTTAATATTGAGGTCAATGAAGAGCTACAAGAAAGGATATGTCAGGAGGCATTTGCCTCGAGCTATGTACCATCCGAGTCAGGTAATCGAAACAAGGATATTTTGCATATTATTTTATATGATAAATTTCAGTTTAGTAGGCAAACCGATGATACTAGAATTGGTAAAGTTATAGACTGGATGAGTTATGAAAGTTTTCATTTCTTGGAACTGATGAGCCAGCACCAAATAAAATATGGCCACGAGCAGGATAGAGTGAAGTATTATCATGGTCATATCTTGCTCTTAAATTTGTGGGGCAGAGCATTGATTAAATCAATGCAGGGGCTGAGTATGGATAGCCACCATGGCAGTTGCAAGGGCATTGGTTATCCTATGCAATTCGATACATCAAATGGTGAATGTTGCAAGTTCTTGTTCTGTCAGGAAACGAAAATTTTTATTTTTGATAGAGGTAAGCCTTGAATCCTCTTGTTTGGTAGCTTGGGGCTATCATGTTTGTATGTAGAGGTCCAATTGACAGAACAGGGAAATCTATCTGTTGAAGGGCTTGTGTAATTCAGTAATCTGGTCTGCGAAACCAGAGAATCTGGATTCTTGTTATGCCCACAGGGGGCATACATCCCCAGTCAGAGCCACTGATGGGGATTCAATTTTCTAAGAAGATAGGGTTGGAGCATTGGGGTTTCAGGGTCGCCCATGGTAATTTTAATAAAGTGAAACCCTCTTGTTATGTTTCAATGGTGACCTGCTACTGGGGGAACCGGTTGCTTAAGTGAGGTTTTATCCCTCTTGGGTCATGCTTTACCGGCCCTGGTTCACCTATTTTGTTAGTCTTCTCCTTGACCAGCTTATGTTCTATATTGTCGAGAATTTTAAATATGGACCCCACTTAATGATCTGTCTGAAGTTTGGTGAACCGTATGATCGTGAGATTGGATCTGGGCTGTTTCTCGTGGACCTCGCAGGTTTTCCTACTGGCATCACCAAAGTGGTTTGAGGTTCACGAGATGTCGCCATCTGGCATAAGTGGATGTACCATTTTACTTCCCGAGGTTTTGGATGTGACGTGGGGCCATCTTTTCATCAGCGATGGTCATTAATAACATAGTTAATCATGGTTTCTTGCACACCTCGCATGGGCAAAGTAAATATTCTAAGAGATGTTGTGAGGTCTGCGAGGACGTGACACGTGATTTTCTTCTCTGCCGCTGGGCTACATGGGTCCCACTGTATGGTTCAGATTTCCTATTTTGAGGGTTCTGATTGGATGTGTTTTCTAAAGGCGTTGAGTTGGATTGTCAACATCTACTGACTTGATCTCCACCCTCCGTTTGTCAATGTGTCTCCCAAATTGATTGTTCTACTTCAACAAAAGGGTGTGTGGGTGTCTGCGTGGTGTATATTGCTTCGTTGTTGCTTGTGTCATTAATGGCATGGATTTTTACCTTCTCCAGAGGATCTCCACCTGATTTCCTCCTGCGTACGAAAAGTGCCATCCTACTGGGAGTATTCATGGTTATCTGGGTCACTAATGGTTCGAGTGCTTGAATTTCCTTCAAGCAATTGTAATTCGCATGCTTGGTGGCTCTATAAATGCTGACTGAGTTGTGTGTGATCAGCATTGTATCTTCTTGTGTCTTTGTGCAAGAAAGGCTTCTTCTTCTCTGTGTTGTAGGAGCTCTACTTCTATGATGAATAAATCGGCTATGCGAAGGAGTACGAGGTTGCGATCCCATGGGTCGCCAGTTACGAAGAAACCTATTTCTCCCATGCCTCACAGGGCCACTATTGGGAACAAGCGCAAGAGGCTAGTACAGTGTTCGTCCCCGATAATCATATCGGATTCTGATGAATCTGATGTTGATTCTGATTATCGATGCTATTTTGCCTCCTTAACGGAGCTGATGGGAGTTGACAAGGATGTCTTGGCAATTGAGCTAGTATCTACATTGGCACCAGGTCCAGTTCTTCATGGATGTGCTCGCAAGGTTGGTGAAGGTGAGGTGGCTCCGTCGCTATCGCAGGCGCGGACTCCAAGTGGTCACCTGTACCGAGACCGTTTGTTCTCATGATGGTGACTGGTGATGGGTCGGTTGGACGGTTTTGCTCCTGTTCTATTCTTTGTGGACGTGCGCATGCTTTGCACGAAATTTTGTTCTATGGATGGTTACTGTGTAACCATTTTGATTCCTGTGATCATAAGCAATATTATCTAATGATCAGGAATGTGAATTTGAATTTCACTCAGTTGTGAAATTCAATTTTGTATTTTATAATGTAGCCTATAGCTTGTTGCTCTCCTATTGTATAAAGGAGATTGAATGACTCATTGTGAACGGTTGGTAGTTTTTTTTTTTGGGTCCAAGGCATTGAAGCTTGTATAGTTAGTCTTATAGTCGAAGTGTTATAGAAATTTTGTTCAGGAAATTATCCCGAGTAGGGAACTTGTATACAATTAGTATGATATACTTTTTAAACACTGATATTGAAAGAAATCTATAAAATTGAGATGGTTTGCTCTCCTGTGTGTGTGCCATGGATTATGGATCGAGTTATCAAGGGCTTCTCCTCTCAGTTTCAATAATTAAATTGAAAGTGTAGTTATTTTTTTCTTGGTTTAACTTAAGAAGTTAATCAAAATTCTTGAAGAATCAATTACATGTTCATGGTTGTATATGCTCAGGATTCTTGAAGAAGTATTGTTTTGATGTATTGAAATATCTCATAATAGTAATGCTATATGACGATAGGTTCATCATATCAGGATTTTAATCTGTATGACTTCATTGCCTAGTGGGTAAGGCACAAAACAATGTTTGTAACCTTCTCTTTAGTTTAAAACTGTTAACTAAAAGCATGGTAATCCAAATACCGAACACAAACACTTATTTGAACCTCGCCTTCCTTCGGGAGGTGTTTCTTTTTTGAAAGTGGGTTAATTTTGTTGCTCCTTGGCACAAGTAATCATTCTCTGGTCTGCCAATACCATGAAATGATGACTATCCCTGTGAGAGTTAATATAGGAATTGTGATCTGTATACAAGAAGTGTTCTTACCAGTCATGAGGTATCCTTATGAACACATTTAGGTTTACCCACCTTGGTCCTATAGAGCCAAAAGTGTAGGAGATTTTAGTCAACTACTGACTCTCGTTAGTTGGCCACTAGTTGATTGTAGTTATCCTGGATAGGGGTTGGCTACCTCTTAGAGACCTGCAACCTCTATGTGGGTTGTTGCTATTTTAAACACCAACAGAATGGTGACTCCGCTGGGGACACAAAACTCAGAAAGTTTTGGTTGCAAACGGTGCTATTACAGAGTCATATTAAATCATATGTTGTTCTAAATTTACATAGTGAATGTTCAAGCTAAATAAAAGAAAATAGTTCAAAATAATCTTGATAATCTTGTGGCCTATGGTTTTTTGTAAGAAAAGGGGAAGGAGAAAAAAGATGAAGGAACCATGGGGATAGGAGGTGCTTATCCAAAACTTGTTGTTCAAAGTGAGGATAAGTATTAAACTGCAATGGTAATGGATTATAACTATGAGAGGTATTACTGGTGTTGTATTGCGACTTTGTAATGGGTATTGAAACCCATAATCTGATAGAACCTAGAGAACAGTCTCTCTAAGGCTTTGAAATATTGTCCTATGAAAGGAGGTGGCGACTCTGTCTGAAGAACTAGTGAATAAATGAAGAAATAGTTCCAAATTTGTGCTATTTACAATCTGGAAAAGAAGTTGATACATGCTGCAAACAACTATTAGGTATTTCATCAAACCTAAAATAGTTCACTACTTTTAATGATAATGGGTGTTTTTGATTAAGGATAAATATGGTTCCAAATTTATATTTCAAGCATATACAAGGGAACAAGGATCGGTTTTACCATACTCCTAGTAATACAATATGTAAAAGGATTCATAAAATACATTTGTATCGCATAAAATCTTGAAGAGTATGGGTTATTTTGTTGATCATTTACAAACTCTTGGTTGAGCTAACAAGTGATGGGCTTGATAATCATATATATTGAATAAGTCTGCAGTGTATAAGGTCAAACATAAATATATTAGGAGAACACATTGTATTATGCCCTTTTGGGAGTTTTGTAACTCAAAGGTATATTCCTTTTATATTTAGTAATATCAGCAATTACCCTAATTCAATTCCTAAGAAAATTAGGAAGTATTTACCTCAATATACAGGGCAGGTTGCAGAATCGGCTTTAAAGCATCTATAACATTTTGTAGATGTAATTGGTGATTATGAAATTAATCATGAGGATGTTGTCATGAAATTATTTGTGCAGTCCTTAAAAGGTGATGCTAGGGACTAGTTTTCTTATCTCCCTGCTTTTTCTGTTAAGTCATGGAATCAGTTGGTGATTGCTTTTATGGAACAATTCAGTGAAAGATTCAATCCCAACACATTGAGAAAAGGATTTATGGGAATTCATATACAGGAGGAGGAATTAGTCTCACATTTTAATCTTAGGTTTTCAAGAGCATTAAGGGAGATCCCTATGGAGATAAGACCAAATGAGGTTGAGAGTTTGGTTGTGTATCTAGGTGCTTTTAACAAGAGGATGGGTTTTTTATTAAGGGATAAAGAACCTACTACTTTTCCTCAAGCATACCAACTAGCTATGGAAATTGAAAATAATATGAAATATTCAATGATGAAGAGGTATCCGGCTACAGGTATTGGTTACCCTTGCCTAACCAATGATAATAGAATATCAAAGTCGGCTATTCAAAAAATTAATGTTAAATTTCTTGCTAGAATTGTTATAAGTCCAAAAATGCAATTTGATGATAATGAGATGTAAGTTGAAACCCAGTCCGATTTGAGTAAAGATGATCGGGTTTCTTATGTATCAGAACTGTGTGATATGTGGAGGCAAGAAAAGGAATCATCATATGAGTTTTTTTTTAGATTTTTGGAAATCTTAATACAAATCCCTATAGATCAAAGACCTAATGATTATGAGTGTATTGATTTGTTTTGTGAACTATATGAATCAGGACTGAGTTCCTTGCGAGAGGAATTGAAAACTTCTAATTTGGCTCAAGTGATTAAATGGATAGAGATTGAAGAGTTGGCCAGGAATGCATCTACACAAAGTAAAACTAGTACTCATTCATTACAAGATTTCTGCATAAGTAATGACAACATTGAAAGGGAAAATGATATAGGATTATATGCGACACCTATTGTGTTTCCTAATCCTGATTGTGAGTCTAATGTTACTGAGATTATGTTACAAACTAGTGATCATGATTTTAGGGGTGATGATTGCAGTACTGAGGGTGCAGTGGAGATTTTTTTTCTACCAGAGTTGTGTGGGGATGAAAAGCCCTCTGTTTATCCCCAATTGAAGGAACTATTGTCACATGATGTATGTCTGGAGTGTACCTCAGATATATTACCATTGGAACAGGGGAGTTGTATGAATGTTGATCAATCTAAGGGTATTGATGTCTGTGATCGGAAGAATACAATTGGAGGTAGCCAATATTATGGCAAGTACATTGACCCATTGGTTTTTCCTGACTATTTATGTAAAGTGGAGATGGAGGTGTTACTACCCTGTAGTAGTGATTAAGTCAGTAAGGGGTTTTTTTATTTTTCTAAATTATTCACTTATGGATCAACCTATTCAACAGATAGTGCTAAGAACAATGAAGCCTATGTGTATTGCTCTATCTTTTCTGTTTAGAGTGAAGTTGATGTTTATAAACCTTTCTCTGAGGGTTTTAATATTGAGGTCAATGAAGAGCTACAAGAAAGGATATGTCAGGAGGAATTTGCCTCGAGCTATGTACCATCCAGGTTAGGTAATCGAAACAAGGATATTTTGCATACTGTTTTATATGATAAATTTCAGTTTAGTATGCAAACTGATGATACTAGAATGGGTAAAGTTACAGACTGGATGAGTTATGAAAGTTTTCATTTCCTGGAACCGATGAGCCAGCACCAAATAAAATATGGCCACGAGCAGGATAGAGTGAAGTATTATCATGGTCATATCTTGCTCTTAAATTTGTGGGGCAGAGCATTGATTAAATCAATGCAGGGGCTGAGTATGGATAGCCACCATGGCAGTTGCAAGGGCATTGGTTATCTTATGCAATTCGATACATCAAATGGTGAATGTTGCAAGTTCTTGTTCTGTCAGGAAACGGAAAGTTTTATTTTTGATAGAGGTAAGCCTTGAATCCTCTTGTTTGGTAGCCTGGGGCTATCATGTTTGTATGCAGAGGTCCAATTGACAGAATAGGGAAATCTATCTGTTGAAGGGCTCGTGTAATTCAGTAATCTAGTCTACGAAACCAGAGAATCTGGATTCTTGCTATGCCCACAGGGGGCATACATCCCCAGTCGGAGCCACTGATGGGGATTCAATTTTCTAAGAAGATAGGGTTGGAGCATTGGGATTTCAGGGTCGCCCATGGTAATTTTAATAAAGTGAAACCCTCTTGTTATGTTTCAATGGTGACCTGCTACTGGGGGAACCGATAGCTTAAGTGAGGTTTTATCCCTCTTGGGTCATTCTTTACTAACCCCGTTTCAAATGTTTCGCCGGTCTTCTCCTTCACCAGCAGGTGATCCCACAAAGCTGGTTTACAATTTCTGAGAGGAACTGATTTTTGCTGAAATCGCATATTTTTAGAAAATATAATGATTTAAGCCTTTAAAATTTCCATTTTAAGGATTCCAATTGAAGAGGGTTTGATCAAACCACCTTAGATCAAACCCCCTTGGATAGAACCTCGCTTGTTTTAAACCATACCTATAAATGAGTCTCCTTTACACCTATCAAAATGCTGAGAAAAAATCACTTTTGATTTACCTTTTGGGGGATCAAATGAATTCATTTAAAATTCATCTGAAATGATTATGGTACTCCTCGAAATGAGCTATCCCATGAATATAATTTTAATATGTTTTGTTTTTATTATGTATGTGTTTTTTTAGTTTTATTAAAGATAGGTTTTTCACCGAAAATCAAGCTCTTTCTTTTGCACATGTGGAAAATTAGCAAATTATCAAATTAATTTTTTTTTAAATATGTTTGTGTTGGGTATTGATGTCCTTGATCCATTAAAAAAAAAAAAATTGAATTTTGATACATACATAAAATGTTATGTTGTATACAGTCTGCCTATGTCTGAATTGCAATTGGTTTGACTTCGAAACTCTATTAAGGAAAAAATATTCAATAAAAAACTATGAGACCAAATGAAAGTGCTAGATATCATAGTTAGAAATCTAAATTCAAAAAAATTAGAATTTTATCCTTCATATAGAAAAATTTATGTTGTATACGGTGAGCATCACTTTTTAAAAATGTTGTTTTCTAAAAAAAAAACAAATTCGTGGGAGATGGAAAAGGAAGTGCAATATTATTCCAAAAAAATTGAAAAAAATATTTTTAGAATCTACAAACAAAATGTGATGAGACTCTAGTTTACATCATATTCAAAATCCTCATGGTTTTTCCGCTATAGGTGCCTGAATGTGAATATTTAGTTAAAAATATCAATTTCAGTGTCCAATTTGGCCAAAAATTGTAAACCACTAATGCAGGATCACCCCAGCTTATGTTCTATACCATCGGGGATTTTAAATACGGGCCCCACTTAATGATCTATCTAAAGTCTGGTGAATTGTTCGATTGCAAGATTGGATCTGGGCCGTTTCTCGCAGACCTCGCAGGTTTTCTTGTTGACATCACCAAAGTGGTGCGAGGTTCGCGAGATGTCGCCATTTGGCATAAACGGATGTACCGTTTTGCTTCCCGAGGTGTTGGATGAGACATGGGGCCGTCTTTTCATCAGCGATGGCCATTACTAACACAGTTAATCATGGTTTCTCGCACACCTCGCATGGGCGGAGTAAATATTCTAGGAGATGTTGCGAGGTCTGCGAGGACGTGACATGTGGTTTTCTTCTCTCCTGCTAGGCTACATGGGTCCCACTGTATGGTTCGGATTTCCTATTTTGAGGGTTCTGATTGGATGTGTTTTCTGAAGGCATCGAGGTGGATTGGAAACATCTATTGACTTGATCTCCACCCTCTGTTTGTCAAGGTGTCTCCCAAATCGACAGTTCTACTTCAAGAAAAGGGTGTGTGGGTGTTCGTGTGGCGTATATTGCTTGGTTGTTGCTTGTATCATTAATGGCATGGGTTTTTTCCTTCTCTGAAGGATCTCCACCTGATTTCCTCCTGTGTGCGAACAATGCCATCCTACTAGGTGTATTCATGGTTATCTAGGTCACTAATGGTTCGAGTGCTTGAATTTCCTTCAAGCAATTGTATTTCACATGCTTGGTGGCTCTATAAATGTTGACTAAGTTGTGTACGATCAGCATTGTATCTTCTTGTGTCTTTATGCAGGAAAGGCTTCTTCTTCTCTATGTTGCAGGAGCTCTACTTCTATGATGAATAAATCGGCTATGCGAAGGAGTGTGAGGTTGCGATCCCATGGGTTGCCAGTTACGAAGAAACTTGTTTCTCTCGTGGCTCACAGGGCCACTATTGGGAACACATGCAAGAGGTCAATACAGTGTTCGTCCCCGATAATCATATCAGATTCTGATGAATCTGATGTTGACTCTAATTATCGATGCTATTTGGCCTCCTTGACGGAGCTGATGGGAGTTGACGAGGATGTCTTGGCAATTGAGCCAGTATCTGCGTTGGCACCGGGTCTAGTTGTTTGTGGATGTGCTCGTAAGGTTGGTGAAGGTGAGGTGGCTCCGTCGCTATCACGGGCGTGGACTCGAAGCGGTCGCCTGTATCGGGGCCATGTGTTCTCATGATGGTGACTGGTGATGGGTCGGTTGGATGGTTTTGCTCCTGTTCTGTTCTTCGTGGACGTGCGCATGCTTTGCACGAAATTTTGTTCTGTGGCTGGTTACTGTGTAACCGTTTTGATTCCTGTGATCATAAGCGATATTATCTAATGATCAGGAATGTGAATTTGAATTTCACTCGCTGTTGAAATTCAATTTTGTATTTTATAATGTAGCCTATTGCTTGTTGCTCTCTTGTTTTATAAAGGAGATTGAACGGTTCATTGTGAAGGGTCGATAGTTTTTTTTTTGGGTCCAAGGCATTGAAGCTTGTACAATTAGTCTTATAGTCGAAGTGTTATAGAAATTTTGTTCAGGAAATTATCCCGAGTAGGGAACTTGTATACAGTTAGTATGATATACTTTTTAAACATTGATATTGAAAGAAATCTATAAAATTGAGATAGTTTTCTCTCCTGTGTGTGTGCCATGGATTATGGATCGAGTTATCAAGGGTTTCTCCTTTCAATTTCAATAATTAAATTGAAAGTGTAGTTAGTTTTTTCTTGCTTTAACTTAAGAATTTAATCAAAATGCTTGAAGAATCAATTACATGTTCATGGTTGTATATGCTCAGGATTCTTGAAAAAATACTATTTTAATGTATTGAAATATCTCATAATAGTAATGCTATATGACGATAGGTTCATCGTATCAGGATTTTAATCTATATGACTCCGTTGCCCAGTGGATAAGGCACTGAACAATGTTTCTAACCTTCTCTTTAGTTTAAAACTGTAAACTAAAAGCATGGTAATCCAAATACCGAACACAAACACTTATTTGAACCTCGCCTTCCTTCGGGAGGTGTTTTTTTTTTGAAAGTGGGTCAATTCTATTGCTCCTTGTCACTGGTAATCATTCTCTGGTCTGCCAATACCATGAAATGATGACTATCCCTGTGAGAGTTAATGTACTAATTGTGATCTATATACAGGAAGTGTTCTTACCAGTCATGAGGTATCCTTATGAACACATTTAGGTTTACTCACCTTGGTCCTATAGAGCCAAAAGTGTAGGAGAGTTCAGTCAACTAATGACTCTCGTTAGTTGGCCACTAGTTGATTGTAGTTATCTTGGATAGGGGTTGGCTACCTCTTAGAGACATGCAACCTCTATGTGGGTTGTTTCTATTTTAAACACCAATAGAAGGCAATTTTTTGGATTACACTAGATCAATGAACTGAAAAAGGAAATTTTGTAAATGAAAAATTGAAAATGTACAATGCATGAAAGGAGCTAATTTAAGCGAAATGTAATGAAATTCATGTTATATAAACACAACCAATTGATATAGGTAGGTAATGGCACAAAACAAAAGCTTGAAAATAAGGTCTTTATCTCTGTAAAAGGCAGTTTCAAAAGCCTAAAGGGACTAGGTCACCCAGAGTGGCAACTTAGTCCTCTTGGTGAATATTTTGAGATTTTTCAGATGTTTTGGATTGATACAGGTGGTTTATGTATGGGGAAATGCGGACCTAACATGAAAATGTAGAATTTTGATGATTTTGAATGATTTAATATACAAAAATGCAACCTAAATGCACTTTTCACTAATGCAAATCTTGAAAGCCTAGGATGCAACTTCACTAATACAACATACCATGCAAGTTAATCCTAGGACAATGAAGTAATCTA
The DNA here is from genome assembly GCA_007115665.2 of Sequoiadendron giganteum. Classification (NCBI taxonomy): domain Eukaryota; kingdom Viridiplantae; phylum Streptophyta; class Pinopsida; order Cupressales; family Cupressaceae; genus Sequoiadendron; species Sequoiadendron giganteum. The sequence goes on along the minus strand of CM021107.1, from coordinate 504,123,482 downwards.
AATCATACAAGGGGGTGTAGGAACGTTAGGTTCACCAAAATGAAGCACCAAAAATGATGAGGGGAAAGATGTACTCTTACACTTCTAGGGTTTTGCACCTAAGAGGAAAGAGGTCTTTCTTTCACACCTTTTCACTTTAAGGTTCATTCAAATGGGGATTTAGGTGCTTAATGTGATGTGTGTGGAGTACCCTAAATGTAAAAAACTGAAAATGCAATGATTAATGAATGCTAAGCTATAGAAATGTAAAGTGCTGGAAAACACATAATGATATGCAAATATATACAAAATGATCTAAGAATGTACACTAAACTATACAAAAATGAAGGAGATAGAATTCGTGCACTCGGCATTTGAAGGAGGATTTTTCGGAGGTCTAGAATACTAATGAAAATGTTGCAGAAGCTGAAAGGGACACTTGTTCCAATCCTAGTGACCTAGTCCCAAATTCCTAAAAACTGGTCCGGAGCCCGTTTCTGCCAAATGGGTGTTTGAAAATGTGAAAATCACAAAAAGGATTATCCAATGGGACTAGGTCACCATTCTTGGCGAGTTAGTCCTCTTCAAGATTTTTGTAATTTATGAAGGGGAAACAGAATCCCCCGATTTACACCTTGGTTCTTCATAGTTGTTTGCTTCTGAAACTCTGATATTCGGGCTAGAAAGTGACTTTTGGTGGATGTTTGGATTTTATATGCAAAGAGAGGTCTTCAACAAGTCTTGAAAGCCTTCAATGATCTTCAAATTACCTAAATATGCAAACACACAAGGAGAAAAAGAGAAAATGTTGATTGTTAGGGATTAGGGGTTTGCCTTGGTCAAACCTCTTTTAGGTAAATAAACCAAAACAAATAGAAATAATGTAATGAAACATGAAACAATGGATTAATGGAGTAAGTTACCTTTCCATGATGAGATATATTATGTTGTTGCAACAATCAGCTCTTGAATGATTAAGAAAAAATGTCTTGTTGACTTGGAATGATCAAACCCTAGCTTGCTTGAGAAGGAGTGAGGAGAGATGAGAGGAGTGAGAGTTGAGTGGTGCATAATATGAGAAATTGGGGTTTTTAGGCTTATTTATACAAGTTATGCCCTAATTTTCCTAAAATAACACCATACAGGTTGACGTTAGGGTTTTAGAGACAAAATCCTAAAAGAATATTAGGTTAAATTTTATTTTTATGCCACATGGGACTAGGTCACCCAAGGTGGCGACCTAGTCCACCTAGGAAATTTTCATTAGTTTTTGGGGATTAATGTATGATTATTATTAATTGTTGGGATTGTCTCATGTAAACACACTAAGATAGGACTTATATGTGTATTAAGGGGTCATTATAACATTAGAAAAGGTTGATTAAGTGATGAGAAGCCTAGGAAAGTGTGAAAATGTTTTGGAACACCTTACAACACCTTGGCAAAAGGCTTGGAAAGAGGTAAAAAGAGGTTGAAAAAGGCCCAAGATCCATAGGCTAAGGTCCAAATGAGTGAAAATTTTCAAAGGCTACACTTTTTAGCAACACAATATGTAAGTTGAAAGAATTATTATCTATTGAGATTGGAAATTACTTATATCAAAGCAACTCTTAGGAAAGAAGTGGCCATGGAAGTAGATCCAAATTGTTCTTTTGAAGAGAAGATTCCTCTTTACTACAAATTTTATATTTTATTTTTCTTTGGTATGTCATTAATAAAATTTACACAACATAGAGAGGGGAATATAGAAAGAGATCTATAGAGCATGAAGAAGAGAGATAATAGATATAGAGGGAAATATAGAAAAGTAGGAGAGAGGATAAGAGAGAAAGAGAAAAAGAGTGATAGAAGAGACAAATTGTAACACACTAACCCTTCTATGAAGTAAAAATTTCATCTTTATTGAATAAGATACATTACATAATACAACATGAAATATGTTTCATTTCATAAATACATCAATGTAAGAAAGCATATAATTACATACATAGTTCAAAGAGCTTTAGAAAAAATAGTTGTAAGACGGTCTAGGATCCTTCCTTTCAAATCTTGGTTCTTTTGTCGCTTGTTGTGGAGGAGAAGCATCACTCGAGTGCTTTTCTACCAACCACGGACTCTTATGTGGTCCCCCGCACATCTATCATTTGATAGATGGCCCTTCACTTTGATGAAGAGATTGGTAGAGCAACTGATAATGACAACCAATTGAGCATAGTACTATGTCCTACATAACTAGAACCTTATAATCCCACAATCTAGAACTATCATGTAATATTGGATCATGGTGAACTGAAAATGTAGTCTCGGTAGTCACACATACTAGAGTGGAGTCTCTGATGTTCACACTACTTTGGCCAAAGTGTTCTCATTCAGTACTTTGAATGAAATCATCTATCACATACACTACTTAGGGTTGATTTGACTTAAGGCTATCTTAACCTACAAATAGGTATTTCCTTCAATGGATAGTCCATCATTCCAAAGATAACCTATATACTTGGTTTTCCCTACTTACTCATAAGTATTTAATACTTCCTCCCATACTATATTATCTCTCCTAGTATTAAACATAAGCTTTCCTAGTTAAATCAATAACTTAGATAAATACATCATATATGTGTTTTTCATGTTCAATCATACCTAGTATATAATACCTATGATAAACACCCATCTCCTATTAAGGAGTACTTAAAAACCCAGTATGAAAACAAAATAATAGCTTCAACTTCCTTTTTTAAATAATCTAAATTCTCTAATGCATATACCGGAAAAGATATCTCAACCATGCATACAATACATATCTTTCAAAAGTAAAATAATCAAAGAAGAAGAGATCCCCATGCCTGTTATTGCTTATCCAAACTAAAGACAACAATGCAGCCTTTTTCACAGTAGCAAGCTTGGTAAACAACTCCTCAAGAATGTCACTATAACTCTACCTCATAAGTTGATATCTTACTCCTCTCAAAATATAGCTTCCTCTCAAATATAATCTCCTCAAATACTTTATGAACTTACTTCCTTTCTCTCTCTCAAAGCAAAGAAAATTATGGTTGGAAAAATACAAAATTATGAATTACAAAAGATGTATTATCTTATGGAAGAATGTGTCCCTCTCAAAAGAAATGGTTCAGCTATTTATAGAGCAACCAAGCAACCTCAAATCCTACTGTAGACACCTAAAAATGACCTAGGCTTGCAAGCTTCATTTTTACCACTTTCGTCCTAGCATAATTAAGACATTTAATTATGTCCTTCGTCCACATTCGACTATTGATTAAATAATTCATAATTATTTAATTAATTCATGTTAATTATTCTTCATGATTATTAAATAAATAAATTTTATTCATTTATTAAATACGTCATTAACTGTCTAGGTCTTTCTTTAATTTATTTAATTCCCTCTTCTACATTTAATTCTTATTGATTATTAAATAAATGAATTTCATTTATTTATTTAATACGTCATTGATTGTCTTAATTAAATAAATTGATTAATTTAATTAATTGGTCTTATCTCCTAAATTAAATAATTAAAATTTAATTATTTAATTGCCAATTTCATATTCTTCTCATTTTAAATAAATTAAATTATTTAAAATGTCATGTCAATCCTAACTGTGAGTCCATTTTGATAAATAATCTGAAAAAGATTATTTATTATCTCATAAAATCATTATTTTGAATTAATTTAATTCAAAATAGTAAATAATCTTCCAAAAATCAAGTAATCGGGCAGATTCTTGATTTTCCAAATCTGATCTTCAGTCCAAATCTTATCTTCTTGATTTTTCAAATCTCGCAAATCAGGCAATCTTATCTTCTTGATTTTTCGAAAATCTTTATTTTCTAATTAATTGTCTCATTTATTTTCCACCGTCGATCCGATTTTATTCTGACCGTTCGATTAAGGATTTTGCCCTAACCCTAATTAGGGATTCTTAGGTTTAATCTGGATCATTCATTTCATCAATTTATCTCGTCCGTCCATTCAAAATGGCCTTTTCTATAAAATGTCATCTTCTTCTCATTTTTGGGAGACACGCACATTTTGACATTTTGCATAGTTATTATAGGCATTTGCTTTCACACTTAAATCTCCATAGGCAATTTCATTATTTATTATTATAGTCATTTAATCAAGGCATAGGCATTGTCAATCATAGGCTTTTAGACATAGGCATTTAGATTTTGAGTAAATCCTTCAAAACTTGCTTTAGTCTTGTCATTCGTCATAGTTGCTCATACAAATCTGAGGGCATCTTCATTTACTTCAAGCAAAGGAGGTGTAACGAAGGTCAATCATGGAAGATGGAGATTCTTGGTAATATCATTCCTTTTCTTTTCATCATTTTCCTTTGTACTTCATTATTTCAATGGATTTTAGTGTTATTTGATTTAACCATCTAACAATCTGATTTTTCCCTTGATTACACCTACAATTTAGTGATGTTGAAGGACAACAATCTCCATGCAAAGAAACACATGAAACTTATCACAAAGTTGGCAATTTCATAAACTAATACTCAACATAATTTCATAAAGTTGACTTGTTTAGTGATAGCAATCTGAAGACTTATTCAATCAGCATATGTATAATTCAAATTGTCACAATGAAAATACTTCTACAACAACTTAGATTCAAAGGTGTTGCCATTTCTATTATCATTTCCTTCATATTTTGTGTGTTTTAAATTACCAAAAGAATCAGTCAATCTTCATTTCATGATAGAAAATTCCCATTGATCCATCTAGTGGATGAATTGACTCAAGCAATTAAATTCATTTGAAAAAGTCAAGGTTGGTTTGACTATTGGCATCAAACAAGTCAAGCATATTGACGACAATACCATGTTATAAATCATGTGTCAAATAGTATGATAATCGGTTAACACAAATAGTCATTATCTATTTAATTGGCTTCATATGACATAGTCAATAATGACTATTATTGACCTCCATTCACATAGTCTCAATCGACTATAAAAACCTTTATATATATCGACTTCTATTGAATAAAAGGTAGTCGAGTTCCAATAACATATATATTATGTTAAATATATAAATTATTATATATAATATATATATCATATACATATATATGTATATATATATTAAACTCTATTAGGTATTTACATATATGTATATATATATTGTAAGCCAATAATGTAAGCATACATTTGACATATATATATATATATATATAAGAGTATAGGTAAAATAGTATATAATAAACACATTATATTGAATGTATGCATATATATATGTATAAATGTATATGCCTCTATGTACACGTATGTGTAGGTATATCTATATCGATGCATCCATATGAGTGTATCCATTCGCCAATATATGCGTGTATCAGTATATATATACATATAGATACGTGTATATACTATACATATATATATATGTTCACATCTAATTCACATATATCCATTCATGATTACCATCATATTGATAAGTGTTTACATTTGGTACATCTATACATATGCATATACATGTCATTAGATCCCATTGGCATGCATATACACCTACTTCCACATACGTCTCAATTGTCAATATAATCGTAATAGTATAAGAAAGATATCAAAAGATCAAATAGATAAACATCACCCAATAATGCATGCAGTAGTAAACAAGACTCTCAAATGCAAACATATCAGCTAAGGATGACTTACCTACTACCCACAAACTGACTCAACTCAATCATTCTAATGTGATGTGTGTTTTAATCCTTAAATAGTTTACTTTTACTAGCCACCCAACCAAGATCTTCTCCCAAGTGATACTTCCCTCTGCTTGGAGGAATGGAATGCATACCTACATCTACTAACATATGCACACGATAGTCAATTGTTCATAACATATGTAGTATATATAAGCATTTTTGTAGTTAGAAAATAATAATTCAATAACCATTCATTCACTTATATGCAGTATTTCACTATGAATAACATCAACCAAGGTAACATCAAATGAGATAACATCCATATTGATAAAAAGGTGCAAGCATAATTTATTCATCTCTAGAATTCACATTACATTCATATTTACCCTATGTAGCAATGGGTATGTGCAGGATCATGATGAGCCAAAAAGTGGTGATCTGTAAGTGATATGATGACCCATGTGGCTGACGACTTTTTTTAACCCAAAATTGATGAAATGAAAAGGGTTTTTCAAGGAGATTCTCAGATTTCCACCAATATAAATTATTCTATACTTTTAATTTAATAAATTATTATTATTCATTTTCTATTTGAATTACGACTAAAGTCTTGATTGATAGGTCAATTGAAAAACATCTATAGCTTTCAAATGGTATCACATTTTTTTAATCTAAAACATGCATCACATTCTATGCTTCATCTACTATAGGATTAAAAAAAAAATGAATTTCATGAAGTTTTGACCAAGTTAAGGTGGTCAGACATATGAGGTTTTATATTTTTTAAAGTTGTAATAAAAAATTCATAATTAATTTTTTACTTGGAAAAAAATTACAAAATTATATTCATCACAACAGGACATGAGTCCTCTACCTATATCTAAAATCTTATAAAAAAATATTATCATTTTATTGTGGTCAGGGTGGTCAGACAAACACCTACTTCTTTTTTTTCCCTAAAATTTAAGTACTACTGCATTGAAATTTCAAATTTTCACCAAATAGATTTTTTTTTAAATTAACCTAGTAGTTTAGAAACTACATTCAATTTTCTACAAATTATATTCTTACATATTTTTTAAATTATATAGATAACTTATTCAAATTTTTACATCAAGTTTCCTAACTCTGATTTTCTGAATTTCCATCGCCACTTAAGGCCTTGTTTTTTCAATGATGATCCTGCACATACCCTAATAGTAAATAGTAACTACACAACTGAGGTGTAACATAATCCCCCCCTTAGGAATCATCATCCCCGATGACCTAAGGTATTATTAAAATATAACAACTATCATCACATTATTCAAACATGAAATCCTTTTCATTTCATAAATACATCAATGTAAGAAAGCATATAATTACATACATAACTCAAAGAGCTTTAGAAAAAATAGTTGTAAGATAGTCTAGGATCCTTCCTTTCAAATCTTGGTTCTTTTTTCGCTTGTTGTTGAGGAGAAGCATCACTCGGGTGCTTTTTTGCCAACCATGGACTCTTAATGTGGTCCCCTACACATCTATCATTAGATAGACGACCCTTCCCTTCAATGAAGAGATCGCTAGAGTAACCGATAATGACAACCAACTGAGAATAGTGTTGTGTCCTACATAACTAGAACCTTGTAATTCCAAAATCTAGAACTATCATGTAATATTGGATCATGGTGAACTGACAGTGTAGTCTCAATATTCAAGCATTCTAGAGTGGAGTCTCGGACGTTCACACTACTTTGGCCAAAGTGTTCGCATTTAGTACTTCAAATGAGATCATCTATCACACACAGTACTTAGATTTGATTTTACTTAAGGATATCTTAAGCTATGCATAGGTATTTCCTTCAATGGATAGTCCATCATCCTAGATAACCTACAACCATATTAATCTACTTGGAATAAAACTACTTAACTATTAAGTACACAAGCTAGGTATTTCCTCCAATGGATAGTCCATCATTCCAAAGATAACCTATATACTTGGTTTTCCCTACTTACTCATAAGTATTTAATACTTCCTCCCATACTTGATTATCTCTCCTAAGATTAAACATAAGCTTTCCTAGTTAAAAATCAATAACTTAGCTAAATACACCATATGTGCTTTTCATGTTCAATCATATTGTTGATCATCAAAGCTTGCACGTCTCTGAAAACCTTATGGGAAATTCAGCAAGTGGGGGACCAATTTGTGCCTCACTGAATACCTCCAATATTTTTATAGAAATATGAATCTTCTCTGAGTTTGGGGAAAGGGGTAGAAGAAAATGTAAACGTAAAACATGAAAAGTGGTAATGCGCCAATGCTTTTACAACATTTCAAAACCAAAATTCTTTCCTATGAATGATATATTAGACACAAAATGCCACAACCCTTCATTTTTGGGAAGAGAACGAGTAGCAAATGCTAGATACAAGCATAGTGTAGTCTTTCAAATCTCCCCACGAGAAGTGTTCATTAAGATCTAATCAAGCATAAAAGTTCCAAGAGTTAACAAAAAAAACATTTAGAAAAGTTACAACATAAACTCTTCCTCCTGATAAAACATAACATGAAGAGACAATAACCCTTAAAGAAAATAGAGAAGTCCAAAGACATAATCAAATTTCTACATGCTATCACTTTATCATATAAGCTTACAACATGAAAATCAACTAATCAATTCAAATTAAGCTTAACACAGTGTTTTATTCAAAATGAAAATATAAAGAAGGAACTTGACAAATGCCATATCATGCACAGTTTTAAAATTTCTTTCAAACATATTGTACTCAAATATCAAATGAACTTTGAAACAGAGGTCAGATGTCAATCCAACAATAGTTTAAGTTAAAACAATATAGCATGCTAGAGAGAAGCAGTATTCAGCAAACTTCTAATGAAAATACTTCCTATAACTAAGGAAAGCTAAATAATTTCTTTTGAAAACGGAAAAGTTTAGGAACCCTTTTCTTTTTTTGTTGCCTCCAATTTATAGCTAAAAAGAGAGAGAAATGCCACCACCACCTAGAAGCAATTAGTATAAGATGTATGCATTTGATAACTCACAATCCGATTGTAGATCTTTAATTATGTCACAAAAATATTCGTTCATCAATTCTCAATCACTACATTAATGTCCCTTAGATATTTACCAAATATTTCCCTTCATAAACACTCAGATCCTAGAAAATAGCCTAGAAAAATTATTCTTGACCAATCATGTGGCTTGGCGGTGTCGACGCAAAGTTTCATCCTGAAAAAACAAAGAAAACAACATGCTTCAAAAAACTCCAAAGAGAAGGCTCCTTAAAAGAAATACCCATCCAAAACAAAGAGATGATGTGTTAAGCGGGCGGGGATTCTCAGATTTTTGAAAATTGTCCTTGAGAAAATCTCCAACAAGCTAACACGTGGCCCAAATTTCTCCCAAAAGGAAAGTGATACATAAAAGCTACACAGCTACCATGTGGTGCATTGTGCCCCTTTCAGAACCGATTTTTCCTTCGCTACACGGATCATCCCGAAGCCAAAAAAGTATAAAGCCAAAAATCAAAAAGAGACTAAGGAAAAATTTGCTTCACAGTTCTGGTGACTCACAGGGGGGCTTCACTTGTAGAGCCATGAACCTAGACCTCTAGAAACTCTTGGAGTTTGAGGAAAGTGGAATGCTACATCTCCCAATCCACATCAATCAGTCAAACAAGATTATAGGTGACTTTGTATAATTGATCTTACTCTGACTTCTTTGAAGGAAATAAATCCCCACCTTGTTGAAACAACCCCAAGGTGATAATAGAGATCAGAAAGTAGAAGGATTTCATGCTCGACGTCATCAATGATGGGCATTGCACTTGAACCTAGGAGTTTTGTATAATTTCAGACCATATGTCTGATTGCGTCCATAATCTGCTTAACTGATAGCACATCTCCATCAGATGAAAGAAAGGGAGACAATCTGAAGCTATGAAAGACACTGAAATATTTATTGATTTCATTGACCCTCTTGTTCAACACTGCTTGGTGTTCCTTGCTTCTTGTAGTGACCTTGCGGCAATCGATGAATTCCTTTTCTTTGTAGGTGGCGCCCCTTCAATCTGGAATTCCTACACTTCTTAGGGCCTCATTAGTGACCACACACAACTTAGAAATCAAACTTTGAGACTCTTCTACTCATGGAACATACACCTGTAGAATTTTGTTTGCCAGTGGGCCAACCTTTTCATTCAATTCTTGGGCATCCTTCATAAACTGTAGAGCTAGTTTGAGGATAGCGTGCACAACTATGATTCACTCCCAGTGTGTGGATATCAATTTTTTCAATACCAAAAGGGTCCTAGACCCTTTTGCAACCATTAGCTCTTGATGTAACTAAGCCTCCTTTGCTCTTGCATTCTCCTCCATTTGATTCCTCTCTCAGAGGACATTCGCTAGTTCAAAGATTAATCTTTCAATCTCTTGATCACGAGCCTGTAGAGCGGACTCGACCTCCTATTCATTGTGCTTTAATTTTTTTTCTTCTACCCGGGGTTTTTGTAGATTGTCTAAAGCTTGAGATAGGACATCATCCAACTCTTTCTTTATGTTTTCCTGAGTACTCTAGTACTTTGTGGTTGTCTAGCGCTCAACAGTAAGCTCAACTCTCAACTTTTCAATCTTAGCATACAGTTGAACCTATTCACCTTGGTTCTCCATGAGAAACTTTGTTCCTTTCTCTTGTTGATCTTGTATCTGCCTTATGCGAGCCAATTCAACATCTTTGGCCTTGATTTTTGTCTGCAGCTTGTTCATTGTTTCCTTTACATTCATTAACTCTACCTCATGCTTCTTTAATTTTTGGTCCAAGCTCTCATAATTTGCATATACCACTTTTTGGGTGGCCTTAGCCAAGACCAGTTTGTCACGCGGGTGAGTTTCATTCAAATCCAAACCCATGGCCCTAATTTCATAGTCCTCCATTTGTATTTGTCCTTCGTATCTGGACACGAGTGACTTCATGGTAGTAATTAGTAGAGAATTCAACTCTTCATTGAAGCAAGCTTCAATATTCTTGGTAGCCAATAGTGCAATGTTCTTTAATAACTGTTTATGCTTCCTAGCTTGTCGGGCCCGCTTGGTCAAAATTCTCTTGAAGACTCTGTGGGGTGTCAATGCTTTCTGCCAAAATGGAAACACCAGGGGGAGACCAAAGATAGTAATAGAAGGAGAAACCCTAGATGTATGAGCACACAAGGAGGAAAATGGGAGTGTTATCATGGAAAATGGTGAGATGTCAAATTGAGATTGGGCAGGGGGAAAACCAGTTGGGTAAAAAGGGAAACAGGGGGAAGGAGAGACTTTTTCCTAGATGAGGATGGACCTAGGGTGATGGGAAACATGGATGATTCAAATTTTTCAATAGGCGCCCTAGATGGGGAGATTAAAGAATCAACAGTGACCGAAGTGGATGCTACTTGCTTGGTGCACGTGGGTACTTCATAGGGTGTATTGCTAAAAATAGTTGGGGGCTCATTATGGTTGGGGGCTCATTATGGACCAAAATCTCGAGGTCAAAGGATGGAGGATCATTTTCTACAGATGGGGGTAAAGGAATAACCAAATATTTAGAGGAAGGATGAAGAGAGGGAGTAAAAATTACCTGGGCTACACCGGTTGAAATATTTTTCAGAACAAACTTCGCTTCTTCTTCTCCTCTAGCTAATGCATCAAGTGCACCTAGATCCTAGACTTGCCTTCTCTTTGCACAACCTGAATTGGTACGTTCCAATCCCTTAGTAGATGATCCCACCAAAACTTGGACCTCATAAACTGTTGTGGACCTTCTTGGGGACCATCAGAATCTTTTTCCTTTGCTTCGAGCATTGGCAAATGACATGGCTTGTGAGTCCTTTTTCTTTGAGCTTCTTCTTTTATCAGATTCCTAAGGATGAGAAATACAACACAAAAGTTGCTCCTCTTCAATCTCATGACTTGTCTCTAGATTTATATTGTTAGCATCGGTCTCTTGGTCATAAATCTCTTTGAACCTTTCATCATGTGGTTGAAACTCTTCGAGCAACTTATTTAGGCACCTCATCTCTTGTCGAAATCTCTATAAATTTATCTTCTTTCTTTCTGACCATCCCTAGTGTTTTAATTGTGTTGAGGGATTTACTTATCATGAGATTCCTTTGATACTTTGCCCATGATTTATAGAAAATCAACTATTATAGTTGTTTGATCAAGGTATGTGGATCAAGTCAATGTATACTTATGCCCTTTCTTGAGTTGAATTCCTCTTGGACTCCAAATACTCTTGACTCTCATGTTTCAAAGTGAAGTGCCTTGTCAGATTGTAGTCCCACGTGTCATAGATAAGGACTAAATCTAGGGCTTCCAGTAGATTTGTAATTTCACCCTCCACCTTCCACTTCTCCAATGTCACTTAACTATTGGCAATGCAGAGGGGAAGCACGTGTGTATAGTCTTGTCTTGTTTCTTTTGGCACCATAGGTGTTCTCGGCAAGGGTTGCTTGACGACATACCTCCAACATAAAAACTCTATTTGTTACAAATTTGGGGAGTCAAAAAGGCTCTTTGACAAAACCATGGAATCTGATAAACATGAAATCCTCCCCTAGGAAAAAATCCAATGGGATCAACAGATTTTTCATCCTTTGTGAGACCTCAATAGAAAAATGGCCTGCAGGATATGACAACAAATCCTAAAGTACTAGCCTCAAAAAATGGTCCAAAAACCAATAGTACTTGCATGTTCTTGGCAATACATAAGTCCACATATAAACTAGCTAATAGAAACCATTTACATCGAGCCTAGACATTGGCGAAATTATTTCTAGAACCTCAGAATTTTGATGCAAAATCAAGTGAGCCAAGAAAGAAGAATACCTGAATTTATACTCGGTATGATAGTTTCTCAATTGCTCTAGCATGCCTTCAGCTACTACATCAGAAAAATCATAGTATTTTTGTCCCTACTCCCTTTTGAGCATTAAGTCCAAGCCAATCTTGAAAGGATGGACTTCCTCATCATTATCAAGGTCATAAATCTAGGCCATCATTGAGAAGACAGTCTATGTGTCTTTATTGAAATTTCTATGTGCAAGAGGAAAAACAAAATGACCTCTCACCAGTTTTTCCTTTGTCTCACCCTTATAGAAACTTTCTCTCTAGTTTGCCTCTTCCCAAAAAAATTCCATCCTTTCCTCGTCAAACTGTTTGATGCCCCAAGTTGTAGGGATACACAACATATCCTGTATGGCTTCAACCCAAATCATGACCCTGATCTTGTTGACCACAATGGCTCTTGTCTATTTGTTAAATCTTTTGGCACATGTGTCCACTAGCTCCAAGCATGGGTGTACAACAGGCAACATGAACTATGGCAGCCCACAATTCCAGAGCCGAGAAGCAAAACCCTCAAATGACCCATGATCTATCATTATTTGGAATGCCCCTTCCCTAAGGTTTTTAGGGTTAGCTACCAATTTTGGGTCAAAAATATTATTAGCAACATCTTGCACCACCTCTCTCCCAATATTTCTATCTATTTGCACTTTTTTACAAAATTCAAATGACCACTCCTCAAGAATTGGGGTGTTGGTGAACAAGTTCTGCCCAAAGATATCAGCATAACCAGGCCTGTTAGATAAGGTTCCAACCTTCCTGCCAAATGTTGATAGCTCCACCATGACTGTTTTGAGAAGTTGCAAAGATTTTCTTTAATGAAAACGGCCACTTGCCTTTTTCTACTTAGAAAAAAAATTATTTTGGGTGTAGTTAATTCTCTTAGCCCATACATGTAGTTAAGGCTACACCATTACTACTGGTCCATTAAATGCTACCAACAAGGTGATATGTGTGGATTTGAGATCTATATCCCTCGAGAATGCCAAAAACACTACGAGAATGGAATTAGTACATTCTCCTCGTCACCTCTTTTCACAAATAAGCTCATTGCCTTGGAGAGTGTGCTTTTAGCTATGACAAATGTGCTTAGGTGATGCAAGGTACCTTTGAAAGGATGCACCCATTTAATTTGTTAGAATTTAGTGTGTTAATCCATGTCTTTTCACATAAGTGAGCTAACTGGTGCTGATGATGGAAAATGACACATGTCGATGATCAACTTATGTGAGCATTTACTCCCAATGCCCAAATTTAATTTTCAGGATCTTGTGTTAGATTCTTTGTATGATTTATCTCCTATCATCCAGTTGCTTTGGTGTTTTCTTTGTTTCCATCAAGAAAAAAAATAGATTTTTTGTTGATTGGGTTTGTCGACAGCTCCTTTCTATAAATAGCTATACCACCTTATTCCAATATTCATTCGAAAAAATAGCTTCTTAAGTTTAGCAATCTTTTCTCGCTATTTTTATTCTATCTTTTTCTTTACTACTTTTAGCTATGTTTTTTGGCCTAGGTACTCCCATTCATTTGATACCATGATGGCCATAATAAACCTTTGCAGGGGAGGTCACTACTGATAGAATTAAATGTTTAGTGAAGAAATCTGACCACCTTGGTGTAATTGCATTCTAGTGGGTAGTCAGCAAGGACTTTATTGAGGATGAGAAACATATGAGAAGTAATTGCAACATCATTTCTCACTTTGTGGCCTCCCTCCTTGACTTGAACGTTTTCAAACCCATGACAATTGACTTGTGATGCCAAATGTTTGACACTTCATTGCTGGAAGGGCTTGGCGAAATTGTGCAAGTAGATATCCCAGGTGTTGGCATTCTGAGTGCAACGGACCTCCGCAGACACGTTGATCACAGGATAGATGTGCCCTGGTTACCCTTTCTCAATGACTTCCACACTATGGACCTTGAAATTCACCACTCATAGTCTCTGTTAGTGACCACCAATTTTCTGTGGGAGTATGGCGTAGAACGCATTCTTGGGCTCGATTGGAGGAAGAACTTTGAGTTTCTGGCATATAACTATGGAGACTAGAAGCTAAGGTCTGTGTAGTGTTGTGTTTTGTTTTGCCCCCTTTCCCTTTTCAAAGAAGAAGAAGAAGAAGAAAACAACAAGAAGAAGAAACCAACTACAAGTAGTTTTACTACATAACCATGATTGGAGGCCTAACTTTTACCATTTTTTGCACTTTGCCTCCATTTTTCTCCTTTTGCTTTAGGACTCTTTTTGGGTTTTGCTCGAGAGAGCTTTAAGTTTAAATTTGAGCCTTGGGTTGTATTACACTTTGTAAATTTTTGAAGTACTTTTCTACTTCTTTGGTGTTTCTCTCATGGCTTATTCCTCAAACTAGAGCGTATTTACAAAAAAAAATACATATGGTACAAACTATTAATTTTTTTTAAAGAACAACATATTTTAATGGAATAATTTTAGATAAATATCATTCACCAATATATCCAAATCATTTCCTTCTATATCTTTAAGTTCATACGCATTATTTTCTTTGCACGCGCTAATTCGGAAGGGTCCCTTTTATAGCGCTTCAAATTTGGTATGTGTTCCTTGATTTTGTAGTGCACCCATCATACTTTAGCACTAGGTTCCCCTCCTTAAAATATGGGTTGGAGATCTTTTTATCAAACCATCACTTAACTGTTTGTTGGTGACCGATCATGGCTCTGAAGGCCTTTTCTCTATCTTCCTCAAGTTTGAGGAGCTCCGCTAATCGTACTTCCATTATATTGCTTTCCTCTATTTCCAAGGCTTTTAGCAGTTGCAAAGCAGGGATTTCTATGGAAGAAGGTAACACTACCTCTTTTCCATATACTAATTCATAGGGAGAGGCCTTCAAGATTTTCTTTAGTGTAATCTGATTTTCCCATAGAGCAATTCACAAGTGCTTATACCAATCCCTTTGTTTCTCTAGCTTGGTGTGCTTGATTAATCTAATTAGGTTTTTGTTAGTTGACTTTGCTAGCCCATTTCCTTGTGGGTATTAGTTTGATGAAGTCTTAAGGTAAATCCCATTTTTGATAGAAAAATCTGACATCCCCGAACCTAGAAAGGCTCGAGCATTGTCGGATATGATGGTTTTTGGTGAACTAAATTTGGTTACCAGCTCTTCAAGGAAATTGACAATCTTGCCCTCTGTAGCATTCTTCAGTGCAATGACTTTTGTCCACCTTGTGAAGTAATCAATTTTCATAAGAATCCACTTATGGCCAGTGCTTGACATGGGATTTATCATTCTGAAAAACTCCAAACCCCATTGAGCAAAGGGCTCTTTAGTTACAATTGGACTCAAGCGCAAGGCATAATTCTTTCTTGTACCAACAAAGAATTAGCACTGAGTACATTTTTGCTCTAGATGGTGCGCTTCAGAAAACATAGAGGGCCAATAATATCCCGCTCGCATGATTTTTAAGGCGATAGTCTTGGCAGAGAAATGTCCACCCTCAGGACTGCTATGGAATTCCTTAAGAACTCTTTCTACATGTGGCTTATATAAGCATCAGAGCAAGACACCATCATAGTTTCTCTTAAATAAAATCCCTTCAATTAATACATACCTAGTGACTTGTAGTTGGTAGTATCACCTTTTGTGGAAAGGAAGGTTGGTCAGGTACTGCCCCTTTTCCATATATTGCATTTGATTTGCTACCCATGAGTCATCAGATTCAAATTTATTTAAGTAGACTTGATCGATCTCCTTCTCAACTTCAAAGCTTGATTCCTATGCAAGATATTCGCATAGACCTCTTCCCCGAACCAGCTTGGTTGGCCTAATGTCCACATCATACTCTAGGATCTCGGTGATCTAGTTGGCCCTCTTCTCAGTTATCTCACCTTCAGTGATATACTCCTGCACACTAGGAACTAGGATGGTAATTCTATTAGCTGACACCAAGTGTCAAAATTTTTTTAGGCTTTTAACAATGGAAAAAGCCTACTTTTTGACAAAGTTATACCTAGTTTCATAACCCTTAAGGGTTCTTGAGTGAAATGCAATAGGATTCTCTTTGTTATTATCCTCACCCTTCTGAGTGAGTACAAAATCTATGCTATGTTGGTCACTATATACATAGAGTAGAAAATCTCTAGAAAAGTCTGGGTTAGCCAACACCAGAGTAGCAGAGATAGCTATCTTTATCTGCTCAAAAGCCATTTTTCCCTCAGGGGTCCACTTGAACATTAAGTTCTTCTTAATCATCAATGTGATAGGTCTCACGATGCTTGCAAAGTCTGAAATGAACTAACTGAAAAAATTAATCTTTCCTAGGAAAGATTGTAGTTGTTTCTAATTCACTGGTAGGGGTAACTCCATTATAGATCTCACCCTTTTGGGATCTATTGCCATTCCCTCTTTGGATACTATAAAACCAAGTAACCTACCTTGGGGTACTCCAATAATAAAAATTGTAGGGTTTAAGGAAACACTAAACCGTTGACACTTTTGGAAAACCTACTTGTAGATGGTAAAAATGATCACCTTTTGATTTTGAAAAGATCATTAGGTCATCTAGATATATTAAAATGATCTGATTGATCAATCATTTGAAAGCAATGTCTATTGCTCACTGAAAAGTTGCACTGGCATTTGAAAGTCCGAAGGGAATCTTTGCATATGCAAACATTCCCCACTTGGTGGTAAATGTCATTTTATGTTGGTCACCTTCCTTCACATATAATTGGTTTTATACTAAGAAACCATCAAGCAATGTAAACATCTCTGACTCGGCTACGATCTGCAAGATCTGCTCCATTGATGACAAAGGGTAGTGGTCTTTTAGCGAAGCTTTATTAAGATCTCAAAAATCAACAAAAATCTTGATGTCGCCATTCTTCTTTCAAACAGGTACCAAATTAGACACCTAGGTGGAGTTCTTAATCAGATATATGATTCTTGACTCAATCAATTTGGTGAGCTCTTGCACCATCAATGCTTCAACCTTTGGATTGATTGGCCTTTACTTTTGTCGGAAGGGCTTTAATCCCTCTGCCAAGTCAATGGTATGTTCAATTATGCCCGGATCATACCATCTAATATTGTCATAGGTCTAAGCTATAACTTTGTCATATCTAGAACATAGATCCCTTATCCTTTCCTTATCTTCCCACAAAACATCCCTTCTAACTTTTAGCTTTCTGTTGTTTCTGACATCAAGCTCTTCATAATCTCTTGCATCTGTAGTGAACATTTCTTTACCATTTCTTACATTTTCATAGTCAAAGAGATTTTCAAGGGAGATTAAACCTTGAGGGAGCTTATTCCCTTTTAACTGGATAATGGTCGTAGTATTTTTATTCCTTTACCTCAAGTTTTGTGCTTTAACCCCGCCTCTCTCACCTTCCTTCTTTCCTTTTAAATTTTTTGGGTCTGCAACTAATCTTTTCATATGTTTTTTCAACTCTTCATCTTGATAATGGATCACTGAGTGTGATCCGAAACGTTGATGCAAAAATCTTACACAATCAAAATCTAGAAATAATTTGCAATAGAGTCTGATTTCAGCATTGTTGTGATGAATGTGTAGTTGATGTTAATTCAAACATCTTTCTTTGTTGTGTTATGAGGATGTGTCTTGTGATAAGACTAAGTGAGTGGATTTGAGCTATTTCAAGAGGTTGGAGTCTTTGCTCCTGTATCAATTGAGTAAGTCTATAAACTATTCTTCTCTTTTAGTTTAAAATCTTCAAAAAGGTTAGATCTTTGGAATCCCACGTTCAAATATTATCTCATGTAATATAGATTTTTGCATATATTCTTCCATTCAAAAATTTAGCATACACTATCATTCCAAGTGAGTAATTTTAACTAGAGACGGGATTTTTTGCATTTCATCAATTGGTTATATATGTCATTCATCTATTTAATTTCCACTTTCAAATGTTATCATGAACTACTCTATTATTTATCAATTTTAATACAAATTTGTGATGATTTAATAGAAATTATGTATATCAGATTGAAATAATTATTTTGTAGAGGATCTAGGGGATAATTAATGAGTCCATTTTTATATGTAATATTGCTAAAAAATGTTATTTTTCTAAAATTTGTAATTTGTAATTTTTCGATATGGATATATTTCCTTGTACATTTGGATCATAAATTTGTAAGTTTCCAATATGGATATATTTACTTACATTTGGATCATAAATTTGTACTTTTTCAAATTAGATATTTATTTGTAAGTTTTCAATATGGATATTTACTAGAACATTTGTAGCTTTTCAATACATGGATATTTACATATGAGTAATTAAATATTTGTTTTATTTCTTCTAATTGTAAATAGTTAGGTGGTCCAATGGACCAAATACCTTCACTAAATGAATTTGTAATAGATGGTATTTTGCACAACCCTCCACCTCAAAACCCCCCACCCCCTCCACTTGATGAGGCTCACTTGTGAGAAAACATAAATGAAAATATAAACATAATTCAAGAAAAAAATAATCTTATCCAAAATAAGCCTCATATACTCCCCCATCTAGCACGGTTTGCATATTCAATGAAAACTATTGTTGATTTTGGTAGGTCCATCAATGTGGAACTAGATAGATTCTACTTTTAGATAGAGGATAAGAGGCTATATTATGTGGATAGACTCTTGTATAGATAGATACTTGATATTCATATTACTAAACAAACTATAGCCTCATATTTCATTAACCTTGTGACTAATCAACATATACCTCCAAAAACAACAAAGAATTTCATTAACTTGTGTAGGAATCCTCATATTGCCACATAGTTTTGGGAGAAATTATGGATGGCCTTTGATTATCCACCAAACACTAATTGTGAGGTGCCATTATATTTTTTTGAGAAAATTATGGGAAGAGTTCGAAATGGATTTAAAACACAATTATTTCAATATTAGATCATTCCAGGGTGTTGGTGGTGGCATGCAACAATCTAGGGTAGGGGCGTGTATGTCAAACCAAATATACTCACTCCTATTCTACCCATTATTTCTCCTCTTTTTCCTAGTACGTAGTATTGCACCCATTCAACACTAGTTAGTGGTTTCAACATTAGAAGCATTGAGTACACTCTCGAGAAATCTCACAAAATAAGATACCCACATGGTAGTTGTAGTTAGTGGTAGAAAGCATGGAGGATATGGAACAACTAGTCCTAGCAACTCACACACACCAATGCCACACTTGTACCAGAATTGTAATCAACCATGCTACATATGGCCTTTCTCTTACATCCACTTCAAATACACGTACATCAGAGCTTGAACCATATGTGGTTTTACTATGTTTTGATGATTGTTCTACATAGGTACATGTAACATTTTAATTTTTTTCAAGTGCATAATATAGATATCAAAATTTCTATTTAATAACATGAATATTATATATATGAATTATTTGGTGTATAGATGAGTTGCTTTATGACATAATCTAAATTTTATCAACTTTATTTTGCATCAACATTTGCACAACTCAACCCATCTTGTGAGGTAAACCAATATATTGACCCTAAAATCATATGTATCTAGTTCTAATTTGAATTTTCATCAAATCTTAAATGTATTTTAATTTATTTATATAATTTAATTCAACTACATGTAATTTTTTTTGCTATAATAGGGAGATCATGTGACTTCCATGTTTGATCAACCACAAGGTGTGGTGAGTGCTCCTCCAACATCAACTATTATGCACGAGCCATCCTTGGAGTGTATTTTCAAAAATTATACCAAATTTGTACTTTGAATTCACAAGATATATCATTTTAAAATTTTAAAAATCATTGAATTAAATTTATATATTTATACATGTTTGTGTATTTATGTAGGATGATCTAACTATTAGGATATGTATTAGTTAAGCTATTAATCAAGGACAATTTCACAAGTCATCCACATTATTTCAGGTCCTAAACTTTAGAAAGTTTTTAATGTGATTTATAGGTCTTTTATATGGTGACTAAACATGTTTTAGTTAATATTTTTAACCTAATTCGGGTTTTATTTTAAAAGCTAGGAATTAGCAACCAACACTTTTGGTCCTAAATCAATAGCTAAACCACACAGACAACGTAATGTGCAAGTAGATGAGCATAATCATACGGTAATTTAGGCACTTTAATCTATATTTAAATTTCATGATTTTATAAATTAAATATAATTTAATCAAATTTAAATCATATGCACATAATTTTTAAAAAAAATTATTTAATTTCAAGTTTATTTCTCTTCTTCAACATGAGACAAATCCTTCTAGTTCATGTGGAACAAAGAGGACTCTTGATTTTATTGATGATAGGAAATAGGCTATTTATTTCACAGGTTATATATATATGCATAATTTATTTATATGTCATCTAAATATGACTATGTTTTATAATTTTTAATTGACTTGGAGATATTTTAGTAGTTCATGAGCTATGCTATGTATTTATTTATATGTTGAATATGTCTCTAGATATTTCAAAAAATTTCATTGTCTATATATGTTTTAATGTTTCATGGACTAAGAGATCTTGGGAAGGGGGGAGGGAGGGAGGGAGAGGTAGAGAGAGAGATAGGTGAGACAAAGAGAAGTAAAGAGATGAGAGAAGTAGAGAGGGAATGAGGGAATGAGGGAGGTAGAGGTGTTATGCCTTACATAACCACCCCATTTTCAAATGGATGAAAATGGGTCCCCCTCTATTTATTTTTCCTTGGTGTTTCGTTGGGGTCTAAGGAGTTGTTTCCTTTTTCATCCTAAGTCCTCTTTTCCTTTGTTTTTTGGGTTCAATTTTTGGGTAGGAACTCACACTTAGAACTTTCCAAACAAATTGGTTATGGTTCGTCTTGATCACAATCCCTTCTTATGCCTTATTTTTTCTTTTGTTTGTAGAAAATTCAGGTTTTGAATCAGAACCATCACTTGACACAATTTTAGGTTCAAGTTCATGTTTTTGTTTTCATTCTGACCTCCACTTTATTCCTTGTTCATTTTGCTTGTTTCAAAATTGGATATCAAACAAGAACCAAACTGAGAACTTTTCTAAGTTTTGGTTCCTATATTGGTTTTGATCCTGATTTCTGATTGCTTTGCCTTAGTTGTCAGGAATCATATTTTGGACAGGGTTTTGCACTCAGAACTTTTCTAATTTCTTGTTTCATCTCTTGTCCCAATCTCGATTCCTATTGTCCTTCATTTGTTGGGATTCAAACTTCAGACTCTCATTTCAACTTGGCATCCATTGAAAGTTTGGTGGTGGTTCATTTCATGTCCCGACTCTGAAGTTTGATTTCCTTTGTTCTTTTGACTATGCATTAATGACACCTTCCTCAATCTTGAGGCCTGACCAACCCACATTAATGTCTAACCGTTTGTGCATGTGAACGATTTTTTATTCTCGTCACTCCTCAATTTTTGTTCATTCTCACTTTCATAGTTTGAAGAAATGAACTAGAGCGGTGTCGAGAGATAGGGTTTAGATGTGAGCTACAATTTCCCTTTGTGTTGTAAGAATTCTTGGTTGCATTCAAAGTTAGGCGTTCTTTTTTTGGTTTTCTCCTTCATTTCGGGCTTTCTTGCATGTTCCCATTTTTTGGGTGTCTTTCTTTTTTTGTATTTTCTGTGGTTTTCTCTTTTCCGTTTCTTCACACCAATTTGTGTGTTTTGTGTTTTTTCTTTTTTCTTCAAACCCTTTTGGTGTGTTCTACCTTCTTTTCATTTTGGGGTTTTTGGGCATTGGTTTTCTTGTGCATTTTGGTTTTTGTTTATGTTGTGGGATTTTCCACCCTTCATGCCTTAGTTTCCACAGAAATCATGCCTTGAGAAATCTTGATCCTTATCACCACCCAACTCTGAAGGCATTGTGCAAAAATGACTCATATTTTTTTTCCTTCATGCTTTTACATTCTCTTTCAACTATTTGATCATGCATTTATGTCAGAATCGTGTATCAAAATGACACCCCACATTTTCTCCATCCAATAAAGTTTGATCTTGTAATTTGATTTGATTCCGATTTTTGAACTATAGTCGAGATCAGATCTCAGACTGGCACTAACAATTAGAATAATTTTAATTTCATTCACTTCGTGTTGCTTTGATTCCAATTTTTAAAACATTGTTATCGGGATCAAACTCAGAGTCAAATTTTCCTAAATTGTGTATCATACGTCAAGTTCCTGAAAAAATCCCAATTCTGACTCTCGATATGTTATCAAGATTGGAACTCAGGATGCTACCAAGACTTGTTCATTTTCATAGGGACCACTTTTGTGTCCAACCCCAATTCTAACTCCCAATAGGTTGTCAAGATCGAAACTCAAAAGGTTACTTAAACATATGCTTTCATTTGGGTATGGTTCCAACTTTCAACCTAACTCCAACTCTCGATATATTATCAGGATCAGAACTTGGATAAAATCTTTTCTAGAGTAATTCTTTCAAGTTCTACTATCAAGTCAAAGCCTGATCCCAATATCTAAATACACTGTAGAATAAGGTCGCAAAAATTTATCATGTCGACTATTATTTGAGGGTGTAGGTGTTGAGTGAAGACCTGATCCTGAATTCTTATAGAGTTTAGTCTTATGATTGAATGGTCAGGTTCATGGTTTTATCCCAAACCCAAAGCTCGAAGATGTTGAACTAACTTGATTAAATGGCAGTTTGTCTTGAATGAATGATGATACGATATGAATGCTTATGACTATTATTCACATATATTTTCTTCACCTAATAATTGTCAGTGTTGCAAGATAACTAACAAATGTCATCTTTAGAGGAAGAAGTTCCCCTAGAAGGAACATCAAATGAGGAGAAGCCTAAGAGAGTAAAGCTAGAAGATATCCCCGTCACAATGAAATACAAGTTTCAAGAAATCCTAGTGCCATCTAAGATTGGCTTTGAAGTAATGAATATTACAAATAGGTTGGTTGGACACCTAGATTTGGATTAATTTTGGAAAGACACTTTCTCACCAGATGCTAACTCAAGAGCTAAAATGATTGCTAACTCTGAATTAGCACATGTAGCTCATTCCCCATCTATGTATAATGCCCTAATTTCATTCTAATTGCTACACAGACCTACAATCCAACTCAATGACAGTGCATTGATGTACAAGGGAATATATTTATTGACTTAACTCCTACAATGATTAGGATGATCTTTGATCAACATCCTCATCCTAACCCCAAGAGCATGCCCAAAGGTGAATCACTTGCACGTTGGACAAAAAATGAGGAGGGGAATAAAGCATTAATGAATAAGAGGTGGTTAAAAACACAGAAGAAGTCAGTGAAGAAAATTTCCACCTAAGTTTAAGAGGTCTGATTTCCTAGGTGATTTCGATGACATAATGAAATTGTTGTCACAGGTGTTTGGGAAGAAGGATTCTAGTAGTTTTGAATATTGGATGTTTCCTTTTATTCAACTTATTCTTGTTTTAAATAACATTCATGATCAATTGTTAAAAGTAGCTAAAACCAACACATTCTATATGATTTCATATGTAATTTATTGTGTTGCAAGGATGGGTCAGTTCTCTAGGTTGAATACTAAAGGTTCTATGGATAGTGGTCTGGATCAAAAGAAAATATGGGAATATTATGACTAATTAGAGCTTAAAGAAGCAGAGCATCATTTCAAAAGGGTTAATGATGCATTTTTATATGTAGTTATTAGTCAACTAACAGCTGATGTTAGTTTTACATTATCTCAAGAGGTAATGGAATTTTATAAACCTTTGGGTTATTGGTTTATCTAATAACCCCAAGTCTTCCTATTTAAGAGTGTTTGGGTTTTAAGATCACCCATTTAAATTGCCAAGGTGTTGCAGTGATAGGTGGGTCTTGATGGAGTTTGTCTATCAAGCAGCTAAAGTAAATGCAATCTCTTCTGCACAACACAAAGCTATTTTTCACTATTTCCCCATAGAATTGGGATTTTCTTCTTGTCATTCCACCATAGTGGCCAAGATAGCAACAAAACAATTTTAGGCGTTAAACTTCAAACACCATACTTCTAGGAAAATCTTTGATCCTAAGAAGAAGATGTATGGTCTTTATGCCTCACAGTTTCCTCCTCATAGGCCACTACTAGAGGATTTGTGGGCTAATTTGAAAGATGAGTTTGAAGTAAGAAAGAGGGGTTATGAAAGGTTAATGATTCCATATATGAAGGACTTTGAAGTTATTGCATACATTCTGGACAATGTCACTAATGATGGGATTAATTTGGATCCCTGATATGAAATGGATGAAGTAGGCACAAAGGAATTAGATACCATCGATTGGATGGAAAAGGAGGTAACCAAGATTCATACGAGGACATAAGTGGTTGTGGAAAGAATCAATAAATGGCTTAACCTTTGCCTCAAACAACCAAGAGTGCAAACTTCAAAGAAGAGAGGTTCCAGCAGCGAACCTATTTCCTCCATGGAGATAGAACAACAATATAAGAGATTAAAGAAAGGTGTTGTAGCAACAGAAGTAGCTACAGAAGAGTCGGTTTCAATAAAAGAGGAGGTTTCATTGAAACAAAGTGATGATGCCTTGAAGAAGACCAAAATAAATTATGAGGTAGTTGTTGTGGGAGTTCTTTCAGGTTTCGGTACCACACCTTTGGCTATGGTATACCTAGGAGAACAAACCACTGAAGAGATCCTTGTTACTGCACCATCAACGTCGGGAACAATAGTTGTTGGAAAAGAGATATCTCTTGTAATTGATGTGATAGAATCACCCATCTCTTTAGACTCTGAAAGAACTCTGTCTCAAGAAGAAGAAATATCTGAATGGGAGGAGTATTAAAGAAGGTGGAGGAAAACCTAGGTGAAGAAGGAATCGAGTTTGAAACTGGAAGTCTATATGGTGAATAATAAATGAGGTTTTAACTTAAAAGGAGTAGGAGAGTTGTTGGAAAGTGCTCGAAGGTTAGTTGTTGAGCAATTATCTCAGGAAGAAGAAAAACAGGATCAAGAAGAGTGGAAAAGAAAGGATGAAGATATAACTAGAGAGAGAAGCAATTGAAGCACTAAAGAAGGCTGAAGCAAAAAAGGTAGCCATATAAAAACAAAGGGAAAAGGAATTGGAACTGCATAAGTTGAGAGATGAAGAGGAGGTTGATGAGAGGGAAGAATGGATGAGTAAAATAGAAGAGATTAAGGTCCAAAATGAAAGGATGGAACAAGAAAGGTTACTAAAAGAATAATAAGACCAATAGAAGATGTCTTCCGAGCAGACTGTTATAGTGAATTCTTTTGCACCTCAGTCTTCAACACTGCCTATTGTTCAACCAATAACTACTCAGTTAGCTATTCTTGCTTGGATCAAGTTGAATTTGGAAAAGAGACAACAGATTCAACCTCAACCTGTAGTATGAGATGATATGATAAAGGAAATTGAGAAGGTGAAGCCTGAGAATAAATCCCATGTTGTCTAGTATACAAAATTAACTAATGAAGAGGATATAATAGCTGAGATTTCCACCCTGATTGCTGATAAATATGAAAGAGAATTGCAAGTTGAATATTATCAAATAAGCACTATCAATCTGGGGAAGCATACAAGAAATCAGCAAATGAATTTAATTGATATTATCGCCACCACCACCAAATCCAAGTTAATAAAATATAAGAAAGAAAAAGATGAACTTAAAGCTTGGCTAAGACAAATGAATAATTTCTTGAAGGAGTTAACTACTACATCAGTGTTGTCACCAAGTTCAGAAGGTCCTATTTTTATGAGCAGGAAAGAAATAGAATATTTGACTGAAATGAAGAAAAAGGCTACATGGTTTGATAATTGGTTTAATGTTTTCAAGTCTGACATAGATAATAATTTAGATGAAGGTTTCAAAAATTATTGTGTAGTCTTGGCCTTGGTTAAGATAATAGAATAATCTATAAGGAAATGGTGGGAAGAAGAAGAGAAGCTCAAGCAGTACTTGGGAAAGCTCAAAGTAACTGGGAAAATTTATGAAGAAGAGTTGGTCTAATCACATATTTTCGGTGATGAGAGCCTCAAATATATTTATAAGTCTATTAATGTATCTATTTTCAAAACACATAATCTTGTTGAACAAAGGATAGATATTCTTAAAGGTATTCGTGAGATATGGGAAATGCAGGTATATTTGAAAATATTGTTGCAAAGCTCATGGATAAGAATCTACCTCCTGATCAAAGGCTCAAATCATTAGGGGAAATAAAATATGATTAGGAGGTGAGAATTGATAAGTTAAGAAAAGAAGGGGACACTGTTGAATCAACTCTTATGGACAGATTATTAGATATAGGATATGACATGAAATGGGAAATCACAAACATTAGCCAGTTGAGGGAAGTGGTTGCTATAGTAGAAAAGAGGTTTGGGGAATCAAAGTTCAAATTTGACTGGGTCAATGGACCTAATTATGATTCACTAAAATATATTTTTCAGAATTATGATGACTATCATCGTGAGGGTGATAAATAAAAAATATATTTTAGCTACCTTTTTTGAGCAACAACACTGTCGTGACTGTAGACATGGAAAATGTACAAGTTCATTTTGACACACCTGATCCTGATTACTGACAACATTTCCTCTTAAATCATATTCTCGGCATTTCATCACATTTTATCTCTTAATTTAATAAATCATTATTTATTGAATTAAATCTTCCTCTGTCAATGATTAAATTAATCAATTTAATTTAATTAACCTTACATCCTTGTTTAATTAAATAAATCATTTTATTTGATTAAAATATCTAAAGTCCTCTTATTAAATTGAATAAATTAAACCTTATTTGATTTAATCTAACATGTTCCTTCTTGATTAAATAAATCAAATCATTTCCTCTCAATTCTTGACTTAAATCAATTCATAAATCTAAGTCTAGATTTTCACATCATCTAATTTTTCATTAAGTTAATCAAAACCATGATTAAGTTAATCCCTTTCATTAAAATTCTCTAGAGAATGCAACTTGCACAATAAATCAAATACCTTGATTTATTTATTCATCTATTTTCCCTCACAAAGCATCAAAAGGGAATATTCCCTCATTTGAATTCAAAAAGGCCAAGTGGACTCAGTCCTTCCAACAAGGCATTTAAGACCTCTTACATGTCCTTGGCCTTGAGCCAAGTGACATTAACTTCATTTCTATTCCCTCTTCAACAAGTCATCTCACAATTTCAAATTCAAATTTATGCATTTATTGGCACTTTGGCCAAAATGTGCACAACCACTAACCATTCACATCTTGACATATGGCATCCAGCCATTGGATTGAAAGATAGTCCCACATTTCTCAAACCTTTCTTTCTCTTCCAAATTGAAAGTTATAAAATGGAGGCTTCTCTCCTCATTTCTCATCCACAATCATATGCAAATTTACTCTCTTCACATTGAGAGAAAATTTTGCCCATTTCAATCAACCATTCATCATCTTTCAAGATTTGCAACAAGGTTATGCTCAAATATCTTTGGAGATTTGACCATTTCTCAATCACACACCATTTCTACTTAGGAATTGGGAAAGGGCCAATTGCAACACTTCATTGGCACCAATTCCCCCATAAGATCATCATGCTATTAGCTTAATTAGGATTGAATCTCTTTTGTTTAAAGTTTATTGTGTTCCTAATTTCCTAATTTAGTTTGAATAGATGGATTTTATGGGGAATCTCTCATACTTTATTACATGCATTTGATCTAACAACTAATGTTCTTTGTTGCTCTTGTGCATTTGCAAGTTTAGGGGTTCACAGTGATGATTTTTTAGCAAATGAGATACTCCAAATCAATTTTGGTAAGTCAAAGATAAATCATAGTGGCTATCAAAGGACAAAATAGAAAATCATAGTTATTTTTTTTATTGAGGAAGCATGTGGCACCCCTTTTCAACACTTACAATTTTCAACAGAGACAAACGTGGAGTTGTTTGGGCATCCCTACAATTGTGGATCTGGATCCTAGATTTATGGATCTTGATTTTTGATGGGAGGAATTAATGTTATTTTTTTGTCTATATTATAGAATTCTCTCCTCATTGTAAAGGTCAGCTATTTGAACTCTGATTAGCTACCTAAATATTGGACTTTTAGCTTTTTATTGTTATTTTTACAGCTTTCATGCAAGATATACTCAGATACTTTTTACATTCTTCAATAGAGGTAGTTTTATTTTCAAAAGTTGTTTTAGCTTAATGATGATGTTGATGAACAATGGTTATTCGTATGCTAGTGCTTGCTACACATAAATGTTTCTTATTTGATGGAAATCAATAGAAGATTCTAAAATTGAAACCATTTTATTGAATTATCTGTGAATGATGCTTCTTAATATTTTTTGATTTGTTGATTGTGGTAATGAGCTTGTGATATTTATTCTTAAAAAGTAAAAAAATAGTGATGATGAATGGTTGTATGATTTAAATTTTCACTTGTGTGCAGGTGAATTTTCCTAGTCTAAAATGTAGAACGAAATGAAATGCAAGCAAGGAAAAACACAAACAGCACCTCAAGATTGGCCTAGTTGAACTTGAAAAAAATGAAAGAGGAAAGAGTGATATACCTTATCCAAGTTGATCCTTTGATTGGCCTTTTGTTTATCATTTAATTTGTGTGCTCCTAGATCGATTTCGATGACATAACGACTTGTTTTTGCTCGATTTGGATGTAAGGATGAAGGATTTGGCTATGGATGCAAGATGGTGGTCTGTGAGAGAGCAAGGCTTGGATGAATGTAATTGAGAATGTTGGAGAATGTGTTAGAGTGAATGAATGAATGAGGATGAAAAAATTGCTAAGTGTTTTAGTCATTAGCAAGAGGGGAGATGAATGGATGGCCGAGATTGATTCTTGGGAAAGCATCAATGGTTGAGATCAAAGAGTTGACCAAAGGAATTAAAAATTCCTTTTTAATGTGCATGGAAAGGATAAAATGAATTTAATATTCCTTGGGAAAGAGAAAATGAATTTAATATTCCTTGGGGAGGAATTAAAAATTCCTCAAAAGGACCTTGGGAAGATAAACAGGAATTAAAAATTCCTTGGGGGATGAGAGAGTTGAACAAGGGGGGTGATTAGACTAGTTGATGGAGGATCAGAGGAAGGTTAGGTGACTAATGAGGATTAGGATCCAACTTTCAAAATTTGGAGGATGTGAAATCTCTTAATCATGGATTAGGAATGTGCACATCCTTAATAAAGGATTAAGCAAAGGGGGATTAAGACTAGGAGTGGATTATGGAGGATGGGACATAAAAGGAATTAAATAAATGGATTATTTATTTAATTTTTGGAGGAAAGGGATGAGGGGTAAGGTATTTAATTATTAAATACCTTAGGGATTTAGAGGAATTTTAGGGGTATTAATTAAATAATAGAAATATTATTTAATTAATGCAAATAAGAGGATATTTAGACGAAAACAAATAAATTTGACCAAATGTGAGTGGTCAAATTTAGGTGTCTAAATTTTTCCCCTCTTTGAGATGGTGTTATGAAGTAGCATCATTTCAAAGAAGATTAAAAGATAGCACCAGGAAGAAGATGGTTAGATTGGGAAAGATACCCCAGTCATTCAAAGGAGTGACTACGAGGAAAGATGATGGGAGTGAAGATGGAGATTGAGGATGCCCCCTTGAGAGGACATGCAGGTTTGAGAGAACATGGGTGTGCTCTCGAAATGGATGAGATGATGCAAGATAAATGAGAAAGATGATAAGAGATGATAGATAGAAGAGAGGATGGGAGAGATAAAGAGATAACATGAAACACAAATGGATTGAAGAACAAATATGATTTTGCACCGGTCAAGCTACAAGCCGAGATGGATTGATGATGGACGAAGTATGGTTGATGAGGGAATGATATATCCTAGAAAAAAATGAGGATAGGGAAGGATATATCCCAATGATGATGATGAGAGTGTTGTTGGCAATGGAATGATACATCCCAAAATAAAACAAAAGGATAGGGAAGGATACATCCCGATGATGATGATGAGAGTGTTGTTGACAAGGGAAGGATACATCCCAATGATGAGAGTGTTGTTGATGAGGGAAGGATGCATACTGATGAGGACGGTGAGAGTGTTATTGATGAGGGAAGAACACATCCCAATGATGATGGTGAGGATGATTGGATCAAGGCTTGTAGCAAGGCTGGGAACAAGACCAAAGATGCGATTAGATGATTTGTGCTAGATTGAATGGATTAGGATTATATTGAGATGTGAGATTATTGAGATGAATGAAAATGGAGAGGTAAATATGCTAAGAATAACAAATTGATATTATCCTAAGAAGATTGAAGAGATGATGATGTGATGAGGATGGATGAAAATATTCTTAGAATAACAAATCTATATTATCCTAAGAAGATTAAAGAGATGATGATGTGATGAGGATGGATGAAAAGATTATTAGAATAAAAAATCTATATTATCCTAAGCAGATTGAAAAGATGATGATATGATGAGGATGGATGAGGTGGAGGGATGAAAATGTATAGGATAGATAAATGAGGGAAAGTGATGAAGGGTGAATGGATAGCAAACAAATCAAGCAAGTTAATTGTGCTACATTATGTTGCCATGTAATGAACACTTAATTTGATATAGCATGAGATACTATGAACCAGGGTATAAGAAACCAAGGAGACATTGTATCACATGCATAGGAATAACACAACAAACAAAAAGTTAGTCCAACATCCCAAATTCACAGGGGCTTCAGTTGGGCCTAATGTTGGGATAACCACAAACACAAAGAATTCCCCAACACAATGCAAGACAACGAGGATCTTGGTGGGTACTACGTGGGACAACCAAGAAGACAAGAGAAAACAAAAGATCAAGATATGCTCCTATGTTTACCAATCAAAGTGCACCATGATATGATGGATTGTGGAGACCCCAACAAGGTATAATAGGAGGCTCAAATGATAAACAAAATTTCAAAAGCATCAAAAGATCATAATAAATCTCAAATGTTCTTTTCCACAGGATCAAAAGGGTGGGTGGGATTGATGCAATCTAATTAGGAAGGATGCATCATGTTAAGACCAAGGATGAAAACTAAACTAGAGGATCGACATGACACAAGATATCTAGAACCAATTGAATCTCATGATACTAGTGACCTTTGTTTGTAAGTACCAGCTAGGATAGGGACATACTTGACGACACGATAAGATGACAAGATAAACACACCCTAAAGACCTAGGTGCTTGAGGGCTGATCAAAGATTAGCCTTTCCTATGTGAAAGCACAAAGCCCATGTAGTTCAATAAATATTGATGGCTGACCAAGGATAAAAGTGGAAAGAGGACAATGGAGACCTCGATGGACAACACAGACTGGATGGAAAAATTCCCTAGGGGTCGATCAAATGATTGACTTTGTCTACGTGAAAGCATAGGGGCAACATAGTTTGACTAAAGGCCAAAGAAAAACAATGGATAAGGGATTATAAGATGACTATGATAAGCAGATACAATGATGAGGTGTCGATATGATAAGACAAGACAAACCTTGGGGAAAGGATGGTGGTGATCGCATGAAGCTCAAGGATGGGATAGTTATCCAAATCATCAAAAGATGAATGGGGATGATGATATGATGGATATATGAGTGATGAAGAGTGATAGGAGGTAAAAAAAATGTGGTAAATAGATAGGAGTGATGATAGGGAGATTAATGGAATTGGGTTCAATGAGGGTATCCTATAGCTAGATACCAATGACAAGGGATTATGAAATGGAATGAAAATAGAGATAAATTGATGGATAGATAAAGATGGGTAGATAGAAAGAAGATAGGATGGATCACTATAGGGATAAAGGGTTTGGAAATATGGAAGGGAATACTTGATAGATAGATGGGTGGAGGGATGAGAAGATAAGGATGGGGATATGAAAGGATCATGGTATGAAGGGATAAATATTTTGGAGGGATTAATGGAAGGAGGATGTGGAGATAATTATAGAGAGATGGAAGGGATGGTATGGTGGATCAATGATTTCTCCAAGGACTATGTCACCAAGAAGTAGATGCTCCACTCTAGCGATGTCATGCGTGACAAGGCAAGAGGGATAGAAGATAGCAAGATGGGTGAATAAGGGAGTGAGATGGTGGATAGGAGATATGGATAAGAAAGGAGATGGATGTTAGAATGATGGGTGGATGATGAAGGTAGATGGGTGTGGATGAGATGCATGGATAAGTAAAATGGATGGGGGAGGATAATGGATATGGCAGCGTATGGATGAGGGGAATGTATGCCAAGAGGTGTCCAAAGAATGTATATATATGTTCCCCTATCTTTATCAAGATCACAAGGAAGATGGAGGGACTGGATACAAATGGGATATGATGGGTAGGATGTGGAAGATAGGTGGATGTAGGAGATGGAGGAAGGGGATGCATAGATGGAAGTTTCCCCCAAGTGTGGAAGAAAACCGAATGGGGGATTTACACATGATTCCTATTTTCCAGGATTTCATCATGTTACTTATCCAAGGTGATTGTTTACCAACTTTTCACCATTGGAAAAATTATTTCTCTTTACTATTTTGTTTTTTTTTGTTTTTTTTTTTTTTACTTTTTGACTTTTTTTGTATTGTTTGGATAGGATGTGGATGGAGATGGATAAGGATAGGGATTTGGATAAATGGATTTGGAAGATATGTGATGAAGGGGATGGATGAAGGACTCAAGCATCAAGTTCCATATGAGGTAATAAGAACCCATGTTAGAAATGACTATCGCATGTTGGTACAAGCTTATTAGAATGGATGGATTATGCTAGAGAATAGACTAAAGGAATTTGATGGGGGAGATATGTGGTATAATGGATGCGGTATTGTGAAGTGTATGGATGGAATAATGGAGTGTATGTGTGATGGTGGAATGTGTCCAGGACCAACATTGGCACATGTGGTGGTGGATGTGAAAGGACAGGAGGATGAATTTATGGAGAGTGTGGGGATAATGAAGAAGTTGGGATAGTGTTTTGGGATAAGGACCCAAAATATATTTAGGAGATGGAGGAGTCAAATGGTTAGCTATTGGATTAGCAACTTTGGATGTCGTTATGGATTTTTCATTTGAAGGCATGGCACCTTTTTTCTTTGGGATCCACATGGTTTTGATTTTTTCTTTGGTGGGCCTTTGTGGCCTATGGGTTTGATTTGGCTTTTGGATTTGATTTTTATTTTCTTCAACATGTCTTTTGAAAGGTATATGAGGAACTTTAGATTCATGTGAATTTTTGCATTTATGCATTTTTACTTTGGCATCCAAAGTGATTTTAATAGAAATAGGAGGGGTATTAGGTGATGGATGATGTGGAGGAGATGTGGATAGAGTGATAGAGGTAGGCTTTTGATGATGTGTGGGTGGAGGATGTGAGATAGAATGTATGGAGGGGTGCCTTTGTTGATCATGATTAGGGATTATGAGGTTAGGATTTTTATGATGTGCACTAGGGATAGGTGATGGATGGATGAAAGGATAAATAGGATGAGATGGAGGAGGTGATTTTGGGATACAAGGACCCAAAATGGACTTTGTATGTGGAGGACATATTATGGTGGATGGAGGGACATAAGGACCCAAAATAGATGCAATAGATGGAGGATGAGAGATGGTGGATGGAGGGACATAAGGACCCAAAATGAACTTGGAGAAGGAAGGAGGAAGAAGGACGGTTGTTTTGAGGTAATATGATAGAGGAGGGGGAATGGAGACAAATGGTTTGGTGGATCGATGGGAAGTGCCTCTTATTCCTTTGGAAGAGGCTCACTTAGTATGTATAGAGGTTGCACCAACATTTTTGGATTGTGAGTCTTGGGAGATATATCCAAGACCAGTTGTATACAGGTGTTCTTTGACCTGGATGGGATCTAAAGTACCTTTTTCATGAAGGCCTAAACCTTTTCTTTGATAGTTCATGATCTTGAGCATTTGATCTATGGTAGGATGCTTATTATTTTGGAAGAATGATGTGAGTCCATTAGTAGGTGGAGGATGGGTGGTGCATATGAATTTTTTTTCTTCTGCAAGAAAACCACCATTGAGGAGTGTAATGTTACCAAGGTGATATAAAAGTGGTGTTGGGATGGTAGGACTAGGCGGAAATGAAGGATCAAGCAGTGGAGGTGATGGGATGGCAGCATCCTAATTGGGAGGAATGAGTGATAAGGGATCGGGAGAGGGATTCGGTGGTATGATAGGATATGGATTTGTGGAAGTGGGTGATAAGGACTTATGAGACGGATTGATTAGATCTTAAGTGCAAAGGGGATCATGAGATGGAATGGATGGGGGACTATGATCTTGAGGTGGAGTGATTGGATCTTGAGTGCAAAGGGGATCATGTGATGGAGCGGATGAGCTAGTGTGATCTTGATATGGGGTTTATGAGATGGTAGGATCATTACTTGATTGAGGATAGGGATCATGATATAGAATGGATGGGGGGCTATGATCTGGAGGTGGAGTATATAGGATGGTAGGATCTTGATGTAGATAAGGGGATATGTTGGTATGCTTTGGATCAAGCTCTTGTCATGACTCATCTTGTGTGGTAGGCATCACGAAGGAGGAGTGTTGGAGGGACTCCTCAATGGGGGAAGATGGGAGGATGGAGGATTCATGAAGGTCTTGGGATTGTAGTTTCATAATACTAGGATTATGGGGAGTGGATTGGATTTTGGTATCTTCACTGGTTTTAGTGGTTCTAGGAGTATAAGATGGGGATTCAGTGGATTTGGTGGGTTTGATGGTTTCAATAGTTTGGAGGGTGTTAGGAGTAGTAATTGGGGTGATAGGTGTGGGATGGAGAAGAGCCTCATCACTAATGACTGTACACATGATAGAGTGGGATGGCATGGTTCCACATCATCAAGATGTGGATCTGTGGATGTATTCTCTATCATGAGTCCTTGAACAAAATTTTGAATGAGGTTTTTAGGAATTGTAAGTTTAGGTGGGGTGACGAGAATGGATGAAGGATTATGGATGGGTGGAGGACTAGGATTAGGGATTGGTGGATTAGTATTAGATGAGTGGACTGAATTGGATGGAGGACTAGGAGTAGATGGAGGATTAGAATATAATGGAATGGAGGAGGGATTGATGGAGGAGGATGTGGATGATGAATTAAGATAGGAAGACGTGGATACTAGATTAGGTTGGGAAGATTAGGATGGTGGATTAAAATATAATGGAATGGGGGATGGAGTGATATAGGGGGATGTAGATGGTGAATTAAGATAGGAATATGTGGATTCTAGATTAGGTTGGGAAGATTGAGATGGTGGATTAGGATAACAGGACATGGGTGGTGGATTAGCGTAGGAGGAATGGACGGAGGATTAGGATAGAAATATGTGGATGTTGGATTAAGGTGGGAATATGTAGATGTGGAATTAAGGTAGGCATATTGGGATGGTTTATGATGATAAGGATAGGGGTATGAGCATGATGGATTAATATAGGAGGATGTGGATGTTAGATAGGAGAGATATGTAGAGGGAGGATGTGATGAATATGTGGATGGTGAGGATACTAGATATCCCTTGTTAAGGGTAGCATAAGAACTGTTATTAGATGTGGATGAAGCTATTGGGGGATAACTCAGAGGAGTGGTTGGATTTTGGGAGGCAGTCAGAAAAAGATTGCTAACAATGATAGCATCAAGGGGATCTATATTATATGCATCTTGATCAACAAGACTTTTGTTATCGTCATTAATGTAGTTGGGATTCCCCTTGAATACTATATTTGGTTGCACTGATGAAGGATAAGGATTCATGATGTTAGATGGGATGGATACAGATTCAAAAGATGGGAATAGATGATTAGAAGAAAAGGAGAGATAATGAAAAGATAAATAGAATGGATTAGAAGAACGTGCAAGAGGAGATCCTAAGATTTGTTTTGATATTAGAAGATCTTGGATATAGATGAACTAAAGCTTAAATTGGGATTTAGGTTGAGCTCAGATTGGGATTGGATTAAAGCTCATATTCGGATTAGATTAAAGCTCATATTAGGATGATGGGATTAAAGTTCATATGAGAATTTGATTGGAGCTTATATTAGGACTAGATTAAAGCTCAGATTATGGTCTGAAATAGTCCAGGGGTGACAAGATTGAGAAAAACCAAAAATTAAAATTTTCAATTTTTTTTAGTTTTTTCTATGTTGTAGTAAATCATGTTTTTGGAGGTCTTCAGAGCGGAATTTGGGGTTGAAACTTGCATCGGTCTTTAGAATTGGGCTACCAAAGGCACGCTATTTTAGTGACTAAATTATTACTCTTGGAGACCTTTCCAATGGTGTAAACGGTTTTGAATTCTAAGCATTGAGTAGAAAGTTATGACCCCAACAAGTTGGGGTAAATAAATTCCTAATTTGTTTTTGAAAATTTGATGGTTTGGGGATGAATAGGAAGAGGAGAAATGATTGGATTATGGTTTTGGACTGAGGAAGATGCAGGATAATTGTGATGAGAAGGATTGACTCTCTATATTTTGTATGGGAAGTAGAGTCACCTCTGTAGGTTGCAAGTTCGCCTATTTAGCTAGAAAGTTTGCATGTT
The DNA here is from genome assembly GCA_007115665.2 of Sequoiadendron giganteum. Lineage (NCBI taxonomy): Eukaryota > Viridiplantae > Streptophyta > Pinopsida > Cupressales > Cupressaceae > Sequoiadendron > Sequoiadendron giganteum. The sequence goes on along the minus strand of CM021107.1, from coordinate 504,086,358 downwards.
TAGCTTGCAAACTCGCTTATCCAGATTGAAATTTTTTGCCTTCATTGGAAAATTTTCTTGTTTAGATTGGAAAATTTGTGTATCTGGCTACATGACATAGGAAACAAGAAAATTTTCCCCAAATGGCAAATTCATTTATCTAGTGAAGCAGGTTCGCCCAAGACATGACTGGTGCAAGGAACAGGCAAATTTGCTTACCAAGTTCGTCTATCAGGAAGCAATTTCACCCAAGAAGGTAGAAAATTATCCCAAGAAGCCAACAAACTCACCCATGAGGCTAGAAAACTCACCCAAGAATCTAGAAAACTCTCCCAAGAAGATAGAAAACTCACCCAAGAAGCTAAAAATTTTTGCCCAAATAGGTGAAGACACTAAAGAACGGGTAGGTGTGACCTTGAGGATTGCCTAATGGGATGGAAACTTCACCCAAATGGACTCAAAAAAGGACTTGAACGAAGAACGGGTTCACTAACGAAAAAATAGATTCGTTTAAACGAATATGAACGGGGACTTAGATGAAGAACAAGACCACCAACAGAAAAACGGATTCACCTAAATGGATCTGAATAGTGACTCAAATGGAGAACAGGACCACCAAGGTGCAAATGGATTTGCCTAAACAGATCCGAACGCAGACTTAAAAAAAGAATGGGATAGAAAATGGTCAAACAGACACAAAAACAGACCTGAACGGGGACTCAAATGGACATAAGACTTAAATGGGAGGCAAGGTCACCCCTATAACAAGAAAATTCACCCAAACTAGGGAGAAAAATTATCCCATGTACAAGGAATAGGTGAATTTGATGAATGGGGAAACCTGCAGGACTAGAATGGGAAAGCAGGATCGCCCTTGTGAGGAGCAAATTTGCGCAACAAGGTAGCAAATTCACCCAACAGGTAAGAAAATTCGCCCAACAAGTGATAAAAAATTCCTATGCATAGAGGACAGTAAAATTTTATGGATGGGAGATTGATAGACTCGTGTGAGGGATGGACAAACTCGCATGTTCTGGAGAATACGCGAAAACGGGGTCACCTAAGAAAGTGAATGATAGGAAAATTCACCTCTCTAAGGGCCAAATTCGCCTTTCAAGGAAGGGTTTGATGGTGGAAAAGGATAACAATCATGGTAAACAATAGATAGAAGGCTGGAATGACTCAAATGAAAGGAAGAGCACTGGTATCACACAAAGAAGACACGCCAAATAACACGATCCTAAAACTAGTGATAAGGGTTTTCAAAATCGATGTAGGCCCACCACCTTGAGTGGACAACCCAAGGTTAATACTCTATGATACCGGGGTGCTTCTCTAGAGAACCCTTTCTCACGAAGGTGGATAGCTAGTGTTCCAATGGCACAAGATCATCAACGGACGCCATGGGCTCACCTTCACACTCTCACTTGAGGACTATCATAGTCCACCATGAGGATTCCTATCTCAACCTAAGGGAGTATCTGGCGAGTAACTTTGGGGTATGGTCTGCATCCCCTGCACTACACCCCGTCATGACTAAAACACAGATCTCTATCTAGGCTATACAAGGAAATCTCAAGCATCCTTGATATACATAAGGTACGTGAGGCACAGCCGTGAACACCAACCTATCACAAGTGTGAGTCGGGAGCCCCAATGAGGTACTAGAAACTCAAACCAACTCTTCACATCTTATCTAGGTATCACCCTAGCTTCGACGCTTTGCCAGACATGATGTGACTAGATTGGGGTACAACTTTCATTCTCCCCCATTTATATACCCCACCGGTAACACATTTTTGGAATCATCCCTGAGTGATGAAATCTCAGGCAATTCCCACTAAAGGAAGAAGATACTAGATGCTTCAGTTGGTTCCCAGGCTCGCACATAGCGCAAGAGGAGAGCTTAGATGCGCTAGCACCTCCTAGTTAGACTCAATTGGACTAGAATGAACTATGATTTCTCGTCACCCAAGATCACCAAGTGGCGCAAGGGGATTGGATACGTCAACAGTCCACTCACAATCACAACAAACAAGTGTATATTGACCCTTTAATTAATCTATGTGTGCCTAGCTAGTATGGAAAAATGACAGATAGACTAACTAAAAGGTCTTGGACCAATAATTTTGCAAACAATGAGTTAGTAGCTTCAAACCACCGGTCTTGGACGAACGAGAAATGACTGCACAAAATGTTAGCAAAAACTAAGGACACTCACAAACAGACGAGTTAGCGGATTAATACCTGAAAAACGGAATTGAAACGATGTTGAAAACTAGAAATTCAGGCCTTGGGTTTACCTCAAATTCACCTTTGTGTGAGGAAAATTTGCTCTTCTAGATGAGAAAGCTCACCTTGTAAGTTGCAAACTCTCTCATTCTCACCAATCAAATTCTCCTATTCTGAAGACCAAGGCAAGTTTGCCCCTGAAGGAGGCAAATTCACCCCAAAAGGAAAATTTTCCCCTGTAGATGAGAAATTTATCCTGTCTGGAAATGAAAATTCACCCCTATTGGAAAATTTGCCTATCTGGAGAAGCAAATTCACCCCTGTTAGGTGAGAAAATTTTCCCTTATTAGAAAATTCACCTATTCAAACTGGCTAGGCAATTTTGCCCCTATAAGGGGCAAGTTTGCCCATCAGGGTAGTTTCACCTCTGTAAATAAGGTCTGAACCTACAAAACTCAAACAACAGAAAATGTAAAAGTATAGACTCATGACATGGGTCCCACCGGGCATGCCAAAAATGTGTGCAGGTGAATTTTTCTAGTCTTAAGTATAGAACAAAACAACAATAAGCAAGGAAAAATACAAACAACGCCTCAAGATTGGCCTAGTTGAACTTGAACAAAATGAAAGAGAAAAGAGTGATATACCTTGACCAAGTTGATCAGTTGATTGGCCTTTTGTTGATCATTTTATTTGTGTGCTCCTAGATCAATTTCAACAGCATAACAACTTGTTTTTACTTGATTTGGATGCAAGGATGAATGATTTGGCTATGGATGCAAGATGGTGGTCTGCGAGAGACCAAGGCTTGGATGAAATTGATTGAGAATGTTCGATAATGTGTTAGAGTGAATGAATCAATGAGGATGCAAAAATGGCTAAGTGTCTTAGTCATTAGCAAGAGGGGATATGAATTAATGAACAAGATTGATTCTTGGGAAAGCATCAATGGTTGAAATCAAAGAGTTGACCAAAAAAATTAAAAAATCATTTTTAATGTGCATGGAAAGGATAAAAGGAATTTAATAGTCCTTGGGAAAGAGAAAATTAATTTAATATTCCTTGGGGGATGAGAGAGGAATTAAAAATTCCTAAAAAGGACCTTGGGAAGATAAAAAGGAATTAAAAATTCCTTGGGGGATGAGAGAGTTGACCGAGGGGGGTGATTAGACTAGTTGATGAAGGATTAGAGGAAGGTTAGGTGACTAATGAGGATTAGGATCCAACTTGCAAAAGTTGGAGGATGTGAAATCTCTTAATCATGGATTAGGAATGTGCACATCCTTAATAAAGGATTAAGCAAAGGGGGATTAAGACTAGGAGTGGATTATGGAGGATGGGACATAAAGGGAATTAAATAAATGGATTATTTATTTAATTTTTTGAGGAAAGGGTTGAGGAGTAAGGTATTTAATTACTCAATTAAATACCTTAGGGATTTAGAGGACTTTTAGGAGTATTAATTAAATAATAGAAATATTATTTAATTAATGCAAATAAGAGGATATTTAGATGAAAAGGGATAAATTTGACCAAACATGAGTGGTCAAATTTAGGTGTCTACAACACTATGAATTGATGCAATGGTGTGGATCATTTCATAAATTGTATTGTTCTATAGTTTGGTTAATTAGGAAGGAACTCATCGCTAGAATTGCATGTTTGAATTAACGAAATATGTGTTCATGTTTTGCTATCCCAAAGCATTGATTGATCTTTTTCTATTTATTTAAGCTCCCAACATTAAGTTATTTTTGTAATATATAGTTTGTACGTATTTACTAGCAGGCCCCTTGAACATTACAAACTCATTGACCACTAAACAAAACAACAACATTGTGATCCAACATCTAGGAGCTTGGAAGGCGATTAATTTAATGTTTTTTTATCTTTTTCAAGCGAGGTAAGGTGATTACATATTTCCTACATGTTGTTGTGTCAATTTGGCCATCAACAGAACTGGCACTAGAAGGAGGGCCCAGAGCAAAAAATTGGAGCGAATTGGGTCTTTTTCACTAGGTAGGTTTGAAAGAGTTATGAGATCCACTATAAACCAAGATCCATTACTTGAACTTCAAACCCTTGTTAGACCTAGGGCCCGTTGGGTTTTGATCCCACCATGATTAACACCACCATGTACTCCACCTGGATTTCCACCCATATCACCACTGGCACAACAAAATTCACCGCCACCCATGGCATTCTTCGCAAATAATCCTTCACCACTGGGAAACATTCCTTCTGGTATACATGAAATGCCTAAGAATCCAAAGAAATTATGTCCCAAGTATGCCCATGGAGAGTCATGAAGTGTTGAAGAGAACATATAGGCATTCAAATATTCTTTCACTCGGGCTCAAATAGCTCATCATGACGTTGTATGTAGGTTATTCCCCTATTATTTGGGAGATATGGCTTACAATTGGTACCTAAACCTGCCTACTGGATCCATCCTAAGTTGGAAAAACTTAAAAGATGCTTTTATTAATCAATTTTGGGTTTATGTAGACCTTGCTATCTTATATCACTAGTTTTCCACAATTAGGAAGGAACCACATGAACCATTGTTGTTGTTTGACACTCATTTCCAAAGGATGTATAGGCGGTTTCAAGATCCCTATCTGGTGGCTAAGAATATTACCATCCAAGCGTACCTGAAGGCCATAGACCCACTGATTGTTTTATTTCTACAGAGAACTTACCTTGTATCAGACATTGATTTTCTATCCAAGGTGTATCATCTCGCTATTAAACTACAACAACAAATAAGTTCACAATCAGGTGGCCTCGAAGGGATTTTTCCTCCCTTAGGATATCCTCTGATGTCTAATCCAACCCCACTGTTCAATATAGTCCCAGAGATGTCCCACTCTTCCTATGGACCTTTAGCTAAGTTACAATCTCCATCCCCACAACCATGGGTTAATGGTGGGACTCTAGATTCCTCCCAACAAACTCAGAATCCAAATAATCTTATTGGGAGATCTAACCCTATGACTCACTCACCGGCAATAAATCTGATAGAAAGTGAATGCACCACTCATATAACCATAGAGTTAGAAACTATAAAGAATATGTTATCTCAGGTGACCAATGAGATGGATCAACTTAAAATTAACCCCCCTCAGAACCAAAATCAGAATTAGGGTTACTAGAATCAGGGAGGGTTATTCCAATCAGAATGCCAATCAAAATCAAAGGAATTTTCAAGGTCAAAACTTCCCCAACCAAAATTATCAGAATCAGAATAGGGGATACAATTAGAGACCTAATAATAAAAGGTAGTGGAATACTAGACCAAACAATGTGAGAGTTCCCCACAACTATCAGTCTAATGAAGATAAGTCACACACTTCAAATGTTGTAGATTTGAATTTCATGATGAATTGGTGCAGGCTACTTGACACTACCTCACATTCTGAATTTAATTGCCCTAAGATGGAAAAGGTTGTGAAAATAGCGCAAGCTGACTCTCGACCACCACGAGAAATCCTAATAAAGGTAATGGGTCAATTGATAGAGCTATGGATTTTGAAACCATTGATGAACGATACCATTTTCCCATGTAGGGAGAGAACAAACTAGAGGAAGACACCTATGATGCTCAGGCTTTTCAAACCAAGGGAGGCCATTTCGCGAGGAATTAGAAAAAGGGATCGTTTACCACATCCGCCCCTCCCAACACTATGGTTCCCCCGAACCAAAATGGTGACAACAAACCACCTCCATCGAAAGTTCCACCTGAACTGTAGAACAAAGGTAACCCTGCTTTTGTTCCTAAATTTCAGATGAATAATGGCATAGAATTCGATTTCATTTTAGAAATGCAAAAGAAAAAGACCTCTCTATCATTTTTCAACATTCTAAAATGGTGCCCTACCCAATGCGACATTGTACTGAAATATTTGGAGGAGGCAAATAGGTCAAAAGGAAAGAATAAGGCAGATCCAACCACTAATATGAATGCAACCCTATACAGAGGTAAGATAGGGACACCCCCATTTCTTTTGAGTCCGAGAATTTTCGGAAAGAATCTACACAACTACCTTTTAGATTCGGGAGCCTAAGGTAATGTCATGCCCTTCTCTATTTGCAAAAATTTGGGTTAAGTCTGGTTCAAACTCACAAAAAAATGATACAATTAGATAAAACTGAGGTTAATATCATTGGAGAACTAAAGAATGTACATGTGCAGATTGGATCAGACCCGCGGATCCAGACATATATGAATATTCAGGTGGTTGATATCCTTGAAATATATGGCACGTTGCTCAATTGAGACTTAATGAAGAGTATTGGAGGTTATCTCTCCCTGGATTTCTCACACATGTGACTCCCATGGAAAGGGGTAGCAACACAAATTAGGATTGAAAGTGAACCTTGTCTAAAATATATGATCATGAAGTATGACTATCCTAATGAAGTGGCTTATTTCAAAATTGAGATAGGGGTGTATATGAGAGAGGAAGAAATTATGACCTTCTCGATGTTTAATCCTGACTTTTCGCAACCTTTAGAGCACAGTGATCCTATGACCACTATCAACCAGCAAGTTTTAATCAAAAAATTACAGCAAGATAGACTAGTTTTGGGAGATGAGGTTGATTTATGTTGTTTGTTACTCCCAAACTGGTGCAGGGTCCATTACCGAAGCCATTTTGAGTTGACATATCAACCCTATGTAGATATTCTCAACCATGTCTGTCATTCAGGAGAGACCTATGAACACCACTCCAAAACATCTCAAAATCAGTTCCCATTTGAGGCTAAAGATGCAACTATTCTGACAAGGACCAATAATACCTAGGACGAAGTCACTCCCCAAATGGGATAGACTCGGGTCCTATTTTTTGATTTACAAAATAACACTAAGGAATCTCAGAGGTTGTATGACACACCCACCCTTGCTAACCTTCCAATTCCCAAGGGGTTTCTTAAAAAGATAACCAACTATAGAAATTTTGATCAAGGTGAGGTGCACGAAATAGTTTTAAAGAAAAGTACCTGATGAACATCATTTACAACAATCTCCCAATCTTGATGTATTGAACCAATCCAAGCCGCCACTTATTTTTTGCAAGAAAACACCCATGACTCACCTAAAGAAGGGATCCTAGCCCAAGACCAACTTTGGACCCTTAAATTTGATGGTTCCAAGTCTAAAATAGGGAGTGGAGTTGGAGTTTAACTAACAAACCCGAAAGGGAAAACCTATTTTACTTCTTACAGGTTGCAATTTGGTTGCACCAACAATGTCGTAGAATATGAAGCACTTGCTAGAGGACTGATGTTTGTGCATCAGAAGAAAATTATAGCTCTAACAGTCATGGGATATTCTGAGGTAACTATTAAGCAAGTTCATAGTCAATATACATGCCATAACAAGAGGTTGATTGCATATAGGAAAAGGATATGGAATCTGATAGAATATTTTGATGTTTTTGGAATCAAATTGATTCCCAAAGAAGATAACCAGATCGTGGATGCATTGGTTGTTGTTGCTAGTACTTTGGATCCCATACGGGATTCCAAACTAAAAAGTTTCTCTATGGAATTAGTGTCCATTCCTACTGATGAGCCTAGTTTTTGGTCTAATTTTGGGTAGAATCTAGTTTATTTGATAAAGTTACCATGGATTTTGATATTAAATGTTGATACTTTATACAGTTTCCCTCAAACTATAAGACATTGGGTTTAATTCCATTTATGTTAGTTTTAATGATATTAACCTATTATGTGGACTATCTATATTAATCTCGCATGTGGTTAATGAATGTTCTTTAAGGTGGTTATAGATATGCTATTATTATGTGTACTCAAATTTTCATGCAAACATGTTTGAGGATGCTAAGTTGAGAAATGCAGTCGCTAGTTGGTCATGCATAGGAATCGTGCGTAGGTCAATTAGAGGACAATGAAAGGAGATTCCCCATGTTAGCTGCATGTAACCACCTTGTGTTGATCTTTAATGACATTGTGCGATGTGAGCGTTACTGTAGTGGTCGAGTCCACATTTGGGCATGCATGTCTGACTAGATTCCCCTGCATGCATAATCACCCGCCCTTTCACTCTTTTCTCTATTTTCCCTAAATGGCATCCTCTCAATTAGTGGGAGTTGACTGCCTTGTTTAGTTGGTATAAATAAGGTTTGGATCCTCCTTCTTCAAGAGTTAGTCACCAAGTTATTGTACGATCTGATAATATTACTAGACATGCTCTTTTGTATTTACATTTTTCCAATGAATAAAATGAGATTTTGAGTTGAGCATCTGAGTTTGCATTAGTCTTAGAGGATACTCATCCAAGGGGGCCCACTTGCTAAGTAATCCATACCTTTATTTTAGCTAGATTAGTATTAGCTTTTGTTTAGTACTTAGTTAAGAATCTGGCACTGATTGTTCCTATAGCCACTAGAATTTCATTATGTGATTATTCCTGCAGCCAAAGCAGACAGAGTATTTTCCTGTTTGCTGCTCAGATTTTCATTCCTGTCATGCACGTTCAATTAGTTTAATTGTTGAGTAATGTTCAACATTTACTTTGTTCCTTTTAATGTAATTTAATTTCAGTATTAATTATTTCTTAGATAAAGAATGAAGATGACTACTTTGAGTTCCTAGTGCACATACTGTGCTAACCCATTTCAAGTTCATGTCCTTGGGTTAAAAATTTAAATGCACATTCATGATGGTTAAAATGGCTATTCAGGTTAGATTTCCAATCTTTGAATCATGACTATAAAGGATTAGTTATTAAAATCATTGTAGGAGGCTGATATTTTTGGCACCATTGTCGTGGATGGTGTCAAACTAGAGAGTCTTTTGGAGTCATTGATAGTTTTTTTTTTTGCTGTAGTATTTCTGGAATTTTCTCTTAGTGTTTAGAAGTTATGATCCACTATTTTTCCCCACCCATTCTTTGTGTGAGTTGGCTAATACTGAGTTGATACCGAATGCATAGAAGAAGAAAAGATGCTTATGGGAGATTTCTTCCTAATAACCTAGAGCCATTTCAGCTAGTAGAGTTTCCAAATCTGCCCAGAAACCAAGAAGAAGAAGAGCCACACCCCTTTGTTGATATATTTCCTGACTTAACTAGTTCTGAAGTTTCCCTTGAAGATAAAAATCCAATTGAAGAACCCTCTATTTTGGAACTTCATCAAACAAGCATGGCTGATGCAAATTGAAACAGGCCTAACAAGAAGAACCAACTAGCTTTTCCTTTTCCCATTGCTCAACAGAATGTAGTAGATAACCTCAAAAATATCCCTACTTCAGTCCTTCCTAAATTCTATGGACTTGTCACAAAAGATCCTAATACATTCTTGTTTGAGTTTGATATACTCTACAAAAGCTATGACTATACCACTGATGCCCATAGACTTAAGCTATTTCCTACCACTCTGAAAGAAGTTGCATTGAGATGGTTTATGAGCCTTGGCAAAAACACTATGGCAACTTGGGAGGACATGAAGACAAAGTTCCTTTATAAATATAAGGAGTATTGCAAGGGTAGTGATATGAGAGGAGGTAACATTTTTAGAATACAAAAAAAGGAAGATGAGAGCCTGGAGGATTTTATTTCAAAGTTTTTGTTTTGTTTGTAGAAATATTCACACCATACACTCAATGAAGACTCACAAAAGTTGATTTTATTGAGAGGAATTAGTGAAAGTTGCATTGATGCCTTAGACCTGATGGCAGGAGGAGATATCAATCAAATCCCTTGGGAGGATATCAATAGGATATGCCAAAACTATTATAGGCCAACTTCAAAGAAAGGAAGAGCTTACCAATCCTCTATGGGTAAGTCATCAACCAGTGGAGTTTCAAGGATGGAGATTACTAATTTTCTAGAAAATTTCAAGCAGGATATCATCAACAATCTAGCTACTCAGTTGGATACACTTCAATCCAAGAAGAAACATGATGGGGTAGAGGCAATGCTGACAGAATATTATCCTCATTGCAAATAGAAGGACTATAGATGCAAGATGATAGCCAACATTGACAACAAGTAGATTCCACCTAATTTTAAACCAATTCAAACCGAGGAAGACCAAGTCTACTTTGTTGCACAGAAAAGGCCATGGCTTCAAGACAAGGTATGCCACCAAATCCACTATCTTTTGTTGGGCCACATTTTAATTCTTATTCATCTGGTAACTAGTGGTAGCCCCCATGTCCATCCAACTATGGAGGATATCCACTATAGTCTTGGGGTAACCCTCCAAATGCTTGGTCCAATTATCAAAAAAATTCACCTCAGTGGCAGAAACCTCAAGGGAATTGGTAGCAATTTGAAGGACCTTAGCAGCCACCTCCAGAAAAATGGCAACAAACATCTCAATGGAGAGGTGGCCAACAATGGCCAAACCAGACAACCAGTTATATGCAACCACCTACTCAATCCCAAAAACTTGTCATAATGCCTCCTCCTGCTAATACAAGTTCAAATGTACCCAAACCTACTCAGTTACCAGCCCAACCCACACCTAACCCAAATAATAAACCACAACAACAACCTGTATACTTTGTTGATCCAAATCAATTTCTTGCATATGTTGTCAGTTTAGGTGACATACATCTGCGTTTAAGAACTACTTTTCCAGCTCCTTCCACCCCCATTATCACTGAGCTTCTTGTGGAAGAGCAAGAATAATATTTGAATGACCCCACTCAGCCTTGTGCACCCAAAAATCCTGAACTAGTTTCAACCAAGAAAACGGAAGAAGAACCACCATTCCCCCAGAGATTGGAATTTTCCAAACAAAAGAAGACAAGGAGGAAACCACTTTTGACATTCTAGACCAGCTGAAGCATATATGTGTCCAGATACCCCTATTCCAAGCCATAAAATATGTTCCTATATATGGCAAGGCAATTAAAGAAGCATGCCTCAAGAAGCTGAGCAGAAAAAGAAGGACCCAACTACAATTCATGTAGCAGGACAGCTGGCTGACATCATGCTTGAAAAAATAACTATTCCCAAGTACAATGATACTGGTAGTCCTATGGTTGAAGTTATTATAAATGGGATAAACATAAAGAATGCTTTGATTGACTTCTGTGCAACAATAAATATGAAGACTAAAGAAATCCTACAACAACTAAACATTGCAAGCATGAGATCCGCTCCTACTGTCATGTAGCTTGCTAATAGTTCCACTGTTAAGCTTGATGGTATAGTAGAGGACCTTGTGGTGATTCTAGACTCTTGGGAGTATCCATTCAACTTCATGATTCTTTCTCCTAAAGCTACACTAGGCGGGTATCGCATTATCCTTGGAAGGCCATGGTTAGCAACCGCAGACGCTTATATTGGATGTCGGTTAGGTGACATGACCATTTCTGATGACAAGAACACCAAAAATCTTGTTATTTATCCTCCTGCTCAGCCATCCCATGATGAGGATAATTTTGTGTAGCCACATCTAGGTGAAGAGACTGAAGAAGTTCACTCTATGGCGCAGCTCATGATGCTAGGTAGAAGCTCCTTCCTGCAACTTCAAGATGAATATGAAGTATTATCTAATATAATTTAGAACCATTGTAAAATAGAGGAGATATCACCCTCTCATGCCTCTATTTTTGCTGACCTCATGAAAACACTTTTGTTTGCTTTGTCTGATCTTCATGTAGCCACTCCTCCAGCAGACAAACTTCTTGTAGCAATAGGTATGTTTCACACAATGCTGCCACATGAACTTAAGGTGCCATGCATTAATGAAATAGCTATGATAGAGTTGATTACACAAGTACAAGTGTCTGAAGGAAGATATTTGAATATCAATAGTAAATTGAGTGAGGGACAACAATTGACATTGGTAAATTTGCTAAGGGCCCACCAAAATGCATTTTCATCGGATTACCATTATATGAAGGGATTGGATCCTAATCTCTACACTCATAAGATATACACCAAAGATGAGTGTACACCTGTAAGGAAGCCACAAAGAAGAATCAACCCTGCATTGAGAGAAATTGTCAAAAAAAAGTTGCAAAAGTTACTAGATGTATAATTTATTTACCCTATTTTTGACAACCATTGGGTTTCTCCATTGGTGATTATGCCCAAGAAGGGAGGAAAATGGCGAGTTTGTGTTGACTATAGGGAGCTCAATGCTGCTACTAAGAAGGACCATTTTCCCTTTCCTTTTGTAGATCAAGTCCTAGACTCTCTTGCAGGAAAACAATACTTTTCTTTTCTTGATGGATTCATTGGTTACAATCATATTCAAATTGCACTAGAAGACTAGGAGAAGGCAACATTCGCATGTCCATGGGGGACATATGCCTATTCAATACTTTGCTTTGGGTTATGCAACACACTTGCAACTTTTTAGAGAGCAGTCATCAACATATTTTCAAACATCTCCCTTGACTGCATGGAAATCTATATGGATGATTTTACTACCTATGGTGTTGATTTTGATGAAGCATTGGAAAACCTCAAGAAAGTCCTATAGATATGTGAAGACCAAAATCTATCTTTAAATAGTGAGAAGTGCTTCATGATGATGCAGGAAGGTGTAGTTCTTGGCCACTACATTTCCCACCATGGAATCTAGGTAGATCCTGCAAAAATTAAGGTAATTACTAATCTACCTACACCTACAAAACAAAAGGATGTTAGGAATTTCTTGGGACATGCAGGATATTATAAGTGTTTCATCAAATATTTTAGCAAAATAGTAGCACCATTGTATAGTCTCCTAACTAAAGATGTTTAGTTCCAATGGAAAGAAGGTTGTGACAAAGAATTTTTTGACTTGAAGGTAGATTTGACACATACTCCTGTACTTAAGGGACCTAATTAGGAAATTCCTTTTCACATCCATACAGATGCATCAAATTATGCCATAGGAGCAGTCCTAGTATAGAAAGAAGGAGCCATTCAAAATGCAATTTATTTTGTCAGCAAAAACCTACAAGGAGTTGAATTCAATTATACAGTAATAGAGAAAGAAATGTTGGCAATGACTAACGCCCTGAATAAATTCAGGCACTGCATAATGGGCTACCAGATCTTTGTGCACACTGATCGTGCAGCCATTAGATATCTCATGAATAAACCCCTGATCTCAAGAAGGTTAGCCAAATGGTTTTTGTTGGTGTAGGAGTTTGGCATAACTATTGTGGACAAACCAAGGAAGGCCAACATTGTTGCAGATTTTCTTTCAAGATTGACCACATCAGAAGATAATCAATCCATAGATGACTCATTTCTTGATGAGAATCTATTATCCACTGGTGTGCAAACACCCTGGTATGCTGACATAGCTAACTACTTTGTGATAGGGAGAGTACCTCCTCACTTCTCTCCAAAAGAGAGAAGGGTTTTGATTGAAAAATCTTTTCCTTTTTCATGGATTGTTGGATGCCTATTTTATACCGGACTAGATCATGTTATGAGAAGATGTGTGAGGAAAGATGAGACATATGACATTCTGCATGCATGCCATGATGAACCTTGTGGAGGAAATTTTGCAGCCAAAAGGACAACAATGAAAATTTTGAACACAGGATACTATTGGCCTACACTCCACAAAGATGCAGGAAGATATACAAGGAAATATGATATATGATAAAGAATGGTTAGGCCAACCAAATCAGATGAGATACCACTCTATCCCCAAGTAGTAGTCACTCCCTTTGACAAGTGGGGATTGGATTTGTGAGACCCATTGATCCCCCATCAAATGGTAAGTCTTATATTTTGGTATGCACTGATTATGTAACTCGGTGGGTAGAAGTAAAGGTCATGAAGCATGCAAGAGATAACAAGGTTGCAAAACATGATATGGAGTCCCCAGATAAATAGTAACTGATCAAGGAGCTTAGTTTACCTCAATAATTGTTATAGCACTAGTTAATGAATATAACATAAGGCATATAAAGTATATTCCTTATCACCCTCAGGCCAATGGACAATTTGAGGTGACAAACAAAGAGATTGAAGCCATCCTAAAAAAAATGGTGGATATTCATAGAAAGGATTGGGAAAATAGATTATCAAAAGCAGCTTGGGCTTACAAAACCACCTAGAAAACAACTGCAGGCTTTACCCCATTTGAGCTACTGTATGGGAAGACAGTCATGATACCCATCAAATTTGAGCACAAGACTCTTAGAACTTCAGTATAGTTGGGGATGGAAATATTTGAGGCACAAAAAGAAAGGATTATGCAGATGAATGTTTTAGATGAGATGAGGAAAACAATCTTGCACCATACTGAGGTTGTATAGAGTCAAAGAGTCAAATGACATGACAAATTTATCAAAGACAAGAAATTTTAGCCAGGTAACTAGGCATTGCTTTATGACTCACGATATTAGGACAATGCGGGAAAATTGTAGACAAGGTGGCTAGGACCATATGAAGTTGTTGAGGTCTTTCCCAATGGAGTTTTTCATCTCACCACCATTGACCCTATTAGATTCAAATTACTAGTCAATAGCCATCGTCTCATATTGTATCACAAGCCAGCTTCCAAAGAAGAGTTCTTGCAACAATTCATCCAATATGCAACACCCGAGCTTCCTGCAGCCGAAGGCAATGGACCTAGTGTCCCTCCTTCTGGCTAATTAAGCTATGTACTTGTCATAATAAAGAATTCTACTTTTATAGAAGTCCATCTCCACCCATCCATCCATCTCTACCACCTTTCTCTCTCTTCCATCACTTAATTCCACCTCACACCATTCCACTTCATCATCATTAATTGCTCAATTATTTCTTAAAAAGGTGAATGATACTTTCTCCACAATCGTTGTAATGAATCCTCCACACAATATTGTTTTTACACATTCAGTTATGTGTGAATTAATTGCACTCTTAATTATCTTTTAGAGCATTTCATTTAATCACTGTACGTTAGTATGGACGTTCACATAATTTTAATAACCCCACTATCAAATCACTACTGTCACCTCGCATGAATGGACACATGTCCAAATTTAGGTTGGGGGAGGGGTAAGAAAGATGCAAATATATTGCCACATTTCAGTCCATGATTGTCTATGTTAGTAAATCTTGTTGAGCTGATTTAAAATTTGAAATAAAAGAAGGATCGCATATGTGATGTGACACTAAATTGACACTACCACTTCTTTTCATCATAACTCCCTTTTATCACCATTTATTTTCCATTATTGACCCTATCATAATCTTGAATTGGAAATGGTAAAAGGTAAAAATAGAGTGAAGGAAAATTTGGTCAATAATTAAGCTAACAAGTGAGCAGAAAGGAATTTGTTTTCAGATGAGAATTACAAAAGGGAATTTTGCAGAGTGACAGATCGATTACAAACAATGGGAAATAGACTAATTCAAAATGAGACCTTGGTTCATGATACTGTATTGTAGGATGCATAGTGCTTGGCCGAATTTAGAAATTGTGGCTGGTTAGACTATTTCCTAAAGCTGGACGGTTTTGATGAAAACATTGCACTAGAGTTCGCCCAAACATTTTTAGATGGAAAAGACATAGTAAAAGGGCTAGAGGTTGTGGGAACTGAGGAAAAAATTATAAAAATTTTAGGGTTACTAGTTGACAGTGAGCCTTACCCTGTTTATAGAGATGCTAAGTCAGCTAGGGCCATATTAACAATACATGGTGACCCTCCAATCATTATAGACAAATAGGGTACCAAAAGACTCTCTTTGCTTGGGCCATAGAAGTAGGTAGCCATCTACATTATTAGGTACATCACTTGTGAGGGTGGACTGTCAAACCTGCACTCAGTGTGTTTCAAACTGTTGAGTCACATGAGGCATAGGAGGAGGATGAATGTGTTGAATGTTTTAAACAATCTTCTCTCCATTATGGTGACTGAAACTCAAAAAGGTAGGGACAACTCTATTTCCCACCATTTTTTGATTAAATTGTTGGTTGTAAAATCTCTGCATGATGCAACACCTAAAATGACCTGGGAGGAATTCATAAAAGTTGATCAATTTAGACCTGAGCAGCTACAATCTAGGGTTTTGCCTTAAACACATAGGTCTAGCAGGAAATTAAGCATGGCTAAAGATACCCTTGGTGCTTCAACCTCTGGTGTTGACCCTAGTGTGAATCCTCCTACTAAAGAAAGTACCATAGATGTTAGTTCCTCTGAAACAAAGCACTCTAGAAAATAAAATTCTTCATCAGATTTTGATGATGATGATGTTCCACTTGCAATTGTAATAAGAACTAGGGCATAGAAGGAGGCAGATGAAAGAAAAGGAAAAGCCAAAACATAGCCTGTGGAAAGAGAGGTGCCAAGTCCTAAGAAGTGAAAGGTTGACACTATTCATCTTGTAGCCAAAGGAAAATGTGAGAGCCCTCTCAAGAAATCAAAACCAGTTGTTGATATGCCTTCGTGGAAAAACCCTAAGTGTGGTGGGACATCGCATGAGAGCACAAAATCTTCAATGGAGTAAGAAAATGTAGAAGAAGAGAATATATTCGATGAAGTAGCAAAAATGACCCTGGTAGATCTTGTTGCCCTTGTAGAGGAAGTTGGAATTCGAGAACATGAAGAAAACTAGGAGTTCCTGCAACAAGACCAAGACCAAGAGTTCCTACAGCTAAACCAAGAAGTAGATCAGGAGTTCCTATAGCAACTACAAGAACAAGAACAAGAGGCCCTATAGCAAGATGAGGGAAAATGAATTGTACCTCTACAGTTGGAGCCAGTCGGACAGCCTGAATCTATGCAAATAGTCCTATATGGGGAGTAGCCATCGACAAAAATATTGGTAGGAATCCATAACCCTCCTGATTTTTTAGTGCATACAACAATTTTGATTTTGTGGAAAGAGATACAAAGAAGGGAGGAGGAATGGAAAAAGGAAAAGAAAATATTGAAAAGGGAAATTCAAGAGAGGGATATAATTATTGAAGAAAAGAATGTAGAGATTGTCTTTCTAAAAGAGAGGGTGAGCAACATTGCAACCCTGGTTCCACATAATTTAGAATGCAGAACCCCTCCAAGGGTTTATGCTCTGCACTTGAAGGATAAAAATCTCTCTTTTAAGTTGTCAAGAATTATCTCAGGTTTGAACCCCTCTATTAAGAATCCCACTGAATTTTTCAATCCTTATAGGATTGCCTCCCCTGAAATTGAGAGCATTCATGTCTTGGGTGCAAAATGAGATTAGCTAGGGTGAACAATATAATGCTTATAAGGGGAAGGAATCTCATATCCCCTTGGCCATTAGAGTTGAATCAAGAAACCCCAAGGATATTTACACAGAATGGAACATAATGCTTTTCAAACCTAGTTATGGTAACAAGATTATGCCTTGGATTGAGGCAGTTTATAGTGAATATGAGGTAAAAATGGTAGCAAAAGAGGACACCATGAGAGGATATCTATCACGGAGATGGAACACTTTAACTGATGAGCTGAAACAATTTGAACCTCATTCCATCCACAAATATGTTGCAGCAATAAAAAGAATTGAAAGGTGCATTCAGCTTGGGAGAACAAAGGGACGAGAACGGATTCCCTTGAATTTTCAGCCACCTATCCTCATGTGGCCTATACTAAACTTTAGGTTCTAGCTCTATGGAATTGCTGAAGAAAATCAAAGATGGAGAAGACTTAACAAGCTAGGAGGATTCTACTAGAACCCTGACTCGCCCACAATAGGCACTGATATTGGGCAGCTATCAGTTTTAGATTTCAAAGCCTTGACCAAGCAGAAACATAACTCTTCCCCTACTTGAGGACCAACAAAATGTTAGGTTGGGGAGAGTGATGAGCCTAGTTTTTGGTCTAATTTTTTGTAGAATCTATAGTTTATTTGCTAAAGTTACCATGGACTTTGATATTAAATGTTGATACTTTTATACAATTTCACTCAAACTATAAGACATTGGGTTTAATTCCATTTCTGCCAGTTTTAATGATATTAACCTATTATGTGGACTATCTATATTAATCTTGCATGTGGTTAATGAATGCTCTTTAAGATAGTTATAGATATGCAATTATTATGTGTATTGACATTGTCATGCAGACATGTTTGAGGATGCTAAGTTGAGAAACACAGCTGCTAGCTAGTCATGCAAAGGAATCATGCTAAGGTCAACTGGAGGACGACGGTAGGAGATTCCCCATGTCAGTCACATGTAACCGCCTTGTTTTGATCTTTAATGACATTGAGCGATGTGGGTGTTACTGCAATGGTCGAGTCCGTGTTTGGACATGCATGTCTGACCAGATTCCCCTACATGCATAACCTCCCTTCCACTCTTTTCTCTGTTTTCCCTAAATGGAGTCCTCTAAGTTAGTGGGATTTGACTACCCCGTTTAGTTGGTATAAATAAGGTTTGGATCCTCCTTCTTTAGGAGTTAGTCACCAAGTTATTGTACGATTTGATAAGATTACCAGACATGCTCTTTTGTATTTACATTTTTCCAATGAATAAAATGAGATTCTAAGTGAGTATTTGAGTTTGCATTAGTCTTAGAGGATACTCATCCAAGGGGGCCCACTTGCTGAGTAATTCATCCCTTTAGTTTATTTAGATTAGTATTAGCTTATGTTTAGTACTTAATTAAGAATCTGGCACTGAATGTTCCTGTAGCCACTAGAATTTCATTTTGTGACTATTCCTACAACCAAAGTGGAAAGAGTATTTTCCTGTTTGTTGCTCAGATTTTCATTCCTATCATGCACATTCAGTTAGTTTAATTATTGAGTAATGTTCAAAATTTACTTTGTTCCTTTCCATGCAATTCACTTTCAGTATTAATTCTTTCTTAGCTGTAGAATGAAGATGACTACTTTGAGTTCCTAGTGCACATACTATGTTGACCCATTTCAAGTTCACATCCCTGGGTTGAAAATTTAAATGCACCTTAATGATGGTTAAAATGGATATTCAAGTTAGATGTCCAATCTCTGAATCACGGATGTAAAGGCTTAGTTATTAAAATCATTGTAGGAGGCCGACACCTGCTATTCCTGACAACATCCAAAATTTCTAGGTTTTTGATGATGACCAATGTATCCTTGCTTTCCTTGTAAGTTTAGATGTATTTGAAGGGAAAATCATCGATGAATCTGACTGAGATCAAGGAGATTGGTATCCAGAAAATTGTGATGCAAAAGGCATAATGAATCTCAAAACCAATAGCATTCCTAAATGAATGGTAACATTAGAAAGGATCTTCAATTCTAATCCTCAGGATCATGAAAAATTGCCTATAGATATTGAAGGAGGAAAGTATGAGTCATATAACTTAATAGATTTGAGCGTAGAAAAGAAAATTTCTATTAGTAAGACTTGTCACAAAGAAATCAAGGACAAAATCTTGGGATTACTAAAAAGATACATCGTAGCGATCGCCTGAGGGTATGAAGACCTGAAGACCTTTGACACTTCAATAATCATGCACACCATCCCATTGAAACTCAAAGGAAATCCATTCCGATAGAAGCAACACCCAGTCAATTCTCTAATCAAACCTCTAATTATTTAAGAGGTACAAAAGCTACTGTCTGCAAGAATATTTTTTCCAGTAAGGCATTCAACCTGGGTTGCTAATCTGATCCCTATCCGTAAGAAGAATGGGGAAATTAGATTATGTGTCAACTTCAAAAACCTAAATAAAGCTAAAAAAAAGACAACTACATGCTCCCTTCTCTCGATGAGGTGTTGTAAATAGTCAATGGTTCACAGATGATGTCTTTTCTAGATGGATATTCAGGATACAATCAGGTGCTAGTAAACCACGAAGATAGAATGAAAATTGCCTTCACTACCAAGCGGGGCACATTTTCCTACAAAAGGATGTTGTTTGGTCTCATTAACGTTGGAGCCACCTTTCAGTGCTCAATGGATGTGGCATTCAAGGATTTGGTAGGTAAATGCATTATCATGTACATGGATGATCTCACTATTTTTTTGAAGAACAACGAAGACCACCCTACAAATTTGTCAAAGGTACTAGCTAACTGTATACGTTATGGTGTATCCCTTAATCCAAAGAAGTGTGTATTCGGGGTTTTGAGAGGGAAACACTTGGGTCACATAATATCAGAGAGAGGGATATCAATTGACCTTGATTGAGTAGAATCCATTCTGAAGTTGACCATGCCATGCAATAAAAATAAAATGAGATCTTTCTTTGGCAAGATAAATTTTGTAAGGAAATTTATAACCGGGTTTGTGGAGATCGTCAAACTCCTTAATGAAATGATGAGGAAGGATGCAAAGATCGAATGGAGTAACGAGGCTAAGGCTGATTTCATGTAAATCAAAAAGTCTATCATAGAGGCACCTATTCTAACTAGTCCCAATTATTCACTGCAATTTTATATTTATTCTTTCACATCTGATCATTTGTGTGTTGCTATTTTGACATAGCAGAAAGGCGAGGGGGATGAAAGACCGATCACTTTTATGAGCTCCCCATTTAAGAATGGTGAGATTAGGTATCCACCCTTGGAGAAGCAAGTCTTCATGCTAGTATGAGTTGTTAAGAAGTTTTAATACTACATCCTCCCCAGTCAGATCACATCCATAGTTCTTGATCCTACAATGAAGTCTCTTCTAATGTAGAGTGAATTAGGAGAAAGCAGGGAAATGGATGGAAATTTTATAGGAGTTTGACCTTGAGATACATCTGATGAAACTAGTACAAGGACAAGGCCTTTCTAAGGCCATGGTAGATGTGGATCTTAACATCACATGCCAGCAATACACAGCACAATCATTCACAAGTGACCTGTTCTATGCAGACCTATTTTTCTTATTGTTAAATAATAAGTGTCCTGATGGAATGAATGCTACACAGAAAAGAGCATTGAGACTGAAAAGTGCTCACTAAATGATCAAGGGAGGAGCCTTGTTAAGAAATAATTTTGAGGTTATATATCTACATTGTTTGGAGCAGCAGTAGGAAAAGCATGCCATTATTGAGTTTCATGGTAGATATGGTATTGGGCATGGTTCTGCTGATACGTTGGCACATCATATTTTAAGATCAGTATTTTATTTGCCTCATGTGTTTTGAGATGCTCATCAACACATTAGTACATGTCACACATTTTAAACATCAGCATCAAAAGAGCGCAACCCAGTGATGCCCCTACAACCCGTGTACGAGGTAAGACCATTTGCCCAATGGGCATTAGATTTTGTTGGGGTAATTAATCCAAATTATTCTATAGGTCACAAGTTTATTTTGACTACAATGGATTAATGTACATTGGATTGAGGCACAAGCTTGCAATAACTGTACCATCGACATCATGATCAAGTTCCTCAACATGCATATCATTACCAGGTTTGGGGTACCGTTTTCTCTAGTATGTGATAAGGACCTTGCCTTCTCTTCTGCTCAATTCATTTAGTGGGAATTTGAATTCAAATTTATTTTAAAGTAGTCCTTTAATTACTATCGATAGGGGAATGGGGTAGCAAATTCTACCAATAATAATTTATTGGAATTCATTAAGAAGTTACTAGAGAGTAACCCTAGGGATTGGCACACACAACTGATATTTTCCTTATGGGAAAATATAACTAGAATCAAAGCCACCTTAGGGAACTCATCGTTTAAATTAGTCTATGGCCAAGAAAAAGTCTTTCCTATCCACCTACAGATACCCGATCTAAGGTTCATGCAAGATTTATATTCCCAAGATGGTAGGATAGAGGCCCGATTAGCTAATTTTCTCAACTTAGAAGAACAAAGAGATGTTGCTCTATAGTAGTTCTCTAAACATCAGGATGTTGTCAAATGATGGTTTGAAAAAGGAGCCAAAAATAAAGCCTTCAGAATATCAGACCTTGTACTGCTATGAGACAAATCCAGAGAGAGGAAGGGTGATCATTAGAAGTTTGACCGAATTTGGTTGGGTCCCTATCAGATCGATGAGATCCTTGGCGAAAATGTCTTTCGATTAAGCACCTTAATAGGAGAACCTGTCCCATTGCCTGTCAATGGATAGTTTCTCAAACATTATTTCAGCCCATGAAGATTTGATCTTCCCTTTGATTGTATATATGTAATTAGTTGCTTTCTCTTTTATGTTTGCTTGTTTGTTTATTTAATTTGTTTGTGCTTTTCTTTTTCTTCGTGGTTTTGATGTTTTATTTATGTTGTCATTGGGGACTTTCGTTTTCTCTTCATTTTAGAATAATGGGTAATTTTTCAAGGCATACTAAGGGTATTATGATTGAGAAACTAATTTAGGGATTTTCAAGCATGTCTGTTGGGCTCTTTCATTTCAAAACTTGTGCTTTATCGATATTCTAATGAAATTCTGAAAGGTTGGGAACAAACAGGTATATTGTAAGTAATCTCATAAGCCACAGCTGAATCTATCACAAACTAGATAGAATCGTCTTACTTCATGAAGGCCTATTCGTCTTAGGGTGACTGTATTCATGATTGAGGTGAAAAATATGAGTCCCAACATTTTCATGAGGTCCACTGTAGTTCTCAACCCACTTTTTAGACTACTATGTCTGAGTATTGAGATAAGATGATAAAATGATTACTTTGATAAAGCCAATAAGGTAAGAAAAGAAAAGAGAACTATTGAAGAATGGAAAGCTCAATATGATAAGGGTAATTCAAGTATCTCTATCAGGGCTATGGATGCCTAGCTGGCAATGGAGAAATACTTTGAGAGAACTAGAGGTATCTCCATCGGGGCTATGGACACCTGGCTGGCAGCAAAGCAATGCCTAGGATATCATTGCTTGACAGTTAAAATAGCTCAACTCACATAACTTGAATCTTAATACAGTTTCTCAAACAATAGTTAGGGTATTTATGGAAAAGGATGCACCATACATACACATAGTCAAATTCGAAGTTGTTTTTGTTGATTTACATTTGAGATTCTAGATCAACCTTGTTTGTTGTAACCGATCATGCTTGAGTTAAAAAATTTATAAATTAGAGGTTTTGGGTGATTGAATTCTTCAGTATCTTGCAAATGGGTAAACCAATTTTCCCAGTCGAGTCGCCAATTGTCATGTCTTGCATAACCACCCCATTTTCAAATGGATGAAAATGGGTCCCCCTGTGTTTCTTTTACCTTTGTGTTTCACTAGGGTCTTAGGAGTTGTTTCCTTTTTTATCCT
The DNA here is from genome assembly GCA_007115665.2 of Sequoiadendron giganteum. Classification (NCBI taxonomy): domain Eukaryota; kingdom Viridiplantae; phylum Streptophyta; class Pinopsida; order Cupressales; family Cupressaceae; genus Sequoiadendron; species Sequoiadendron giganteum. The sequence goes on along the minus strand of CM021107.1, from coordinate 504,063,046 downwards.
AAATCCTCTTTTCCTTTTTTTTTTGGGTTCAAGTTTCAGGTAGGAACTCACACTTAGAAATTTCTATAAGTTATGGTTATGGTTCTCGTCTCGTTCTCAATCCTTTCTTTTGCCTTATGTTTTCTTTTGTTTGTAGCAGATTTAGGTTTCAGATCAAAACCATCACTTGACACAATTTTAGGTTCAAGTTCTTGTTCTCATTTCGGTTCTGACCTCCGCTTTCTTCCTTGTTTGTTTTGCTTGTTTAGGAATTGGATATCAAACCAAAACTAAACTGAGAACTTTTCTAAGTTTTGGTTCCTAAATTGGTCTTGATCCCAATTTTTGATTGCTTTGCCTTTGTTGTCAGGAATCGGATTTCGGAAAGGGTTTCACACTGAGAACTTTTCTAAGTTCTTGTTTCATCTCTCATCCTAATCCTGATTCTTGTTGTCCTTTGTTTGTAGGGATTTGGACTTCAAACTCCTGTTTTAGCTTGGCATCCATTGAAATTTTGGTGGTGATTCATGTCTCGACTCCAATGTTTAATTTCCTTTGTTCTTTTGACTACAAATTAATGACACTTACCCTGATCTCGAGGCCTGATCAACCCGCATTAATGTCTAAAATTTCATGTGTGTGAATGGGTTTTTATTCTCGTCGCTCCTCGATTTTTGTTCATTCTTACTTTTGCAGTTTGAAGAAACAAACCGGAGCAGCATCGAGAGCTAGTGTTTGGATGCAAGCTGCGATTTCCCTTCATGCTATCAGAATTCTTGGTTGTGTTCAAAGGTAGGCACTCTTTTTCTAGTTTTCTCCTTCATTTTTCTTGCATGTTCACGCTTTTTTGGTTTTCTTGCGTGTTCGCGCTTTTTGGGTTTTCTTGCTTTTTTGTGTTTTTTGTGATTTTCTATTTTCTATTTATTCACACCAGTTTATGCATTTTGTGTTTTTTCATTTTCTTTGAACCCTTTTGTTTTGTTCTACCTTGTTTTCATTTCAGGGTTTTTGGGCATTGGTATTCTCGCACGTTTTGGTTTTTTTTTTTTTCACGAGATTTTTCACCCTTCCCCATGCCTTAGTTTTAATTGAAATCATGCTTTGAGAAATATTGATCCTTACCACCACCTGACTCCGAAGGCATTGTGCAAAAATGACTCATATTTTTTTTTCCTTTGGACTTTTACATTCTCTTTCAACTACTTAAGCCCACATTCATGTTGGAATCAAGTATCGAAGTGACACCCCACATTTTCACCATCCAGTAAAATTTGAGTTCATCATTTGATCAAATTCTGATTTCTAAACTATAGTTGGGATCAGATCTTGGACTGACACTGACCATTAGAATAATTTTGAGTCCATTCACTTCGTGTCGCTCTGATTCTGACTTCTAAAACATTGTTATTGGGATCGGAACTTGGAGTCAACTTGTCCTAAATTGTGTATCATACATCAGGTTCCTAACAAACTCTTAATTCTGACTCCTGATATGTTAACGAGATTGGAACCCAGGATGCTACCAAGACTTGTTCATTTTTCATAGGGACCACTTTCATGTCCAACCCTGATTCTGACTCCTAATAGGTTATTGGGATCATAACTCGAAAGGTTACTTAAACATATGCTTTCATTTGGGTATGGTTCCAACTTTCATCCCGGTTTCGACTCCCGATATATTATCGAGATTGAAACCCGGATAAGATATTTTCCAGATTAAGTATTTCAAGTTATACTATCAAGTCAAAGCCTAATCCCAATTTTTGAATATACTGCGGGATCGGGTCGCAGAAAGTTATCATGTCATCTATTATTTGAGGGTGTAGGTGTCAAGTCAAGACTCAATCCCAACTTCCAATAGAGTTTAGTCTTATGATTGAATGGTTAGGGTCTTGGTTCTATCCTGAACTCGAAGCCAAAGATGTTGAACTAAATTAATTAAATGGTAGATTGTCTTGAATGAATGATGATACAATATGAATGCTTATGAATATTCTTCACATATCTTTTATTCACCTAAAAATTGTTAGTGTTGCAAGATAATTTAAAAAAATCATCTTTAGAGGAAGAAGTGCCCCCAGAAAGAACATCAAAGGGGTAGAAGCCTAAGAGATTAAAGCCAAAATAGATCTCGGTCACACTGAAATACAACTTTCAAGAAAACCCAGTGCCATATAAGTTTGGCTCTGAAGTAATGAATATTACAAATACACTGGTTGGAAACTTGGATTTGGATCAATTTTGGAAAGACATTTTCTCACCAGATGCTACCCCAAGAGCTAAAATGATTGCTAACTCTAGATTAGCACATGTAGCCTCATTCCCCATCTTTGTACAATGCCCTCAGATCATTCTAATTTCTGCAAAGACCTACAATCCAACTCAAAGGTTGTGCATTGATCCACAAGGGGATGTAATTATTGACTTAACTCCTACAATGATTAGGTTGATCTTTGATCCACCTCCTCAACCTAACCTTAAGATCATGTTTGAAGATGAAGCACTTGCACACTGAACACAAGATGAGGAAGGGAATAAAGCATTAATGAATAAGAGGTGATTAAAAACATAGAAGAAATCAGTGAAGAAATTGCCACCTAAGTTTAAGAGGTCTGATTTCTCAGGTGATATTGGTGACATAATCACATTGTTTTCATGGGTGTTTGGGAAGAAGCATTCTAGTAGTTTTGAATATTGGATATTTCCTTTTATTCAACTTATTCTTGATGGAAAATAATATCTAGATTGGGCATAAATTATTTCAAATAACATTCATGATCAATTGTTAAAAGTAGCTAAAACCAAAACATTCTATATGACTTCATATGTCATTTACTGTGCTGCAAGGATGGGTCAGTTCCCTGGGTTGAATACTAAAGGGTCTATGGATAGTGGCCCAAATTAGAAGAAAATATGGGAATATTATGACCAGTTAGAGCTTAAATAAGTAGAGCATCATTTCAAAAGGGTTAATGATGCATTTTTATATGTAGTTATTAATCAACTAACATGTGATATTAATTTTAGATTATCTCGAGAGACGATGGAGTTCATTTCAATTTGTCTTTCAAGTAGCTGAAGTAAATACAATCTTTTCTACACAACACAAAGCTATTTGTCATTCTTTCCCCATGGAATTGGGATTTTACTCTTGTCATTCCACTATAGTGGCCAACATAGTAATAGAAAAATTTCAGGCCTTGAACTTCAATCACCATACTTCTAGGAAAAGCTTTGATCCTAAGAAGAAGATGTATTCTCTTTATACTTCACAATTTCCTCTTCATAGGCCACTACTAGAGGATTTTTGGGCTAATTTGCAAGATGAAATTGAAGTAAGAAAGAGGGGTTATGAAAGGTTAATGATTCCCTAGATGAAGGACTTTGAAGTTATTGCAGACATTCTAGACAATTTCATTGAAAATGGGATTACTTTGGATCACCATTATGAAATAGATAGAGTAGGCACAAAAGACTTGGATCCCATCGATTGGATGGAAAAGGAGGTAACCAAGATTCAGACGAGGAAACAAGTAGTTGTGGAAAGAAGTAAGAAATGGCTTAACCTCCGCATCAAACAACCAAGAGCACGGATTTCAAAGAAGAGAGGTTCTAGCAATGAACCTGTTTTCTCCACGGAGATAAAAAAATAATATAAGAGATTAAAGAAAGGTGTTGTAGCAATAGAGGCAGCTACAGAATAGTTTGTCTCAACAAAAGAGGAGGTTTCATTGCAACAAATTGATGAGGCCTTGAAGAAGGCCAAAATAACTTATGTCGAGGTAGCTACTATAGGAGTTGTTTCAAGTTTCAGTGCCACACCTTTGGCTATGGTATACCTAGGAGAATAGACCACTGAAGAGATACCTATTACTGCACCATCAATGTTGGGAACAACAGTTGTTGGAAAAGAGAGGGATCCTATAATTGACATGACAGAATCACCCATCCCTTCAAACTCTGAAAGAACTCTGTCTCAAGAAGGAGAAAGACCCAAATGGGAGGAGTATTTAAAGAAGGTGGAGGAAGACCCAGAAGAAGAAGGAACCGAGTTTGAAATTGGAAGTCTATATATGGTTAACAATTAGACCTAAATGAGGTTTTAATTGAAAAGGAGTGGGAGGAGTTGTTGGAAAGTGTCTGGAGGTTAGCTGTTGAGAAATTAGCTCAGGAAGAATAAAAATAAGCTAAGAAAGAGTTAGTTGTTGAGGAAGAGCAAAAAATAAAGGATGAAGAGGTAACTAGAGAGAGAAGCAGTTGAGGCACTAAAGAAGGTTGAAGTAGAAAAGGCAGCCATGGAAGAACAAAGGGGGAAGGAATTAGAACTTTAGAGGTTGAGAGACAAAGAGGAGGCTACTGAGAGGGAAGAAGAGATGAGGAAAATAAAAGAGATTAGGGTCCAAAATGAAAGGATGGAACAAGAAAGGTTACTAAAAGAGAAAGAAGACCAACATAAGACTTCTTTCGAGCAGACCATTATAGTGACTTCTTCTACACCTTCGTCTTCAACACCACCTATTTTTCAACAAGTAACTACTTAACCGGCTGCTTCTACTTAGCTCAAGTTGAATTTGCAAAAGAGACAGCAGATTCAGCCTCAACCTATAGTATGGGATGATATGATAAAGGAAATTAAGAAGGTGAAGCCTAAGAAGAAAGATCGTGCTATCCACTCTATAAAATTGACTAATGAAGGGGATATAATAGCTGAGATTCCCACCCCGATTGCTAATAAAGATGACAGAGAATTGCAAGTTGAAGATTATCAAATAAGCATTGTCAATCTGGGGAATCATACCAGAAATCAACAAATGAATTTAATTGATATTGTTGCCACCACCACCAAATTCAGGTTAATCAAATATAAGAAAACAAAACATGAACTTAAAGCTCAGTTGGGACAGATAAAGAATTTATTAAAGGAGTTAACTACTTCTACATCAAAGTCGTCACCAAGTTCAGAAGCTCCTATTTTAATGAGCAGGAAAAAAACAAGATTTTACTGAAATGAAGAAAAAGGCTACGTGGTTTGATAATTGGTTTAATGTTTTCAAGTCTGACATAGATAAGGATTTAGATGAAGGTTTCAAATATTATCATGTAGGCTTGGCCTTGGTTAAGATAATAGAAGAATCTATAAGGAAATGGTGGGAAAAAGAAAAGAAACTCAGGCAATACTTGGGAAAGCTCAAAGTAATTGAGAAACTTTTTGAAGAAGAGTTGGTCCAATCACAAATTTTGGGTGATGAGAGCTCCGAATATATTTCTAATTCTATTAATGTATCTATTTTCAAAACACATAATCTCATTGAACAAAGGATAGATATGCTTAAAGGTATTCATGAGATATGGGAAAATGCAGATATATTTGAAAGTATTGTTGCAAAGCTCATGGATAAGACTCTACCTCCTGATCAAAGGCTCAAATCATTAGGGGAAATAAAATATGCTTGGGAGGTGATACTTGATAAGTTAACAAAAGAAGGAGACATCATTGAATCAACTCTTATGGACGAATTATTAAATGTTAGATATGACATAAAGTGGGCAATCACAGACATTGGCCAGTTGGGGGAAGTGGTTGCTACAGTAGAAAAGAGGTTTGGGGAATCAAAGTTCAAAGTTGACTGGTTTGATGGACCTGATGATGATCCACTAAAACAGATTTTTTAGAATTATGATGAATATCATCATGAGGGTGATAAATAAAAAAATTATTTCAGCTACCTTTTTTGAGTACCAACACTGTCATGACTATTTTTGAGCAGATGGGTGACTCCAAATCAGTTTTGGTAAGTCAGAGATAACTCATAGTGGCTAGTAGAGGACAAAATCACAACTCGTAGTTAGTTTTTGGATTGAGGAAGCATGTGGTGCCCCTTTTCAGCACTTACAATTTTTGACAAAGACAAACTTGGAGTTATTTGGGTGTCCCTACAATTGTGGATTTGGATCCTAGATTTACGGATCTTGATTTTTGATGGGAGAAATTAATGTTATTTTTTTGTCTATATTATAGAATTCTCTCCTCATTGTAAAGGTCAGATAATTGAAGTATGATTAGCTACTGGAATATTGGACTTTTATCTTTTTACTGTTATCTTTACAGCTTTCATGCAAAATTTACTCAGATACTTTTTACAGTCTTCAATAGAAGTTGTTTTACCTTAACGATGATGTTGATTAACAATGATTATTTGTATTACAGTGCTTTTTGCGCATAAATGTTTCTTATTTGATGGAAATCAATAGAAGATTCTGAAATTGAAACCATTTTATTGCATTGTTCGTGAATGATGTTTCTTAAAATATTTGTCGATCTGTTAATTCTGGTAATGAGCTTGTGATATTTGTTCTTAAAAAAGAAAAAGAAAAAAAGTTATGATGAATGGTTGTATGATTTAAATTTTCATTGTGAATGGATGCAATGGTATGGATCATTTCATAAATTGTATTGTTCTATAGCTTGGTTAATTAGGAAGGCGCTCATTGAATTGCATGTATGAATTAAAGAAATTTGTGCTCATGTTTTGTTGTCCCAAAACCTTTATTGATCTTTTGTTATTTATTTAAGCCCCCAACGTTAAGTTATTTTTGTATTGTCTAGTTTGTACTTATTTACCAAAAGGCCCCTTGAACATTACAGCCTCATTGATCACTCAACGAAATAGCAACGTTGTGATCCAACATCTAGGACCTTGGAAGGTGATTAATTTAATGATTGTTTGTCTTTTTTAAGAGAGGTAAGGTGATTACATGTTGCCTACATGTTTCTTTGTCAATTTGGCCATCAACAAGAGGTAGGGAGGGAGAGAGGTGACATTGAGAGATAGAGAGGAGGTAGGTAGAGAGTGGTATGGAGTGATGGAGAGAGAGGTAGGGAGGGAGAGAGAGGTGAGAGAGAGAGAGGGAGATAATTAGAGAGGAAATGAGAGAGCGAGTGAAAGGTAGATATTGAGCTCAGGTGGGAGAAACGTAGAGAAAAGGATGGAGATAGGGAATGAGAGAGAGGTCTAGAATGCAAGGGATATGGATCGAGTGAGAGAGAGAGAGAGAGAGAGAGAGAGAGAGAGAGAGAGAGAGAGAGAAATATGATGAGTACCTACTGATTACTGAAGTTTGACCTATTGATTATTGAAATTTCACTAAGTCTAAAAAATTATAAGATCTTTTAAAAGATAGAATTTCCATTATAACTCTTAGAGATCTAAAACCATTCTCAAACATAATAAAACTATATACATGAAATATAACTTAAAGTATGATAAATTAAATGTCCATATGTAAATGTTGACTTACACTTAAATGTTTATTTCATGTATATAGTTTCACCAAAAGATTAAAAGAAAGAGAAAGATAATTTTTCAAAGAAAAACATAACTCAAGCATGCTCCCCATTAGGTTTGCACATGTTTCAATGTCTAGTAAAAAAAATGCCACGATAATATTAATCTATCTCTTAATTATCTAACCATGTATTTTTTCATGTTTTGAGTATGTTAAGATTTTCATCTTTAGTTTATTTTATTAATGTATCCATTTTTTTGTCAAAAACCAATTTGTGGTAATTTTGACTCTCTTTTTATGAACTTTTTATCAAAATTTCAAATAAATTACATTTTTAGAAACTAGAATCCATTCTACACATTCAAAAAATGATTTTCAATCAATTTTAAAAAAAAATAGGTTGGAGCCCACTCAATTTTATATTTTTCAAGATGTATCCACTTTGAAAATTAGTAAAATAATCATATATTCACTAAAAAATTAGTAGAAAATCAGACATAAACTAAATGGTGTTAGGTAATTTCTCACTAAAATGATTTTTAAAATATTAAAAAAAATTAACATTTTAGGGGGGCACACTAGATGCTAAAATTATATTTAGAAAATGACCACTTTGTGTGGCCCCCCTTTTTAAACCCTTAATATCTACCATTTCTTTAAATAGTAGTTTAGAAAGAAAACTCAAAGCACTGTGACTCTTGTTTTTATTGCATCTTCAAATTTTGGGTATAACTATCTTCAATTTCTCATCCAAGGTCATTATTTCCCTATTTCAAAAAAAGTGGTCACTTAAGACCCCTTTTTGGTCCCCCATCTTTTTGCACTCACCCTTAGCCTAATAATTTCTCCAATATTTGTCCAAAGATTCACTATGTTAAAATCTTCATGCACATTTAGCAACACTAAATCAGCCAAATTGAGTCTATTGAGACCCTTTTCCTTTCTATCCATCTTGTCTTAGTCTTCTTGTGATGTAGTTGCAAGTTTGGATTAATATATTATAGCCCATAGATCTTGGTCTATGACCACATCCTCCATATTGAGCTTCCACAACTCAAAGTTTGTATCTAAAAACTTCTCCATCTCTATTCATGTTATGTTTGTCATCTCTTCTTGCAATAAGATCAAAACCCTCTCTACACAAGCTCCCATTCAAGTGAAGATTATTGTAGAAAACCTTCTACTTAACACCTAGAATCTAAGGTGATCAAGATTTGATACTAAATGAAAGGAAGTAAGGTACGTGAATATGCTTCCTAAACTAATATTTTCAAGAGAGAATTTTGTGCATTTCATTCTTTTAACAATTATAGGAAGTAGAAACACATTTAAATAAAAACTAAACAATAAATATCATAACACATGTGTACCAAGAGAAAACCATTTTGAGAGAAAAACCTGACACTCCAAAGTAGGTCAATGTATTATTCAATAAATAATGATTACAATAAACTTGCAAGGAAGCCTTCATGGGACTACCATCAACCAAATATTTGAAGAAAAATTTACAACTTAAGCAATATCTACAAAAATCTACACACAACCTCCATCTCAAGCGCCTAGCATATAGGAGATACAAAACTTCAAACCATCAAATGGTATTTCAAAATCCATGAACTAAAACCACCTAAAAGTGGTTCCCAAATTATACCTCAATCAGAGATATCTTATAATATGTGATAATATGCATCATAAGTTGGTCAATAGGTGTAACTCCCCTTTACACTCTTAATGTGTCCAACACTTTTTTACATTTCTTACACAAACTTTGAGAGGCCATAATTTTTTATTTGGTGGGTCAATTGGACCCATTTTTATATATTGAAGTACTTAAAGAGATATACACAATAAACATCCTAGTAGGCATGTTGAAAAACCATGAATTTTTATTTTGGCCAAAAAATAAGTCTATAGCCTATAAAAAAAAAAATTATTATTATTTATACCCGAAAAATGCACCTTCTATAATATTATCATTATGGGCAAGGCTTCGACACTTTTTCCAATATTTTAGAGGATTGATACAAGAATCTTAAAAGAACACTTAAATACATGTTAAAGCATCCATTTTATTGGGTATGAAGAAACTTGGCATTACTTCATACTTAGGAAAATAAAATATATATTATTGTTCAATGTTTTGTGAAAACATTGATCCATAAAAATATGATAAACATCGGCCCATTAAAAAGGAGTAGACCTTTTGAAAATTTTCATTCAACTCAAACTCATTAAATTAATCTGAAGTGTGGATTCATTTGCACACAAATTTACATTTTTACCACATTTTGGTGGTCTTGAATATAACACAATATATAAATGAAATGAAATATTGTAAAGGTTCAATAGCCATCCCAAATTGGTGTTTGATAATTAGATTTACTAAAATTGGAGACAATTCCAAAGAAAACCATCCTTTCAAAAATGGCTTGGGAACATGACTGCTCTTCAAATCATTAGAACCATATAATGCACCTTCATGTCTATTTGACACCAATATATGGTAGTACTTGCATATGTTTTAAGGTTTTACCCTTGAATGTTTGTCAAAGATAGTACCTAACTAGCACTAGGAAATAGAAAAAACTAAAGCTAAAATAAAAAGAATAATTTATTTAAAAATATAATAGCAACCGAAGGAATGAGATCAAGTGCTTAAAGCATTGGATTCTCAAGTTCAACTCACAATGTCTAAGATGAAATTTTAAGTGACGTGTCTTAGCCATCCATTATTAGGTTTCTAGAAATAATTTCTAAGTTATTTCTCTTGAAGTGTTAAGTATTTGTATTAGATGGCTTAAATGCTCATTTGAGCTATATTTGTAGACTATCAAAGATATATTAAAAAACAACAACCATCGACATATATAGACAAAGATTCATGAAAGAGATCCAAGTGATTGTGGTGTTATGATAAAATATTTGAGAAAGAAAGAGAGCTACTTTGCTCATGAACCTAGAGAAACACTTAGCACATACTTGTGTACTAAGATGATACATAATTGAAGTTCAATTGTAATTTTACATCATAGCTCCTTCGACTACTGAAATTCAAGTAATCAAAGTGTATATAAGTGTCTACAATACCTTCAAATGTGAAATACCTATGTATACATATAAAAAAGTACAATCCTATAGAATTCTGGTGATATTTCCAAAATGTCTTCCCTCATGTGAAACACTCTTCCATAATTTTGACTATATTTTATAGTAAAAAACCTAAATAATGGTGTGTTGTTAAGGTTTTTTTTACATCACATCTAAGTACTTAAAGAATTCTAGGCCATAAGAGAGAAAAGGGAATGACCAACAACACCTTTTGAAGTTTACGATGGATCATCAACCTCATATAGTTTTGGAATCTTCAAACTTGCTTGTAACTACTTGAATGATGATATCTTCAAGGTTGTTTTTAAGATTGTGGAGGAGCATCTACATCACCTTTGTCTCAAATTATTATCAATATGAGACTTACTCAATAACAATCCTATTTATGTTAAGAAGGAAAATGTGGTTCGTTGAGCACATAAGAATATTTAAGCATTTGTTAATAGGAGAGAAATACTAAATACGCTCATTACTTTGACATTTTCAACCTTTAGCCTCTCCTTTTTGTGAACATATGTTGGTGCATGTGATGCTCCATTTGTCTCATAATCCTTACATTATGGTTTCAACCTCATTACAATCTACTCATACATTTATAGTAAGTAGAGGAAGGATTTCATAAACACATTTATTAGATTTTTATTTTTATCATTTTCGATTATAAATTTCTCTACCTTATAAAATAGAGTTGAACAACAAATTATATAATCATGAATATTGTATAATAGAATTTCATTAAGCCAAGTGATAAAAATATTTAGTTGAATCTTTTATGCAATTACACAATCTCTCATGCTTACGAAGAACAAAATCCATATTGATATTTCCTTATCACATCATTATTCACAAAGAATTTAAAAGTCCCACATGAAACACATAATCAAATATAGAATACCTAAACATGAGGATTTTATTAATGTATTGAAATTTTCAAATTTAAAAATGAAGTATAAGGCCTTGACATAATAAAGTTGACAACTTTGTAGTATTCTCCTCTACACAACGATTAAAATTATTGGTTTGTGGTTTGTAAAGTTTTGAGACTAGTATATAAACATTGCTTATTTTGAGTATGGGGAATATTACTTCAATGGATGGAGAAGCAATATGTATGATCAAGGTTGGATTCCAATCTATGACAAAACCACTAGACTTCCCACCTATCCGCATCTCCCTCCCTCCTTCATTTGTGGCTTCTTACTCACTTATTGGGAAATCCTTTTCCATATAAGCATGAGTTTATCTGGATAGAAAATTGGGTCAAGCTAGTGTATGCACTATTTTATAACTACTTAATGATTTGAGACCATGAATATTCAATGTAGCAATGCTAACAAAATTAGCATAGGGAAACGAAGAAAGGATTATGGTTAAGGTTGACAAACAAACCAAAGAGGGGCTACAATAGATTAGCATATGCCACAAGTTGTATGAAGAGAAACAAATGTGTACATGTCATATTTTGCATAGCACCCACCAAGAATGAAACAATGACACTTTGTATGATTGCTTGCACAAGGGATATAATGATGGTGTAGTCATTTAGATGGGTGCAAGTGTATGTTAATGAAGCCACCTATAAATAGAAACACAATGCAATAGTATAGGGTTTATGAGATCAAGGAGGTCAACTCAACATGAGGATAATACCAAGAGATAATTAAACACCAACATGGTAGTTGAGGGCACAACCATGGACGAGGAACCCATCACACTTTGTAAACACTCACCCAACCAAACAAGACCCCTTGCAAATATATTGGACTTAGGGGGAAGACATACCCTTTCATATTTAGGGTGTATTATTTCATATTTCTAAGTGACATGATTTCATTATCTTGGATTTAGAAGACATGCTCTTTCATATTTGAGGTGTATTATTTCATATTTCAAAGCTATTTATAATTTTATTATTATTGACAACCAATTTTTGATATTTCAATCTATCTTCTTTATGTGCTTTGTTCAAAAGGGAATTTAATGAAAGAAAAATCTTATCATTTTTGTAAATTGTAGTGACATTCTAATGTTGAGGTTTTGCATGAAAGAGGGAGGAGCGTGAACATATTATAAATAGAAAATATGGTTCAAGTAGGTCAATCCCTATAGTCATGCAAATAAAATAAAAAATTTCGTTGAGATTTTTTAATTATACCCCTCAAACAAGTTGTTTTGATGATAACTAGATGTCATTTAATATCCTAGTTTTTTTTAGTTATTTTTTTTTTTAAATTGATATTCGATTACCAAAACAGATAAGTTTGGATACAATATATATGTGACCAGATTGGTCACATTATTTACCACAGTCCATCTAAGCTACAAAATAGTAGATATGAGTTTTAAAACATTACAACACATCTCAAAATATATCTATTCAAAAATAGATTTTAAACATCATAGCCAATAATTGATAATCACTATATGGATCAAAGTATATGAATCTATATGAATCAGTGTCTTTATTGGGGACATTTTTCTTCAATCTATATGAATCAAACCCTAGTATAGCTCCTATTGGTGGCGAGATATGCTCCCAGCTTGATGTGTCAAAATTCTAATGAGTCGCTTCCAAGTCTCTTGCAACAACATCCCTTTGAATCCCATATTGATGGGGCTTAGTATACTTGTTTTGGAAGTGTATGTAGTCATTATGGAATTTGGGGCTAATCTTCCTCAGGTCTTGAGGCTAGTAATCTACATCTTGTAGGTCTCCTTTATACAGTGGTGCTTCCCCATCCTCAAGAATCTTTAGGAACCTATATGAAGATATTTTCAGTGTTAAAGTTACTTGTTCAACAACAAAGAGATATGTGAGCCTACAATTAGACTTAGTAAGGGTCCTCTCTTTGCCTTGGTATAAGTGTTTATTTCTTCTTTTCCACAAAACCATATAATTTCAATAGTTAAAACATATCACATAATATTAGTCTTTGTATTAAAACCTTTAACATACCTAGACAGTATTTCAAGCTAGGTGATATTATTCCTACAGCCCCGTCCCTAAAGGTTCCCTAAGAATTTTGACCAAATAGCAAAAGCATAATGACAATTGAAAAAAATGTGTTCAATATCTTCATTACAATTACAAACAAGACAGAGCATTAGGTTAGCACCAATAACAACATTTTTTTAACAACAACAACCACTTGAAGCAACATTTTTTGGGTTTAATTTTCTTAGACCAACATACTTTAATAATTTTAGACCAATCTTTAATCCCCATGTCTACATTCCAAGATTGTTTGACATGATTAAGTTTCTCATGGGAAGGAGTAAGCATTTTGTACAAACCAATAGACTTGACATCTAGTGGCATGGTACCATCAATCCATTTGAAATAACCATAGTTTTTTCTCCTTGTTATTAACTTCAACAAGAAATTGCATGGAATTCAAAGATTTTTTTGACAACGGAGTATGTTCTTTTATTAACCTCAAGTCATATCAAATTCTTCACATATTTTGAGAGTTAAGTATTTGGATTAACAAATAGTTGAATTAATAGTCTCATTAATTAAGAAATTATTTTTTTATAAAATAAAGACAAAAAATGATGACCTTTTTTAGGGCATATCTTCTAGAATAGATAAAGCATTAGATATGGAATACTCTTCAATCTCAATCCATTGGAACATAAAATATGACATAATTTGTTTCCAAATCATATATAATGGTTATATCCCAACCAAATTTAATGGTACAAATCCATGTTAAAAGATGATCATAATCTTTAGGACAAACTAAAGTGACAATATATCAAAAGATGTAGTCAAGGATAAGGGGGAAAATGAATGAGAACTTCACCTTACAGCTTAAACATCACCCATAGTGGCCCTATTTTCTGCAATCTTAAATCTATCTATCTATTTGAATGTTGTTGTGAGTTAGTGGTAGTTAAAAAAATACTTTAAAAAATATTTAGCAAGAGAAGAAGCCATTGGAAGAAATTGCCTAAGTATGTTAAAGGGAAAAACAAATTCTCTCAAATATCACTTGTAAAAATGATTAGTATTTTCCCACATGCTTTGATATCATGTTAGAAATTAGGATCTTAGAATACTAATCATTATAAATAAACGAAAAAAATAAAATGAGAATTTTACAAGCAAAGATTTAACACATTACAAGACATATACATGGGGAAAGCCCTTTCAATTAAAAAATTTAGACAGAACTTGGAGAACTCTTCCCTTTATTTCCATATGGCCAACAACACCTTATATCCTAAATGATAGAATTCGATATAAATATCCCAACTCTCATGTTTTTCAATGAGAGATAACCTCCTTAAATAAAGAAAAGGGGTGGTCAAATATCTGAAAGGGCATTAGTCACACCTACTTAAAACTAACATTTACAAATAATCAATAATCTAATAATATTATACTATAATTATTTTATATAGGATATGCTCAATAAAACATATTATATATAAAATTTTATAACTTCATATTACATCAATATACAAATGTTATAAGGATACAACCCTAGTAACATTATGTTCTAACAGATATAAAAAGACTATGTTACAAAGACGAGGTGAAGCAACCTAAGAAATCTGTAAATCATAAATGAAACATCATCATCTCAACATATATAAATTTATATAAATAATCTGGTATTATAATTTGATCTCCTATGGCATAGCAGACATAGTAACAAGATTATACAATAATTGTACACAAAAGGCCAATACAAAATGACAGAGCTTGATGGGAAGACCTTTCAAGAGATGCTCTCCCCATCATCTCCATGCGTCAGGTTGACTTTGAACCTCTCACAATGCCTGATCACCAAGCATCTTTTCGTTTCCTTCGAGTGTTCATTTCCTTTTATGTTTTCCTATTCTCCACTTTTTCGTTCCAGACATGTGCAGATTTCTTGAAACAGTATACTCCTCTACGGTATCATAAAACAGGGGTTTAACAAGTACAGCATCTGCATATATAGGCAGCAGTACTCATTATACATTATCCATCTGATTTTGAAGTTAACAGCATATTCTATATCTCCAAACACTTAGAAGATGACACCTTTTAGAAACTGAAATCAAACTTACACATTTTAGAAACTGAAAATAAAATTCGCTCCCTTCTTTATTACTGCAGGTTTGAAATGGTGCACCTTGTTATAATGCAAGCCTATGTTTACAGATTGCATTGCTAGCATCACCAATAATGTAGCAAGAACATTGTCCCTGTTTGAAATGATGGAACTAGTTCTTGACAACTCTAACTGTTGTTCCAGTGGTGCTTGTTCAACATTCCAAATGCAATTGCCAACTTCTCAGAATGGCGGCACTTATATCTTCTCCATATCAATCAGCAAATGCCTTTACATCTGGAAAATACCCTTCTGCCTTAGTCTCCCAAGACAATTCTCACACTTTTGCATGGATCTCCTGTGTCAGTGGATATGATCTGTCTACATAAAATGCATGTACCATTTTATGGCCTGCACTCCAATTACATCCAGGTATATTTTTTATTCCTCTATCTTTCATCAAACTTCTTACCATTTGAACCTCTTCCCACCTGTCCTTTTCTGCATAGAAGTTTGACAGAAGAACATAAGTCGTAGCAGTTTTTGGATTCAGCTCAAAAAGGAGGGTTGATGTTAACGGTCCCAACTCTATTTCTTATGTAATCTACATCCACCAAGGAAACACATCCACACAAGCATCACAAGTTTAATTCCCATTTTGATGATAAAGTTTAGAGTTTCGTAAAGATGGCAAGCTTCGATGAGAAGGTCAACCATGCACACATAATAATTGGTTTTAGGCATAATGCAATAAGAGTCCTTGATGCAATTTAAGTATTTAAAGCCCTCATCCACTAAACCTGCATGGCTACATGCAAACAAGAATACAAGCAAAGCTTACATGGTGAAGGTATGTTCCAGAGTGCTTCATTTGTTCAGAGTGTTTGAGAGCATCGTTGCAAAAGCCATTTTGCACATATCCTTCAACCACGGAACTCCATGCAATGACATTTCTTTGAGGTATTCTGTCAAACAGTCCACATGTCCTGTGTATGTTTCCACTTTCTGCATTCAAGTCTATCAGGGCAGTCACAATTACGACATCTGACGAAAAGCTATTTTCTATTATGATTTGATGCATGTTAAAGCTCCTATATTTGCACGGGCTGATACGGTGGGCTGATACGGTGCTGACAAGTCTGGCTTTACATCTGCCAATAGCATTGATTCAAGGTTTCCAAGGTTTTTTCAACAATCCCATTCTGTGCATATCCTGCAACCATAGCATCAAATGGGATGGCATCTCTTTAAGGCAATCTGTCAGGAAATTCACTTGCCTTGTGTATGCTTCCACATTTTGCATACATGTCTATCAGGGCATTTGCAATTTCGGCGTCAAGTGAAATTCCACTTTTGATTATGCTTTGATGGAGGTCCATAACCTGTTCTAAAGCTCCCATTTTTGCACAGGCTGGTAGAATGCTGGCAAAGGTTGTGGAGTCTGGCTTCACATCTGCCAATAGCATCTGCTTAAAGGTTTCCAAAGCCTTTTCAACAAACCCATTTTGTGCATATCCTGCAATCATGACAGTCCATAAGACCACATCTCTTTGAAGAATTTTGTCAAACAGTTCACATGACTTGTTTATATTTCCACATTTTGAATACATATCTATCAGCGCACTGGAAACTTTGATATCTGACAAACATCCGCTTTTGATTATCCTTTGATGGAGTTCCATTCCCTTTTCTAAAGCTCTTATTTTTGTACAGGCTGGTAGGATGATGACAAAGGTTGTGGAGTCTGGCTTTACATCTGTCAATTGCATTTGCTTAAACGTTTCCAAAGCCTTTTCAACAAGCCCATTCTGTGCATATCCCGCAATCATCACAGTCCATGAGATTGCATCTCTTTGATGCATCTTGCCAAACAGTTCACATGACTTGCGTATACTTCCACATTTTGCATACATGTCTAACAGGGCATTGGCAACTACATCATCTAACCAAAATCCACTTTTGATTATACTTTGATGGAGATTCATACCCTGTTCTAAAGCTCCTCTTTTGGCGCAAACTGGGAGGAGGCTGGAAAAAGTTGTGGAATTTGGCTTTACACCTTCCAGTTGCATTTGCTTAAAAGTTTCTAAGGCATTTTGAACAAATCCGTTTTGTGCATATCCTGCAATTATTGCATTCCATGAAACCTCTCCTCTTTGAGGCATTTTGTCAAACAATTCGCATGCCTTGTGCATGCTTCCACATTTAGCATACATCTCCACCAACACATTTCCAACTATAATATTTGAAAAGATTCCACTTTTAATTATGTTTTGATGGATGACTCTACCCAGTTCGAAAGCTCCAATTTGAGCACAGACTGGGAGGATGCTGGCAAAGGTTGATGAGTTTGCTTTTACACCTACCAATTGCATTCGCTTAAAATTTTGTAAGGCGTTTTCAAAAAACCCATTTTGTGCATATCCTGTAATAATTGCAGTCCATGAAACCACATCTTTTTGGGGTATTTTTTCAAACAGTTTACATGCCTTGTGCATACATCCACATTTTGCATACATGTCTACCAGGGCACTTGCAACTACAACATTTGAACAAAATCCACTTTTGGTTATGCTTTGATGGAGGTCCATACCCTGTTCTAAATCTCCCATTTTTGCACAAGCTGGTAGGATGCTGACAAAGGTTGTCGAGTATGGCTTTACATCTGCCAATAGCATTTGCCTAAAGGTTTCCAAAGCCTTTTCAGCGAACCCATTTTGTGCATATCCCGCAATCATCGCATTCCATGAAATTGCGTCTCTTTGAAGCATTTTATCAAACAGTTCACATGACATGTGTATACTTCCACATTTTGCATACATGTCTATTAGGGTATTTCCAACTATAATATCTGAAATGAATCCGCTTTTAATTATGTTTTGATGGATGACTGTGCCCAGTTCGAAATCCCCAATTTGAGCACAGGCTGAGAGGATGGTAGCATAGGTTGTGGAATTTGGTTTTACATCTACCAATTGCATTTGCTTAAAAAATTCTAAAGCTTTGTCAAAAAACCCATTTTGTGTATATCCTACTATCATTGCAGTCCACGAGAAGTCATTCCTTTGAGACATTTTGTTAAAAACTTTACACGCCATCTGCACATTTCCACATTTCGCGTACAAGTCTATCAGGGCTGTTGCAACTACAACATTTGAGAAAAATCCACTTTCCATTATGCTTCGATGGATATAGATACCCTGTTTCAAAGCTCCAATTTCGGCACAGGCTGACACTACGGTGGAAAAGGTGAACTGATTAGGTTGGAGACCTGTTCGTTGCATTTGGCCAAACAGTATTATTGCCTTGTGCACTCTTCCGCATTTTGCGTACATGTCTATCAGGGCTGTTGCAACTACGACATTTGAGAAAAATCCCCTTTTCATTATGCTTTGATGGATGTCCATACCCAGTCTCAAAGCTCCCATTTTGACACAGGCTGAAAGTACACTGGAAAAGGTGAACTCATTAGGTTGGAAACCTGTTCGTTGCATTTGGTGAAACAGCATGACGGCCTTGTGAGGATTCCCATGCCTTCGGTATGCGTTAATGATATTATTCCATGAGACGATGTCTCGTCCTTTCATGCTGTCAAATGCTTACGAAGAAATGGTTATTTCCCTTGTGAAAGCGCATTCTTGACAATACAGGTCTGCAATAGTTGATGATAAATAGAAGGGTTTGAATAAAAGCAGAATGTTCAGAGCCTCCTCCAACAGAAACCTTTCTCCATGTCGCAATGATATTGAGATGACTAGTTGATAGTAATGGCATTCATGGAAACTGAGCATTGGCATGCAATTTATGTCTGCCTCTTGAGGAATATAACACCCTACAACGAATACCTAGGCTAATTAAATGCAATATCCATAATCACATTAACTTAGATATACATAGGTACTCACTTTACTTAACTATTCAAAAATATGTTAAGATTGATAAAAGGACAGATGTTTGTAGCTTCTAAGTGTGATAAAGGAATATTATGTTCTAATGTATATTTGGGTTCTAGGAAAATTCATCGTCATCAATTCATCAAAAAAAAATTCACTGTCAGCAATTCATTGTCAAGGAAAATTCACCGCGAGCAATTCACCAATATTTTTTAATATATATTTCAAAAACTTGGTGAATTGTTGGTGGTGAATTTTACTTGGCGGTGAATTTTCCATGGTGGTGAATTACTAGCAATGAATTTTCCTTCAATGAATTGTTGATGATGAATTTGTCGAATGTCGTATATTTGTGATTCAATCTAAGTATTTGTTATTAGATCTATATCAATGAAATTGTGAAAGATTGAACCATGCATTACATTGTGTTTGGGGTTGAACACTGCATGGGTGGCCTTAAACTTCTATGCAAATTTCATCTTATATATTTGGTTTTGAATTTTGTGTTTGTTCTTCATAAAACTATTTGTCTATTTATTTTTGGACAAGGTAGATGGTGTGTAAAAGCACTAGTAGGACACGTTATCAAGTGAAGCAATTTGAGGTTTGGCTTGATTACAATGAAACTATATCGTATTGATTCAACAATATTTGAACAAAAATGAACATGGATCACAAAAAATACAAATACCTAGATATCTATTTTATGTATGCAAATGTTTCGATGTAACAATTTCTCTATATGTAGTTTCTCTCTATGATCAAATGATATATTTTCTCTTGATTTTAGGATGATATAAATGGTTTAAACTTTTTTCCCTTTATAGAAACACCCTAGTATTCAATTTTGAGCATTTAGTGTGTGAGTTGACAACCATCAACTAGTTAGGATAGGGTCAACTTGGGCCCATAATTAATTTTAAATTTGATAAATAGGAGTCCAAGTTACACTAGTGGTCTTGGTCGAAGATCAAGCTCACCTAAGCGATCTTGACTTGGGACTAGAAATAGAGAGAATAATGACCAAGTACGGAATATAGGCTTGAATTTAGTACAAATATAAGATGAATACAAACTCTTGCACATAAATATGCAAATTGAGCACTAAACTATCACATAAAGGACTAAAGTCAAAGAAAGCCCAAAATGAGTGGGGAAAAGTGCTAGGTATGCACTTTTTACCTCTACATTTTTCCCTCACTTTGACTTGCATGTGAGCTCATGAATTATGTATGTCAAAGTAAAATAAGTAAACACCATAAAAGTAAATAACAAGAACATTTATAAAGTGTATAAATATAAATGATTTTTTGTTTTCTCATAAATTGAAGATAGCTTCATCTTTAAGCCTACCCACTAGATTCCATCATTAGCATTTTCTATAAAAGTTGAAATGAGCATAACCAACAACTATATAGCAATTCCAACTATTGATGCAAGAGCAACTAGGGGTACTAACAATTTTGCATCACAAAAAATATTGCTAATTTATTTTTGTTGTTTTCAATAAGGGCTAAGGTGTGTGAAAAATAAATATTTTAACTTGCAATAATGTGGTTTTCCCTTGTGGTGATATGTAAATGCAATTTTTGGAGGAAATATGTTGAGGTAAATGTTTTTAAGGCATAATCGGGAAAATACTCCTTTTGGACATCCCATTCTTGGTGGGGACCGCTTGGGGTGCATGTGCTTGCATGTTAAATTGTACATACCATGCATGCAATTACATGTTTGTGCCACAATCTTTGCATGTTGTTGTATGTATGTATTTGGAACCGTTGGAGCCATCGAGAATCAAAGAAGTTGGCATAATTGAATGAATTGATTGGCCATGGTTTAGGTGCCCATGTGAAGGCCATCTGAACATTGATTAATTTTATTATTTTATGATTATTTCTCCAAATGGGGCGTGGGTTTTTTCAAGGGCGTATTTATCTTGTGGGTTTTGAAAACCATAGTGGTTTTTCTCATTCACAAATATATATATTCAAGCCTTGTCATTTGAGAAGAGGGATTTGAGATTGTTTGTAGGTGAGATGAGGAGATGTCGGATTGAAGAGAGGATTTGAAGACTCAATTGTTGCAGATTTTTATTTGTATAGAAGCCCATATTTTTGGGAGCTGGTGAGCTCCACATTTTGAGAGATAGTGAGCTAGTGAAGTATGTTTGAAGGGAGCTTGAGAGCTTCAATAGAAATAAGGTTGAAGGAGAACACGAAGAAATTTTTTGTTGCAGGTTTGAAGGTGTACTACAACATCAAGAAGATTTATGATTTCATGGTTTGTTTGCAACAGTGATTTCTAATGATGAATGTAGGTTGAAGGAGCTAGAATCTTGTGAAAGAAGTTGGATTGAAGGAGATCAATTTGGGATTGATCTTTTTTGTTTTGTATCAATCATATTTCAGATTTGTAATGATTTTCATCAGCCTATATAACTATGCAACCATTAGTTTCAATTATGATATGTAATTCTTGAATTCCTAGGAGATTTTGAATGAACAAAGAACACTTGCATATTTGTGTGTTGTTTCAAACCTTTTCTTAGTTGAATTTTTAAATTGTTGTATGTGAATGAGGGTTTGTTTCTTACTTCATTAGTGGTATTAGAGCATGTTGATCTTGCTTCATTAGTGGTATCAGATCATGTTGAGCTTACTTCATTAGTGGTATCACAGCGGGAGTTCCTACGAGTGCAAGCAGAAGCGCCAATTGGAGGTAGTTTGCACCCGGACCTAAGGATGGAGAGTGTGTGGATTTTGTTTGTAGATGGATGTGCAATCTACAAGAAAAAAATTTTAGAGGGTTTGAGGAATTGGGTTCCCATGGTTGTAAACACATTGTTGAAGAAGGTAGATTACAATAATATTGGTGAATATTGAAAGAGGGTTTTGTAAATAGGTTGTCGAAGGAGATAGTTTACATAAGTAAAACTCCAATTCTACTCAAGCAAATGTATGCTATGAACAAGAAGAAAAATATTGAAATCTTAGCCATCACTTATCAAAACATTTGTGCAGTGATTGGCCTTAGATGATGCCATTGAGGGGGAGTGTGCATAACGCTACCTCATAGATAAATCCTAAAAGGATAAATGTAAGACCTAACAAGCATAATAAAAAATGTATAGGCATTATATGCTCCAAATTCATATAAATATCTAGCCTTAGGTGATGCCATTGAGGGGGAGTGTGCATGTCAATGCCACCACCTAGTGGCTAAATCCTAGATGTATAAGTCCTATGTGCATCTATCAAAGTTCTTCTCTTTGTAAATATTCCACTTAGAAAAGCATTGTATTAAGTCCTATGAGCAATATGTAATGAACTTGGGGTGAGGTTGATTTGAGGAGACTCAAGCTCCAATAAAAATATTTATAAGACCTCATATATATAGCATCAATTTTAAAACACTAGGATTACAAATTACGACAAGATGAGTTTCATGTAGTCCAAAATGCATGGCTTTCATTTTGGCATATATTTGTGTCCTATTTATCACTGTCAAAGAAGACCTACGTTACTAGGGTACTTCATTTTTTCTTTATATGGAAATTGACATGGGATGCCTCCTACTAACATTAAGGGGGAGTGTCAAAACAAAACTTTATTAGGGGCCAACCCTTATAAGATTTATTTAATGTTCTAATATAAGGTTATTAAACTTATATATATTATATGCTTTATTAAGCATATCCCATTTGAAATAATTATAGTCTAATAACTATTAGCTATTTATGAATGGTTATTTTGAATAGGTGTGACTAATACCCTTTTTAAAGTATTATGCCACCCTTTCTCCTATATTTAAGGAGGTTCCCTCTCATTTGAGAGGTGACTAATTTGGAGATTAATAGTGAATTCTATCACTATGCATATGAGGTATTATTGGTCATATGGAAGTATGGAGAAGCATTCCCTAGGTTCAGTCTATGCTAGAATAGACCATTTTTATAAGTGGTTTAATAAAATGATGATTTATGGGTTTTTTTATCTGAAAGGCTTTTCCCTGTGTATATCTTGTGTAGTGTATATAATTTATTCTTGTATGATTCCCATTTTCTTTATTTTATATTTTGTATATAATGATTAGTATCCTAAGATCCTAATTTCCAACAAAATCCTTTTTCAAACATCTCCAAAGTTAGTATTAAACTTGTCCCATATGGTTAATAATATACTCCTATACATGTATTACTCATTCAATTATTGAAGGGCTTGTCCTTAAGGATTGTTTGAGTGTTTGTTAATATATGTATGTATGTATGTATGTATGTATGTATGTATGTATCTATGTATCTATGTATGTATCTATGTGTATGTGTGTGTGTGTGTGTATGTATCTGTATGTATGTTTGTGGACTCAGCCAAAAAAGGAAAGAGACCTTGCAATAAATCTAAGGTGAAATATATATAGAGAGGATTAGTTTTCAGTCTTGAGAGATAAAATTTAGTGGATACATTAGAATTATTCCATCCTCTTAATTCTAGATCTAAGTGCACCTTATCTATCACATTTACTTTCTATAATTCAACATTTAATTATATATGCCCAACACCTACAACTATGATTTATTAATCTATTTTAACTTATGACCATATGTTTGCACCCTATTGGATTAAACTAGATTGATATTAGGGAAAGATGATTGCCCTTTTCAAATATGTGTATTGTGATTGAATGAGAAATTTTTCCAAAATTTACAGCTAATATATTTTCATTGTGGTAAAAACAACATGATTATGTATATTTTATGAGAAAACATGACAAATACTAATTAAAAATATAATTTCTTATTGTTTTGTAAAAAAAATCAATTAACAAACAATAGCCCATGAAAAATACATATTCTCATGTTATGTAAAATTGAATTTTTATTTTAAAGAGTGAATGATAATTTCTTATTAGATGAGCATAAATAATAAATAGTCTATAAATATATATATATATATATATATAAAATCACATGTTAAAATTAATTCTAACAAAAATATCTAACTTATATTTATTGACATATTTATACATTTATTATACTTTAAAACTTATTTAAATAAAATATGAATTTATTTAGTAGATAAATATATTTACATATTAATAAATTGTCACCTTCATCTAGCTTTTATCCCATTTTATTTTTATTTCTACAAAGTAAGTTGGCATTCCCATCTCCTCATAATTTTTATAAATACAACAAAATTAAAAAAATTATTGAATGAATAAGCAAATTTTATTCAATTACTACTTCAGTGTAAGTAAGCAAGTTATATTAAATTATTTTGTCATTAGTTTTTAAGTAAGAATTTCACACACTAAAAAAAATCTTGTATTCTTAGTACCTATCAATATAATACATGTTGTATGAAATATAAGCAACTAGAATTGTTTATGGAATAGATGCAAGGTTCTTACTGTCGAGCTTAATCGGCACACTCCCTCAAACTGGACCATTTTTGTTCCCTCAATGGTTCTTTTGTGTATCTTTATATGATTTAAATGCTCCTTTTTATTAGTGGCCATACAAGTGCTCAAGTATATTAAATTGAGCAATAGGGCAACTCCTTAGGGTTGTTATATTGACAATCTTTTGGAAGACGCGTATATTGTTATCTTACAAAATGATCACTAGTGCATCATGAATACAAAATTAAAGCATTATTTTATTTGATCAAAAACAAAATGAGCCCACCTAATTATTTTTCATGCCATCAATTAGCTAATACCTCAATGGTAATTACCTATTGCATTGGCATATTTTGGAAAAGCACTACAAACAAATGCATTACTTGGTATTGACTCTTTTCTCTTACTTTTCTCTCAAAAGATAGAAGACTTGGGAGACATGTCCTTGCCAGCTCACTATATTATATCCAATTGTGTAGTAATTTTAAGTTGCAAGAAATAATAATTGAAATGTCGTTCATGCCATTAGTTCAGTGAGAGCAAGATTAAAAGTTTTGTTGTCATTTAGACTTGACAAATTGGGGCCCTTATGTTGATTTATCCATTGATTGACCAATAATGCACCAAAGAAGAGTGTCAAAATTATCAACTTCAAAAATTTGCACTTCCTATTACATCTTCAAATGATCAATAGTGTGAACATACTTGTTGGTGATATCATTAAAACTAAAACCTATGAAGTATTTGAAAATTTTACAACTTACATAGAACCAAGTAAATTGAAAGGAAAATTATGATCTTGTCACTTGGTGATCAAATACATTGAAGAAGAATGGGAAGAAATCCAAAATATTTATCCCAAAAATTGTCCTAAAGCAGTAGACAGAGAGAATCTCTACAGATTGAGTAACTCATAAGGGATTCTCAAATATGAGGAAGAATAGAAGCTTGCATGGGGATGCTCAAAACAAATAAAATATATTTTTTGAAATGGTATTGAACAATAGAATACTTAGATTTTCTTCAAGGTTGATTGTAAAAATTCCCATTCTATATTAGTTGGACACTCATTTATTTTGAAGGCCTAAAAGGGCTTAACTAGTTCAATGATATATTAATGGGATATATCTTCAAGTCTTTCCACAATAACCTTTTCTTGAATTTAAATAACTATGCAAGTAGATGAATGATTGCTTCTATTAATTTGATTCTTGACATATGTGCCCATGCCCCAAAATATGTCTAGTTTTATTCTTTGTTTATGAACATTGCTTTCAATTATTCTTCTTGGAGCACTATTTCATTATCTAGCAATTAGGAGAGCCATCCTTGTTGAACCAAAGATATTGTGTGTCCCAGGCCCAATCCTTTCATAACCTACTCTAAGTGGCTAATTAGGTCCATCACTTTAGAGTGTCCTTATTCTTGCTTAGCACCTCATTGACCTTAACTATTGTTGCTCTCTTATTTTTCATATTGATTGTCATTAGCTTCTCATTTGGAAGATCATATATTTTTTTCAACTGGAGATTTAACTTGAGGAACCTTGGAGTTAAGGATAGGATCACTTCATCCACCTCATCCTTCACTTTGTGTTTTGGGCTTGAGTGGAGGCAATGAACTTCAACACAAAGCTTATCTCCAACATCATTTCCACAAGCTTGGCCCAAAAAGATGAGTACAATATTTTAACAAGGGGTGTTAGCCCTACCAATTTCTTAGTGAGTTAAAGCTCTATCTATAATTAATTAATCACCTATAATTATTGAGAATCATTATCCTTTAGCCCCATTAATTATTTTTGTAGCTTAGTATCTTCATCTTTGCTCCCCCTCTATGATTCCTCGAGATTCTCTAGTTGTTGTCAATGTCCTAATATCAACTTGGCCTTGTCTAGCATAGTTTGTACAATGATTGTACTACTTTTGTTTATCATTATATGTTTTTTACATCAAATCTACTCTATCATGTAGAAAAGCTTATGATAAATCCACCCCAACATGGATTGAGCAGTCATGTAGTTGCATAAATCCTTGTACCTTATACCTATTAGGTGTCATATGTGCAACCATTAATTATTATTCAATGCATGATCATGTGGACCTAACAGAGGTGCAAGTAGGGGCACTATTCTCATTTTGCTTCTATCTAGTCATTTTGGACTCATAGGCTTGTTTGACCATGCTCATTCGTTGATGGATATCAAATTGGGAGAGGATGAATTTTCCAACAAATAGAGAGTCCCAAGGAAGATATTTCTTCATTTTTCTAGGAAGGATATTTCTTGTGTGTATATTATTACGAGAGGATAAAGAGATCCATCTATCAATTATAATGGAGTAGCCAATTCCTTGATGTATGCTTACAATTTTTCTATCAAATTCTTAATTCTTTCTTTATCTTCTCATCTTTATTCATCCTTGAGACCATAATGGAAACTACTAATTAAACCTATTTTTCTTGCTCTTTGGTTGGTTGTCTCATGTTTATAGTAGTAATTTTATAATCCTCTACTCTTAATTCTTTATCATCCTTATACACCAATGGAGGAGCTATTTCAACAATCTTGGATCTTGAAGCATATTTAGATATGGTAGAGAGGACTCCGAGCTCCTTCATATCTTTATGTGTGTCCATCTTAGTCAAAATACTAGAAATATCTATTGATATAGTTCTTATCCTTCCATTTTTATATGTGAATTTAGGAAATGAAATGAACCAATTACCATATTGGCTAATAGCCTAAAAAAATTCAAGAATAATCTTTCATTTGTCTCACTTTCTAAAATTTTAACAATGTACAATTTTATTAGTATTATCATTTTCATGATTGTTGAATGTAAGAGTTGGTATAGAATGCTCTATACCATGAAATATTTGGCTAAAGATGTAGCCACCCAAGATCTAAGAGCTTCAATGAAAGAACAAGAGAGATCAAATATGAGAGAATAATGTTATTCTATCAAAGGATGTAAATATACAATGAAAATGAATTAATAATACAAAGAGAACTACTTGGTTATATAGACTAAGGTGAGACATAGGATTACATAAGATTATACATGTGTCTTAATATTATGAATTGAGACATAAAGTAATAAATATCATATGTGTCTCCTAAGTAAACTTAAGTAACTAGTGTGAATAGGACCTAGGTGATGAACCAATTAGGTAAAACACTCCATTCACACCAACATTTAATTTCTATTGTATGTTCAAAATATAACATGTCTATCATAATAAATATATGTAATTATTACTATTATAAATTTATAAATAAATGTATCTAAATGTATAGGTAATAATATGGTGAAACACAAAGCTATAATAGTAATGTAGGCACTCTTATATACCTTAGAGATTAATTTATTTCCTTTAAAATGGAATTCATAAGACTTCCTATTTTGAATTAACCTTAGTTCTAATTTCTTTGGATTTTGTATTGATACAATGAACAATAATTATAGAGATATCCTTCATTGTATTCTTTTCACTTTTTTTGTTGTTGATTTCACCCATGAAATCCCTTGTCTTATCTCACTTTATTGTGTTCAACATAGAGACCAAAGCCAAGGCTTATCTTTCTAGATTAATTTACTAAGCCTAATCATTATAGGGGTATTCTTGGGTTGTTTGTGTCATTTATTAACCCATTTTTTTAGGTTCACTTGTTTAAATACCAATCATAACATCAAACTATTGATATGTGGTTTGTAGCTTCATTTGACCAAGAAATAATTTTACATCTCTTTTATGTGCTTTTGATTACTTTGATTAAAGTAAATGAACTTTCGTGTTTTTCTTGTGTGTCCAAGGGTGTATTTTATCTTCCTTCACATTGTAAGGTGACCTTGGGAATCAAAAGTATCCCTTGCACACACTTGTCTCCATATCTCATAGTTTCATTTCTAAGTTTGATTAACTTTCTTTTTATGTTTACATGAGATACAAGTGTGTATGCAAGCTTCCCTTACAGCACAAGGAAAACTTAAGAATCAAATTCATCCCTTTATTAAATTTTTGCTACCCCACAAAAGGATAAAACCATGTATGTATTCTTCCCTCATGTTGCAAGTGGTTAGTCCCTTGAGTTTCTTTTTGATGGGCTTGACTTAGGTTTCATCACCCAATGGAAAACTAGAACCCTTGTGTTATAATGAGGTATATAAATTAGAGAATGGAATGAATCTCCCTTTGAGGTATATTTTTTATTAGGCTAAGGTTACAAGAAATTTAATATCTTTCAATGTGATGGCAAAGCGTGAGTTATGTTCTTGCATCAAGTTATTAGGCATGCACCAAATCTAGATACATTTTAGAATGATGAGGATATCATTAAATTCATGGGGATATACAATAATATCCCTATAGAAGATCACAATAAATTGTTTTAAATTAATAAAAACTTTTGTGAGACATGAATCATTGAGGAAATTGACCTACTACCAACATTTGTGCATGGAAATGTTAGTCAATAATTCTAGTTTAAGACACACATGAGCTTAATAATTGGCCTCTAGATAATTCAAAGATCACTTATATTGCAACAACCTTGGGACCCACAAAATAGGAAACTATCAATTTTATCCTCCAAAATTATACTAATGTTCTTTTCCTAGTCATATCTAGATATCCTTGGCTTTTATCTACCTCTAATATTCATCACCTTATGGTACATCTTGATGCCAAACCAATCAAACAAAATCTTAGAAAGATCAATCCCAAATTACTCTCTTGATCAAAGAAAACTAGATAGAAACTACTAGAGGCATGTTTCATCCAACTCATTGACTATAAGCAAGAAATCAAAGGGCACTCACATACGTACTAATTTTTAAAGATCTAAAAATTTCTTGTCTAAAAAATGACTTTTCCTTACCTATCATCAACATGATCATTAGGATTTTTGAAATGTCTCTGAGCGGGAGAAAGAATTGTGCCATTCAACGGACTCCTGCGAACGACCATGAGGTTGCTTCGCTTCCTATGGGCACAACGTGCCCTGGTGATGGTTGCGGGTTACTTTCTAGGTTGATTTTGCCTTTTGTGGGTGTTGTGCAGGGTTCAGGCTAGGTCCTACGGGTTGGGGAGAGTGGTAAGTCTTTGTCGCTGCTTGTTGGTCGTGCTACCTATGGGGATCTGGTGGCTGGGGCTCCCCCCATTGCTTTGGGATTTGATGCTGCTCTACAGGAAAATGTTGATTGTGTTCCCTTTGCTACTCTCCTCCCTGAGGCGTCGCCTTCTATTCCTACTACTGATGCTACCAGTGGTAAACGAAAGTCATTTTGTGATGTAGTTTCAAAGAATTGTCAGTTTGTGTATGCTACAGCTTCGGCTAGGGTTTGTCCTTTGCCTTGTGCTCGGGACTCCCCTATTGTGGTCTGTGGGACTAAGGTTGCTGAGAATGAAGACTTCTACGTGCATCAAGGTGTGGTCTGCAGGTTTAACGGCTTGTGGCCTTCCCTGCTTGATCTCCATGAGTGGGTGTTTGGTTCTTGGAAGCCTTTGGTTTTTGGTCAAATTGACCTCTATCCTAGTGCTAGGGGTTTTTTCTTTGCAACCTTCTCTACCCCTGTGGATCGCAATAGAGTGTTGGATCAAGTGTGGATGTGGGGTGTTCATTCGTTGCTCATCCAGTCGTGGTCTCACTCTTTCAATCCTCTTATGAAGCCTCTGAATATCAGACTTGTTTGGGTTCGTTTATCGAATCTCCCTCTCCAATTCTGAGAGGATTCTTGCTTTGAAGCTATTGGCAATGCCATTGGTAGCTTTTTGAAGGTGGATTCTATGTCTCGAGATCTTGGGCATATTACAGTGGCTCGTTTTTTGATCGATTTGGATATCCCCAAACCACTCCATGGTGATGTGGTCTTGATGGTGGCGAACCAACCTTGGAAGAAACTTTTGGACTATGAGGGGCTCCCTTTTCGTTGCAGGAGATGTTTCTTTGTTGGTCACTTGGCTTTTGGTTGCCCTCTTGCTCGCCACAAGAGTGTTGCTACTTGGTGGAAGAATGCTCTCACAGACCATCTCACTGTTGGTTCTCCCCCTTCGGATAGTTCCTCTGAGGAAGGTGACCCTCCCAAGCCTACCCAAGATCCTCTTCCAGCTTTCCTTGTCACAAAACCTCTGCCCCGTTTTGTTGTCTATGTTATGTCAGAACCTTCTGCTATCGTTGTTCTGCCAGAACTTGCCCGCCCTTCGTTGAACGACTTTGCTGGCCCTTTGTTTGCTTCGATCTCTGCTGCTTTGTTGTCAACTCCCTCGCTGTGTGGTGGCTCCTCTCCCGAGGTGGTTGTTGTGGATCCGCTCCCCTCGCCTCTCTCATTGGTTCCTGATTTCGAGCCTCTCTGGTCGGTTGTGCTACGGAAGAAGAAGGGACTCCCCAAATCTGTTACCTCTTCATGGCCTCAGGTTCGTGGAGTTAGTTTTGACCCCTCTATTTCAGGGGTTGTTTAATTTTTTGGTTGTTCTACAACTGTCAATCAGTTGTTTTTGTTTGTTCCTCTAGTTCAATTTATGTTTGAACTATGCTTCTTTTGGCCCTTTGGGCTTTCTGTGTGAAGGGTACAACACCCTATAAATGTTGCTTATCTTATTAAAAACATGATCATTAGCCTCATGATATGTTATGAAATTACATCTCTCATGTATGTATTTTTTGGTTACAACTAGATATATATTGCTTCTAAAGATTGGCATAAAATTTCTTCTAAATATTTGAATTTGATATTAGAAGTTCCATCTTCACTTATATTGAATATCACCTACAACAACTACCTCTGTTAACTTAGGGAGGGCCATAGACTTAATGGTAGCATGACCAATTACATCCTTAAGGTTAGTTTTTTTCTTGTTCATATCCCTCCTCATTAGGCACTCAACTCTAAGAAGTCAAATTTACCTATTGAGTTTTCATTGACAATAAATAAATCCTTAACCAATCCTACACATTCTTTAGAGTTTTTTTTGCTTGTGTTGTTCTTTCTTACTATTTATTTTAGAGAATGAAGGCTAATTTTGAAGTGCTTTTAAATTAGGGAACTCATGGGTAACAAATCCACATAAATTATCATCATGTAGGCCTGGCTCATCAAATGACTAATGGATCATATACATCAAATGGTCAATGAGCACCCATAAGCATTGAAATTCTTAAGAATTTTTTTAACTCCCACAAGCTATTAGATCTTAGAGTTATGGTTTATATGGTGTTAAGTACAATAACACCTCCTCATGCATTTTTCCATTGATGATCCATCCAAAGACAATTGAAATGTCATGTCACACCTTGGGGATCTTATTATTGCATTGAATATGAAACTTTCCCATTGCTCAAAGGGATCAATGAAAATGCATATCATTGTGAAGGGCCCACTATATTGTTGTAATTAAATGGTTAACCTAACATAGACAAAAGATAACATAATTAATCCAAACAAAAGAACTATGCAAAATGGCAAATGTGATTGTGAGCACCCCTCTCCCATTTCCTACTAGTCAAGCATCTTTCCATTTACTTGAAGCATTCCTCGCCTTTTATTTTTTACTTGTTCTCACCTCCTCCATTTTTTCATATTATATACGTCAATTTTATGAAAAAATCAATTAAATATCCATGTTATCATAAAATTAATCTTTGATAGATACCCCAATAGCATATATAAGTAGTGATCTATATTGCACCCTATCCATATAATTTTACAGCTTGTCAATGTCATAGTCTATAATACCAAATTCTCAAAATAAAAAAGAAAAGAAAAATAAGTTTCTAGAAACTAAAAAAAAAAGAACTTGTTCCTTCAATATTTGTTTAGGTATGACACAATGCACATTATTATAGTGCAAGCCTATTTTTCATCAATTCAAGAACTACCTCCATAAAAATAGTTCTTGAAGCCCCTCCATATAAATCTCTCTACCTTGGTGTGCCTATTTATGGTTCTTGTCTTCATTTTTTTTCAAATTGTTTTATGCCTTAATTCATATATGTGAACATTTGTAAGCTCAAGAAAAATAATAATCATGCTAATTGCAAATTATTTTATAAATCAGGTCTCACATTTGTAAAATTTCTCATGTTGGTATAGGGATGCATGAAAGGGAAAATCTCATTATCAACATGATGCATAATATGTTTATCAAAATGTGCATAGAAGAACCTATTCACCTTTATCATTTTTATAACTGAATCAATCAAGATGGTCTTTAAGGACAACATTTCAAAGTTTGTTGACTCAACCTATGAATGAGTTCTCCTAAGTCAAACCCTTTTGATGGGTGGGACTAATAGCAAGGAGGGATATTAAATACAACATTTACCAACATGTGGTTGGCCTTGATGGAGATGAAATTTTTTCCCTTTAAAATCTGAAGTGTATTCTAATGGAATCCCTTTTAATTCTCTAGATGAAATTAGGTGCATATTGAATGTATTTTAAACCCATGGCATAGCAAAATGTCATACAAAAATGTGTAAAGTTGGTTCAAAACAACTAGTAGAAAGAAGTATGAAGCTTATAATTTAAATTTAAAAATTTAAAATTCAATTTCATTGTCACACATCACAAGATTGAACTAGGTCAATCTTGAGCCACTCAAAGTGTACCTTGGGGTAAAATGATACTGTGAGGTAGGGGCAAATGTATGGAAGTGTGCAATAATAATGAGTAAATTGTATTATATATCAAATTAAGTGTGAATGGTGTTTAATAAAGGTTGATAGAGAATTAGGGCATGACCTAAACTTAGCACAAAAGTATACCACTTATGGATATGTCATTACATTAAGACATTTCATAAATGCAAGCACAAATCTAAATGTGAAATGACATATATATGCAATCAATTGAAATTTTATTAATTTAAATGTTTCAATCTTCTTCTTTTTTTGTGACTATAAGGTCATGATTCCTTATACAAGTTTTCATCTTTATAACTAAGAGTGTACTTCATATGTATGATTGATACAAGTTTGTTATTCAATTCTTTAAGAAAAACTATTTTGAGTCTAATAGTGGAACAAATTTCTTAAGGTATATCTAAATTTGGTCAGAGATTGTTCGATGGTCCATGTAGACTCTATTTAAATATCACACTCTTCAACAATCAAATGATCAATATCGATCTCACACCTCATCCCTGCAAATAAATGATAAATAAATATCCTACTACTATTGACCAAAGTTAAGAATAACTTTATATAAGAACAAAAATACACCATTTTGAACAAATTAATCAATACTTCTTTGAATAACAATTATTGACCATTATGTTTTGAATTAATGATAATAATAAAAATGAGAGCTTTTTTCTCAAACTCTTAGAAACAATTTTCTAGGAAAATTTACTCTTAAACCAAACTCTCAGAAAAAATCTGTGCATAAATTATTCTTTAGGTAAATCACACAAGGGATTTTCGTATCAGTTTCAAGTAACAGAGAGTTTACCGTTCTTGTCTCATCTTCATCAGCTTGTGCATTCCACTTGCAAGCACCTGGACATTTGCTTTAGAAGACCCTACATATTCAACAGCTTTTGCGAATATCCTGCAACCATAGCACTGGACATGACATGACATCTCTTTGAGGTATTTTGTCAAACAGTTCACGTTCCTTGTCTATACTTCCACATTTTGCAAACATGTCTACCAGGGCAGTTGCAACTACAAACAAAATTCCTCTATCCTCTGATGTATGTCCATACCCTGTTCGAAAGCTTCCATTTTAGCCTAGGCAGGGAGGATGTCGGCGAAGGTTGCAGAGACTAGTTTCAGACCTGCCAATTGCATTGGCTTGAAAGTTTCTAAAGCCTTTTCAACAAATCCATTTTGTGCATATCCTGCAATCATGGCATTCCATGAAACCAGATTTCTTTGAGGCATTCGGTCAAACAGCTTGCGTACTATGTATATGCTTCCATATTTTTGGATGCATGTCTACCAGACCATTTCCAATTACATCTGACAAAAATCCCCTACCCCTTATGCTTTTACAGAAACTTAAACGCTGTTCCAAAGCTTCCATTTTGGGAGAGGCTGGGAATACATGAAGAGATTTGCAATAAGCTAAAGCAACCGTACCAGGCAATCAAGGAGCTTCAACAGATGATGGTTGTTTTGAATACCTTTGTCGCTGTCAATAAGACAGTCAGCAGCTAGATGGATTGGCTCTTACTTTGCAGGTTGATTTCGTTGCACATAAAACTCTCCCTTTAAAAACAGAGTAGAAAACTAGCAATGCATTTCCTTCGCATCAAGAGAAAAAAATGAGAAAATTAAAACACAGAAAATATAGACAGTTTTTAAACAACGTAAGCATGGAAGAAATAATTACACACGCCTTTATCAGCAACTGGTGGTCAAACATCTTAATATTGCGCAGGAATAAACAACCTTTAATGTGCAAACTGCAGGTTTTCGAAAGACAAAATAGTGCGCGGGATCGAGGCGGGAAATGGGAGCATTTAAACCCTACGGTAGAAACGAACAAAACAAAAACGGAAAATGTGAAAACGGATAGTGCTACATTGAACGGAAAAGATTCGGGTTGCGGGAGG
The DNA here is from genome assembly GCA_007115665.2 of Sequoiadendron giganteum. Classification (NCBI taxonomy): domain Eukaryota; kingdom Viridiplantae; phylum Streptophyta; class Pinopsida; order Cupressales; family Cupressaceae; genus Sequoiadendron; species Sequoiadendron giganteum. The sequence continues at coordinate 504,027,777 of CM021107.1, read as the reverse complement.
TGCGGGCCCGGTCATATAAGCAGTCAATGTTTAGAGTGTGTCGGTTAAGTCAATCCTGTTTTTATCAACAAAAAGTATATAGAGGCATATGATTGGAATTTGATGGTCACCTCTATCTGTCATATAAATTTATTTGACGGTTTGATCATTTAAATGTCTTTCATTTGAAGTTTTATGAAAAATATAAATTGTCAAAAAAAATTAATTTGTGATTTTTTTATAGAAAATCTTCTATATTAAAACATTTTTAGTGATTTTTATTAATCATTGTCAAAAAAGTTTAAGGCACAAACTTATTCAACACAATAAATTAAAAAAGATTATTATATTGCATGTTTAAATACATTTATAGACAAATAATATAGTCCAAAGATACATTCCAAGGAGAGGGACAACAAAGACAATGCAAACAGTGTGCAAAGTTCATGGAGTAACAAAAAAATAACAACCTTACGTTGAGAATTTTGATTATACAATGTAAAGATTTTGACAAAAGATATGAAGAACAAGTTGAGAATTGGTATTCAAGAGACAGGGAAAGAAAATTAAATCTACAAAAAAAATGAAAGCTGCCAATCACCTCTAAAACCCACAAATGTTGTAACTTGTATCTTTAAAAAAATTAAAATTCTTGTTATGTTATTAGTCAAATGAATATCCTATATATATTAATACTAGTAGAAGTGCAAGGGTAGGCGGATAGAGAAGTATATGTAAACAAACATATTAAGAAGTTTATTTGTAGTGTTTATATAAGTTTGTAATAGAAGTTTGAAATGTATACATAAGGTTTATTTTTTACAAATGTTTGGAACAAATAGAATTTGTTTTAAAATTACATTTTTTGGTGTAGCAAATTGAAAGAATATTTTGTAATAGTTTCAATTGTGATACTTTTGTAGTTGATGGTTCCACTTGTATGAAAAGACATTAATAAGTTTTTGTTGTTTGGTTATTTGTTCCTAAACATGGGAAAAAAAAAAGTTAAAACACTTACATCATAATTGCATCAATTGTTTTATCTCGAAAACAAAAAATATTGGAAAAATGAAATTAGGTGTTAGAAGAAGGAATTATAGGAAAGAAAATATTTTTTGGGTGCCATCTTAGGTGCACTTAATCCAAAAAAGAAAAGAAAAGCAACCGTCTATAAAAACCATGCAAATGTGAGTAAATTAGTTTCTAATTTCTTTGTAAAGCATTTTTAATAAGAATAAAGTGAAGTCAATGCAAAGAAGTTTGAAAGTAAAAATGTTATAATAATATTTAGATTAAAATTTTAACAAAAAAAATTAAAATATATTAAATTAATATTTTTCAATAATATTGATTGCAATATTTGTTCATAAAATATTCAATTATTTATAAATTATTTGAATTTAAAAATTAGAAAAAATATATGTATGTGAGAGTTGAGTAAAAAATAGAAAAAAAAAAAAAATTGCGAAGACACTGTTTCAAGATGCCTCTTTCATATGCATTGTCTTGCAAAAACCCAAGAATATGATAGTTTTATAGCTTCAATATAATTAATTTATGGATATTATCTTAATATATATTATGAAAATACTTCATGTAACAACTAACACTTATTCTAGCACTTATTTTATTTTCTATACAATATTTGAAAATGCTTGTTTATAGATATGAACAATTATCATCTAATTAAATTTATAATATAAGTGAAATAAAAAAAATTTAAACTAATATCCATTAATATTTTTTAGATAATTAAAAAAATACTAATTATTTACTTACTATACAATAATATAAACAACTAGAAATTAAAATTTGTAATTGTGCTTTGTGCATTTAAGAGGACTCTTGTTGGTCTGAAAGGGGAAAAATAAATGTAAACTAAAGATAAAAGTTGAACCTGCAAACAAATTGCAGCATTGTCATCCATGTATTAAAACAAATGTATAATTGCAACCTTTTTTTGTTTAGAAGGATGTAAAAAATCTTGTGTTGAGTTGAAGGCTACAAGAGCTTTAAAACCTTGATATTTTATGCAAATAGATTGAAGCAATAGGTGGAAGTAAATTGGTATATGGTTCTATATAAAGTGAAATTGCTACTAGACCTGTAAGACATAAAGATCGAAAATGGAATTTTTTTGTACTCAAGAATGTCCACCAAGAAAATTTTATCTATATTTTTTAATCTCTCCCTCGTTTCCTATAGCCTCTGGTTGATCAGAGCATAAAAATGCTTGTGTCTTTGTTGTTCCATCACTCAATTCTAAGAATTTGTGTACTTCAGATTGTTAAACAGACTAGGTATTCACATTTCTATGTAGGAGAAAATGCAGCGGAGATCTAAGCAACGTTGCACCATATGCGAGAGTTAGGGTTGAAAGAGGTTCCTTGTAGCAATCTAGAGGACATCATGGACAATGTTTCATGTGATCAAAACCTTGAGAAATTCTTCATTGCACTTCACTCCATGCTTCAGCTTTCCCCATGTAAGAATTGTTTTTTTGAGATTGAAGAGACTCCCTAGTGATTATGAATAAGTGATAAGAGCAATTACATGAAATTCATGATATGCCATTGCATATAGCTTTATGAAATAGAACAAATGAAAAATAGAAATTGTTGAGTTATAGTTTTTCTTAAGAGAAATATATGCCATTGCAATAATAGGCTTGTTTGTGAGATATCATATACAATTAGCTTACCTTGAATTGCTAAAAATGTTGATTTGTGCCAACAATTCTAGAAACTTGCAAACCCAAATCTAAATGATCCAATGAGAATGACCAATGAGCATGTTAATCATATTGGCAAGCCTTTTGTAGTGACCTGATGCGCTTCAATGTCTTTGAACCCTATACAAAATTATAGTGGTTGTCTTTACTGTAAAATATTCTTTGGCTAAATCTAAAGAATTTGTCACTAAAATAGGGGAACTACCAAATTTTAGATTCATAATAGGTCCATAGTGTGTTGACAACGAACTTAGAATCTGGCTAATTGGCCTGGTTTTATCTATTAGAAGATGAAATTGCCCAATAATAGGGACCTGGAGATAGATGGGTCCTATAATATCAATTATGTTTTAGTAAAATTATTGTCGTGTAAGAAAAATTGTGGCAACTCCTACTAGAATAACAGACATCATAGAAATCATATAAATTATAATTTGTATTACTTGGCACTAATAAATTATATAATATACATAATATCTTATCAAGAATTTATCACATGATTTTTGAAGCACCATGTAACTTTTCATACTCTTTCTTGCCTTTGGTTTAGGGATTTTGCAGCTTGCAAGGGTTCACAAGAATAAACTTGAGGCATTAATTCATTTATACCCAAATAACTTATTGCTTCCATTTATGGTAGGATGATAATTTTGATCCACAATCTTTCTTAATTATTGTGTTGTGTATAAATTATGTGGTAAAGCTCATGATCTTGAGTAGATTGATCTTAAAAATGTGAACAGTCACACAATACTATCAATTATAAACAATATATAATACAATGTATGTACTTAAAATCTTGGTAATTTATTTCAAGAAAAAGGTTGTCTTTTCTTAGTAGATCTTAAAGAAAAAGATTTGGAAACTATACAAAATCCCAAATGTCTCAACACATCCAATGATATCATATTCAACACAGAACATTTTTTTTTGAAAACAAGAAATGCAGAGATATCTAATGGTGTCTAGATACAAGTAACTTTGAATGTAATTTGACAAATAATGGGTTGTATGAATAGTTGAAATCTTATGCGTCTTTTGGCCAAAGGACCATTAATGTATTTTTTGGATTTTGGCTTGATACAAATGACCTACCTAGCCCTTGCTTATGAGCTTAGTTTTTATCTAATCTTCTATATAAACATAAATAAATGAAGAACAAAGAAAAAAGAGCAGCAATAATAAACAAGATAATAGTCTAAGGAGCACAATTGCAAGCCTTGTGAAAATACTATTAAATATAAAACAACTATAGGCCTTGAAAGAATTCAAAAAGATGTTACAATGTTACAAAAATCACAAGATAAAAAGAAGAAACATGGAGTTCTTCTAGTGGAAAAATTGTTTGACAAAAATTCAATTAGAAAATTTAAATGCTCTTTACACTTTATAAACCATGAGTGTGATAACAGTCCCATGAAATAAACTTTAGGCCTTGTAAAATAAAATAGAAAATGTGACAAAGAAATAAAAGAACAATAACAAGGCACAAGATAGAAAAACAAGCGGTTCTACAACTCAATAATTAAATCGAAAAAATATAATTAGCAAATTTAAAAGCTCCTTAAAACAAGATTGAAGTAAGCAAAAAGAGAAAATTTCCAAAACATTGATTCACTAGAGTTGAGAATGCCACTAAACCTATAAATCTATGGTTTATCGTATGTAAGGAAAAGAGGGTTTAAAAGAACCAAAACCTAGCAGAAGCAAACTCAAAGATATCGAATAGAACTATAACCTACACACAAGGAAGAGGGGAAAGGGTTGTGCCATATAGGGGATTGCCTAAGTCAAACCTTGTTTTGGTATTTTTACCTCCGCAATGACTATGATAATGTAAAAGAGAGCTTACACTCGGTCGGGTAGAGCCTAAATGATGAACAAGTGATAAATTAACAATTGTTTCAACTTACTACTCAAATCTACATTCCTTGATGAACTAAAGTGATTTTACTCATCACATCAAGGAGATATGGTTGCTTGATTTGAATTCCTACAAGTAAAATTGTTTCTCAAAATTGTTAGGATTTCAAATGATGAAAAATACTTATATTTATATGCAATTATTTAATTTCCTTCAAATTAATTACCAACAGTCGATAAATGATTTTGAATTTCTAATTGTTAAAATGTTGATACTGACATATTTGAATTGGGGCCAAAATAGGTTGGACAGAGGCACTAATGCCCTAGTCTAGACCTATTTTGGGGCTTTGAATGTCATTAAATAATTATTAATTGATAATTACCAATTCAACCCCGATTTTTTGAAGATTATTATAAAAGGCACAAATCAAAAGCACAATTGGGTCCAAGAACATAAGGGGAACTAAACCTAGTGTGAAATTGTCAAGGGTGACAATTTTCGATGCTAAAAAAAGTTCAAGATATTCCATTCTATACATTTGATGGCGATTTAGATCTTCCTATGTCACTTTATTCTTTTGATCTTTGTCCTAAAATTCTTTAGATTTCTAAGAATATTCTAGCAAAAGAGGTTGGCCCTTCTCTCTTCAGCATTCCTACGTATATAAATAATTTGCATTATTATACTAGATTGATAATTCTTATGTAAATTCTATTACTTTTTCTCCAACATGTGGTTATACTTTTCATTTTGCCAAGGCTAGGGATGTTGATTCTTCTTGCCAATTCAGTTTGGAGACATTATAGGCCTAGATTCAAAAATTATTTCTAAGAATGGATACAAAGGAAATGGTCTTGGGCACATGGAACAAGTTAAGGTCCATAAGCAACCAAAACTACACTTTTCTATAGTGGGTTTATGTTATCGACCTTCTCCTTTATCTGCATCTCCTCTTCCATTAACTTAAGTCTATGATTTCTTCTTTTCAAAATTGCCACAAGAGAAAGGGTTACTTCCTACTCATTCTTCTTCTTTATCTAAACAAGATCATGTCTTTTTGAGGCTTCTCAAGGACCACTTTATCACTCTTCTTCCCAAGCCAATCAATATATTGAAATCTTAATCTAGGACCTCTTGGAGTTACAACTACCCTAGTATACTAGTATACATTAATGAAAAAAAAGCATGATTCTTATGACATAATTATTTTTTAAAATCAACAATGGATTCCCTAGAAATCTAAGTACTAAGTTCATCCTTCAAATAATTATGGTTGTCAATGTGCAAGGTAACCCAATTGAACTCACAATTTTTAGAATTGAAATACTTCCTTGAGAAGGACTCTAGACCAAGCATATTGGTAAACCCAATAATAGTTCAATGAGAGTATAACAAAATTATTTCAAACTAGAAATTTAGCCTCAACTAAAAACAATGATTCTAAGTGGGTGATCCCACAATAGTGGTTTACAATTTTTTGCCAAACTGGACATTAAAATATCTTTTTCTAACTAAATCTTCACTTTCAGGCACTTATAGTGGCTAAACCGTGAGGAATTTGAAAATGATGCAAACTAGTGATTTGTGGCATTTTTCCTGTAGATTATAAATATACATTTTTCAAAAAAATTGGAATTAGATTGCACTTTTTTTCCATCTCCTTCGAAAACTAGTTTTTTTCAACAAACAACATTTTTAAGGAGTGATGCTCACCATATACAACATAATGTTTTTTCCATGAAGGATAAAATTATAATTCTCTCGAATTTAGATTTGTAACTCTAATATCTAGTGCTTCCAATTGGTCTCATAGTTTTTTATTGAATATTTTTTCCTTAATCAAGTTTCGAAGTCAAACCAATTACAATTCAGACATAGGCAGACCGTATACAACGTAACTTTTTTTGTATGTATCGAAATTCTTTTTTTTTTGTTGGGTCAAGGACTTCAATATCTGGTGCACTCATATTTTTAATTTTTTTAATAATCTGCTATTTTTCCGCATGTGCAAAACATAGAGCTTGATTTTCGGTAAAAAAAACCTATGTTTAATAAAACTAAAAAACAAATACACAATAAAACCAAAACATATTAAAATTATATTCGTTGGATAGCTTGTTCCAAGGACTACCATCATCTAGTTGGGTTTGTGAAGTCTCCTCCATTTTCATCCTCAACCTAAGCTTCGAAGCGCAAAATTCTGGACTTTTTTGGTGCTTTAGGGGGGGGGGAGGGAAAAGGGGGGGTCCAAGCGAACCCCCTTTCAAAACATATTTTTCTTTATGTTTTTGGCGAGAATGGTGGAACCTTGTATTTAACTGGTTCGCTCGAACCATGTTTCATTCGAACCCTTTTTTGGTTAGCTCAAACCTATGGGTTCATTTGAACTCCAAAAACCCTTTTTTTTTGCATGGGGTCATCTTTTGCAAGTTTTTCTTCCTCACTCAAATTGTAAACCACTTTTGTGGGTTTACCCATGTATTCATAATAACAAATAGATAAAAATTAATAGATCATGTACCTAGCAATCAATATTTGAAAAAAATAGAATTTTTCTCACCACAATCTGATAAAACAATTATAAGTGACTCATTGACAAAATTCCATCCAATAATAGTATGTATCTTGTGAAGGTGTTGGTGCACAAGTTTGTCACTATGATTATATATCTAAGAATGACCTTGTTTTCTTGAAAAGCAACGAAAATTATAACAACAGTTAGAGAGATCATAATGGGATAGTGGTCTTCCTTTGCATTTGAGAGGGGAAGCTCGTATGAACAAATTTTTGGTTTTTGTGGTATTTTTTTTTTTTAAAATGAATGAAAATAACTTACAGAAACTCTAGTTATAGACTCATGAATACCAACTGGGATTATAAAAACTTGCATAAACATAAGGAGAGATCATCACAAAACCAAAATACACATTCCCATATTCATATGATGAACAAAAACAAAAATAGATATGTCATTGTAACAACAACTCAAAATGGTATCAAAGTCACATAATGTGAGATAGGCTATGTCAATGCACTGAAACCAAGATACCAAGATTGTGTCTGCATTTATTTGCACAACTTGCAATGGATGACCAATAGTTCACACAATGACAAAACGGATTACCAATCTAACAATACAAAAAATTCAATAATAATAACAAGGAAAACACCCAAAACATATGAATCAAATGTTTCCTTTATTATTTTATTGAAGTTACCAACTTCATAAACCCTTCTATATAAATATTGAATCCCAAAAGTTTTATTTTTCTCTCAATTCTACATCAAAACATAAGAATAATTAAATAAATTCAACCCTTTTGATTTTCAAAAATATTTCCTTTATAGCTTTCCCACCCATAAATTAATCTCAACACTTGATAATCCTACATGGGGGATTTGTAGCATCAACAACTCCAAGATGAGACATCCAAAACACCAGTTATCAATTTCCACTCCATATCGTTATGGCTTGTGCATTGCTTGAACCATCTTTGGAGCCATCTAGTGTGGAGTTCTAGAACAAAATTCAACAGGGAGAACACTATGATGAGCAAGGAAACATGTATATCCAAAACATCAAATATCAATTTCCACTCCATATCATTGTGGCCTATGCATTTATTGAACCATCTTTGGAGCCATCTAGTGTGTTGTTCTAGAACAAAATTCAGCAGGGAGAACACTATGATGAGCAAGGCAACATGTATGTGATGATGAGTGAGGAGAAATTGCCATATCAAAATAAAAAAGCTTGACTAGTAGAATTTAATCCACTCTTTTAAATTCTAAATCAATGAGAACATTTATTTCTTTTGCCTTCGAGCGATGAATTATGTTTTTGGAATGAATTTTTGGCAATGTACATGCAACATCTCTAGCAACAAATATAACAATTTGATGGGTATGCTTCTTCCCTTATTGTGCTAGCTTCCCAAGTAATACCTTGAGGGAGTCACCTCTGAGATACTCTAGGTAGTTGGAGACTATTTAGCTTAATACAACAAATGAAATGTTGGGATGAGTTTTCCAAAGAATGCAATAATTTGAATAGTTGACCCTTAAACTTAGTGGCAATACATTGTCTCTTGCATTACGTCCCATTCAATCTCCCTAAATGACTCATGAACCTTTGAACTTCTTCAAATATATTGAGAGAAAACATTGGAGCAACAAATAATTGTTTGAATATAGTAGTTGTACCAAATCTCTATTTTTATCCAAGAACCCAGTGGCATCATATAAACCTCACTAGCACAATGGTGAACAAAAAATACTCTCCCTTTGTCTTCTTTGAAGAAGAACTTTCCACCTAAGCGTTACTTAAGTTTATTGGTTAGAGTTAAATAAGTCCCAAGTAATAAGTACAAACTCTTGATCCATTAACCAAATCAAATCAACATGTTTCTTCTTAATGAGATCTAAACATTCTTGATTGTCCTCAAACTCAACTCTACTCCAAACAATGCCTTGAAAAATAAAATCCTCTTGTACAAGTTTAAAATTCTGATGAATAAAGTATTGTTGGAGTCTCTCATTTGCATAGTTTATTCAAAGTTGTTCAAAACTTTTGCTATTAAAAGACTCAAAGCCATATATCAATATTTTTTATGGATCTATAAACCAATTGAATTAACTTGCATAGAATTATCTTTGCTAAAGTATCTTTCATGTTTGCAGTCTGTGATTGGGAAATCTTTTGTACCACATTCTTTGGTGGTATAAAGATTTTATGCTGATAATACCAGCATAAGCTCCATGATGCTTATTCTTCAAATTCTTCTTCGGATGGTTCCTCTTCCCCACCTCCTTACCCTCCTCCTCTTACCCCAACCCCCCTTCTCCCGCCTTCTCCTCCTCTTCCCCCCTCTCTCTGCCTCCTCTTCCTCTTCTTTTGCATCGTGTCTAAAACTCTTAGGTTTTGAGGAGGTACCAACACCTCTATTTCAAAGTTCCCATTTTGGCATAGAGTGCAGATGACACTAGCAGAGGTTGAGTGATTTGGTGTTGCACTTGCTTGAAATTCTCTATAGCTTTTTCAACGAATACATTTTGTGTATACCTGCCATAGCGACATCCATGAAACCACATTTCTTTGAGGTATTTTGTTAAACAACTTATGCGCCATGTCTACGCTGCCGTATTTTGCATGTAGGTCTGGTAGAGCATTTTCAACTAGAATATTTGATAATAAAAAAACCTCCATTTGTTTGTACTTTCATGGACCTCCAAAATAGTGATACTCGCAAGGTTATAGAGATTTGGCTTTATACCTGAGAACTGTATTTTGCGAACTGCATTTTCTTGAGATTGTCTAAAGCCTTTTCATCGATGTATTGCATACACATCATACACATTTCCCATTGTGTTTCCAACCATAATATCTACGAAAAAATCCCTTTCCAATATCCTTCGATGGCGGTTGTAGGGGAGAGGTCAAAGGTGTTGACGTGCTTGGGAATAAATTAGGTGATATGAAGTAATATAAGAGGGAAAGGAGGTTCTTGGAACCATGGAAACCTCTAAAAAGTTTTTGGTTCTCTCAAACTTTTCGACAAAACAATAAAAATGTGAATGTGTTAAGTTTCAAGATTTAAGGCATCTTTAAGAATTTTCGGGATTAGGGGTGCACTAGAACTTTTTTGAGGTTTTTGGGGTGGAATAGGAATTTTCGAGAGCTCCCAATAAGTTAGGAACTTAGCAATGTCAAGGATTTTGGGTAAGTTGGGGATTGAAGAAATTTTCAATATTTTAATAGAATTTTGGGTTTTAAAATGTCAATAAAAGGTAATGACACTAATACTAAGGGTCTTAGGAACCTTAAAGGTTTTAAGAGAATTTTAGGTTTTAAAATGTCAACAAAGGGTAATCACATGAATATTAACGATCTTAGGAACCTTAAAAAATTTAAAATCCGATCACTACCATAGCTTCAAAAATTTGACTTCTCGAACCAAAGAGTGTCAAACAAGGAAATATCAAGATTTTGACAAATTATTAAACTCATGAACCTACTTCGAAAAATGCCCAACAAATCTGCAAGTATGATAGATGAAGATGTATGCATAACTTTTTCTTAGAATGATGCTTTCTCTTGAAAACTTACCATATCATCAATTATAGCATCACAAAACTCTGTTAGGACATTTTGTTTCAACCCCTATAAAATTCATGATTTAATCATTTCTGCAAACTATCTATTGAAAAATTGAACTTTTAATATCTCACAAACCGAAAGGCATTTTCGTTTGAAAACTTGTCACATTAGACAAAATACAATCAGGAACATTCCCATAAAACAATTTTGCACCATCTCTCATGGATTTTGATATTTAATTGTTTATGTAAATTTGGTCAAGTTGCAATATTGCTTCTAAGGGTTCTAACTAAAACAATAGAGATTATTTTTCAAAATAGCAAGAGATTAAACACTTGAGAATGACTAAGGCATTTTTTACTAGGAACTAATCGATATAAGAATTTGGATGCAAAAGTTTTAAAATTTTGACAAGTTTTAAAATGAGGCCAATAGGAAGTAAATGATCTAATAGCTTTCATAAAGTCAAAAATGTAGGTATATCATACTATTTCTAGCAGAGATTTTTATTTAGGTTGAGAACATGATGATAACTTGATCTAGCCATTAAAGGGTCCCATTGATAACATCACACGAGTTCTTGAACAAACAATTAATCTTGTAATGAGTATTATTGCACTTCTACACAATTGCCATGACATGTACCTTAGGGCTTATACCCAGGTGAACTCCTTAAGAAAAATTGGCCACCAAATGCAATTTCTCATTCACATTACAATTTTGTTCTTGTATGTTCTAACTAAAATTCTCAATGAACTAAAAAATCAAAATCTTTAAGCCCAAAAGTCTAATCAAGTTATCAACTATAATGAGCACAAATGATAAATTACATTTACAAAAATATTTTACTAAGTAGGGTTTGCTCACCCACTCACTTAAACACAAAATGAGAAACCATAAAGAAAATAGTACCAAATTAACACACCCTTTACTAGATACTTCTATTAGGATTTGTCTATGTTAATCTCTAAGGCATGTGACAAAACCCTAGAGCATTACATTATATTGGAGTGCCTAATACAAAAAAAATGAAAGTTAACACCTTTGAAACTAAGTTTAGGATGGTCTTCAATATAACATTCAAAATTGTTGTTGTACTTTATTTCATTCCAGAGAACAACAAGATATTACTAAAATAATTCAAAATGAATATTTTTCATATTACATTACTAGCAATATAATACTACTTATTTTTAATTTAAGATTCTCCCCCTTTTTTTTTTTTCATGTCACCAAGTCAACAAATAATATTATTTCTAACAACTTAAAACATAGCTAGGAATGAAAGGTAGGAATCATTTTTTATTCTAAAGTCATATTAATCTTTCATACAATGAAATCTACAAACATATCAATAGTAATCTCAATCAACACTAGTGCATTAGTGTGTATTACATTACAACCTTACTTATATCGAATGCTAATAATAATAATGATATTATGATATCAAGGCATAATATAAAATGATTTCAAGTGTTTCTATTAAGTACAATGATTACATGAAATTCACAAATTTATCCATTGTGATCCATATTGATGTATGAGGCATCATTCAATATTGAATTATTTCCTTTAATTCTACAAAAAACTTATCTGACATTTTTTTGGTATAGCCATAAGACCACATGAATCAAGTTGCAAACATCAAATATATATGAATAGAGCCGAGCGATGAGTGGGCGGAGCGAGCTAGGTGGGAGCACCATTGTAAAATCTTCTGGAGGCAACGAATCTGAATCTAAAGATGACGGTGAGGCGAATGGCCTTTGTGGTCCATCTAGGATCCTTCTTTCCATTTCGGACCATTGGCTTTATGCCCTAGGTGCGATAGAGGGTGTTTATGCAATGGAAGTTGTCAGGTTCCAAGATTTCAAGGTGTTGTGGAAGGATCTTACTCCTTCTCTAGTTCGTTCTTTTGGTGGTCGGGTTTTTCTAAGCGATGGGCTACTCTTGGTGAGTTTTGGTGGCCCCTCTTTCTATTTGCGGGTGGATGCGGGTGCTCTTCATGGCCAAGACTCTGCTCTGTGGCCCTCTGCTTGGTTCCTCCTAGCGTCTGGAGTGGTTGATCCTTTGCTTTCTTTTGATTACTCCTTGAAGGTTACCCATCTTGGAGTTGTCTTTTCCGACCTGTTTGTGGTTTCCAAATGACAGTTGGACTTTCATGCTTGCTCTTGTGGTTTGGAACCTATTATGGTTCATTGGCCCCTATTGTGGTGCGGCATTGTTGCTTGGGTAGGTAGTTATTCCTCTCTTTGCCTTGATGGGTGTTGTGTGAGCCTGCTTTAGTGTTTGTTGGCGGTTTATGTTGTGAAAGCAAGTGTCTCCTCCTTTCTTCTATTCCTGGCTTTCCCCCCCTTGTTTGATGTTTTTTTTCTTTTGTGAATGGGGGTTGGTATCTCGGATTGACCCCTCTGTGGGTGTGGGTTTTTGGTTCTCCTACTAGGAGTGTTTTCTTTGGTTGTGGGTTGTCTTTCTGCCCTCTGGTGCTTTGCTTTCATCGGCTCCCTGCCTAGTTTTGGGTTGGGTGTGCCTCAAGACGTTGTTCTTCAATGTTTCTTTTTCTTCAGGGGTTGTTGTGGAGTGGTTTATTTCCCTTCCTATTGCTTCTAGAAGTGTGTGTCTAGAAGGCAAAGAAATTTCCCTTTTAGTTGGGTTGGTTTGGCTCCCCTTCTGCGCCTTTTGGAAGGGGTGTGTGTCTTTCTCAAAGGACATTTTCTATGAGTGGGCTCTCTTGGCTAGGTGGTTTCCCATGTTTTATTTCAAGACCCAGACTTTCATGAAGCTTATAGATGTCTCTGGAAATTTTATGCAAAATTTCTCGTGTGTTGTGATGGTGTTGGTTTAGCTTTATTCAATGAAGCTTCTTTTGTTGAATTTGTTCTTGGTTTCTTTGGAGGTGTTGTGGACTATGTGTTATTTAGAGATTATTTTGAAGACCCAGATGCTTTTGTTGTTGTTGTATGCTAAGTTCATTCTTTCTACTACAGTCTTTGCCTTCTCTCCGGATACTAGGTCTTCTTTTGAGGTGGAGACCTCTCCTATGGAGGTGGAGTCCTCGCTTTTTGTGGGTGAGGTTTGTTTTGCGGTTGAAGGCTCTCTCCTGCATCTCCCATTGAGGTGGAGCCCATTCCTATTTAGGCGGAGTGTTAGTTTGCATATGTTTTGTGGTGTTGTGGCAAGGATGAGCTTGGTTTTTCCTCCTATAGAGGTGGAGAGAATAGCTGGATTTTGTGGGACACTGTTGGAGCCTTGAGTGTTTTTGGTGACTTCTCCTATAGAGGTGGACAGGGAGTGTTGTTGGTATTTTTCTTTTTTTCTCATGTGGTTGTCTGTGATTTGGTTGTTTCAACCAGTGATATGAAGAGTTTGAGTTTCTTGAAAGATTGGTTTGTTGTTGCCTAGTTGTTGCAAGTGGTTTCTTTGGGTTTAAGGTCCCTGCCAAAACCTAGTTGTAAAGAGTTGATGGTCCCTTCAAAACCTATGGGTTCAATATCCCTGTAAAATTTCAGTTTTGTGTTTGGAAGTTGGGTTTTGTTACTGGTTTGGGTTGAGATTTTGTCACTGTTTCGTTGTTGGTTGTTCTTGGCTTTTTCTTTTGGCAGCATGATCGTCTTGGTTTGGGTTTCAGGTTCCTTCAAAACCTATTTGTAAATGGTTTTGGGTCCATTCAAAACTTGTTTGTAAATGGTTTTGGGTCCATTCAAAACCTGTTTTTCCCTCTAATCAAAACATCAAATATATATATAGAAAAGGCAAGAGCGAATGAACAAAACCCTAGTGTGAAGAAAGTTCTGGAGTTTAAAAAAATCCTTGCATGTGGCATGTGCAGCAAGAGAGAGGCATAGAGCTTTGGCTCTCATGGCTGGTAGTCCTGTGACATCCTAATTTTTATGTCCTCTCTCTATTTAGTGGAAGATTTAAGAGAGGAGAACGAAGAACTTCTATTGCAAATGAGGTTGAAGTCGGAAGCCCATTTGGCAAGGAAACATTTTTTAGAAGATTCGGATAAAGAAACAAAAAAATGGAGTGTACCCATGATATGGAAAGTGGAATGATTGAGCAAAAGGTTAGGGGCAATGGTTCCCCTCCTCAAAATGAAAAAGAAGAAGATAAACAACAACCATCAAATGCAAAACAATGTAAAACTTTAGAGATTCAGTTGTCTGATGTAGTCATTGATCTTATAGCTGAAAATCAAGCCAAAACTGTCATTTTGTTCTTTTTAAGAGGAATTAATATAGAGTTATATTTTTATAAATAGGAAAAAAAACTTGGGAAAATAAGGGGTGAATAATTGAAACAATAAGAGGGTTAGGTAAAGCATATGTTTCTTGCAAGTTTAAGTCTATTGAGAATGCTCAAGTAGTTTTATAGTATGGTACATGGGTATTTTGTGGACAGATATGCTATCTTCAAGCCTTGACATTTGACTTTCATCCTGAAGGCCCTTCTCATTTTCATTACCCCATGTGGTTCGAATTGCCATTTTTAAATCTAGCCTTCATACCATATCTTCAAGAAATTGTGGCCCAACTTGGCAAAGTTATCTAGTGCAAACAAAGTTTTGATAAATTTTATAGTTTAAGAGTACACCCAAGAGTGTGTCTGGAAGTGGATTTAAACAAACCTCTACCAAAGAATATTAAATTATATGGTCCTGATTTTTAAATAGAATAGCCAATAGTTTATTTAAATAAGCCCAATGCTTTTTTTTTTAACAAGAGGGTCATTTGATCTGTGATTATTCAGTTAGGAAAAATAGGTCTATCTCTTCTCACCCTGCAGGGATTCCATTTACTATTGTCACAAAACTTTCCCTCAATCCTTCTTTTGGCATAAAAGTACCTTCCTCACCCACCTCTCAAACCAACACTATTCCTTTGACCCTTGGCGACCATTCTCCTTTTGAATCACTCCCTACAAACCCTTCTTATAAAGAGGTGACTATGTCTGATGAATGGAGAATTGTTAGGAAGAGGAAGGAACCCTCTCCTTCTTCTCCCTAGCCTTGTACTACAACCAATGATTAATCTCATCATCCTTCTCAAGGCTTTTTGAAGCCCCCAAATAGGTCTATTGCACCCTCTCTGAATTCTAGACATAGGTCAAGGTCTCCTTCCATTGCAAATGAAAGGTCAAGTGATAAACAAATGGTTTCCCTCTCTAACCGCTTTGGAGTCTTTCCACTAGAAGATGATAATCACCTTTCTATTTAATCATGAACTGCAAGATTTTATCATGGAATGTAAGAGGGCTTTCTCACTGTCAAAGGAATTTTAAAGTTAAAGACACCATTCTGAAATGGGTCCAAATGTTATTTTTTACAAGAAGTTAAACTTAGTAATGAATGCCTAGATGTGACTCTTTTTAGCCTTTAGAAAGAAGTTGTGTTCCTTCGTACCTCCTATAATGATGGTAGTGATGGAGTTGTGCTTGGGCTATCTCCTTGGATTTCCAAACATGTCATTGATAAAGGAGAGGATCCATCACATAGTTGTGTTTGGGCTCTCTCTTTTATCAATAGACAACCTATTGGATATTGTGTTGTTTATGCTCCCAATAATCCTATAGATAGATCTATTCTTTGGGATTATATGTCTAACTACCTTCCTAATGTCAATTGGGTGTTAGGAAGAGACTTTAATATGGTCGAGCATCATGAAGATCATAGCTAGTTCAATCATTTTAAACTCAACCATGATGAATTTGAAAATGGATATATTGTTGAAACATTGTTGGTGTAACAGACCCCATATGTAATAACTCCAATTTAATGTAAAAAATATGTTTACATGGTCCAATTACAGGCCAGAAAATGATAGGAAGTTGAGTATATTGGATCGATTTTATGTCTCTCATAATCTTAATTTGGAGGTTTCTCCCTCAAGTTCATGTGTACACGTTGACTCCTCCACTACCTTAGTTGATCATTTTCCTATCATATGCTCTCTCTTTCACTAATAAAACTACTCATTTTGATGAAATTATTTATGAACTTAATACCTCCAATTTAAAAAACATAGAATGTGTTTCTACTTTGGTGGGAATTTGGAATTCTATTCCAAAACCTCAAGAGGGGGAGTCCTAGATTGTTTGGCAATGTGCAACTCTAACATAGTGCTTTGATTTTATTTGGTCCTTTGGTAAGAGAATGGCTTGGAGATGCAAATGTAGAGAGAAATCTCTTTAAGGAAAGTTGGAACATGCTAGGAAACAATTAAATGTGGACCCGTTTAATGAAAGAATCCAAAACACTATTATTTTTGTTGAAGCACAACTACGAAAATTGGACCATTACAAGGCACAAGGGGCCAAAATCAAAGCTAGATTTTATTGGATTAAGGAAGGGAATAAAGGTTCCAAAATTTTCTTCAACTACCTTAACTATAAACATAAGAAAGAAAAAACTGGGGCAATAATGGAAGAAGGAAGATTACATACTGAACTTGCTGAAATTACTAATTTATTCCAAAATTTCTATGAGAAATTATTTAAAGAAGAGATTAATGAGCATGATTTTCAGCAAGCCTTGGAAGAAGTGAGGAATTTTATTCCTAACATGATTGATTCAGGTTAGAGCCAATTTTTGGATTGGATTCTCTCCATGGAAGAACTTGAACATGCTCTTTTCTCTATTAAAACTAATAAAAGTCATGGCTTTGATGGTCTTCTAGCTAAATTTTATCAAGTTATTTGGCATCATATTAAATATGACTTGTATATGCTTTATTTGGAAGCCCTTCAAAAGGGTTCCTTGGGTCCAAGAATCAACAAAGGCTTAATTAAATTGATCCCTAAAGGGAAAAATGAATAAACTATTATTGGTTGGCGTCCAATTACATTGCTAAATACTTCATACAAAAATATAGCTTGGGCTCTAGCTATTAGAATCAAATCCGTTGTGCAAGATATTGTGAGAGTTGAGGAAACATGATTTATAAAAGGAAGATTTATACTTGATAATCTCATTTTGGCTTGGGAGACTATAGAATGGGCTCAACAATCATGGCAAAATACTTTAGTGGTGAAACTTGATTTTGATTTAAAGCGTATGATAGAATTCGTTGGAGCTTCATTCTTAAAATGTTGCAGTGGCCAGGCTTTGGTCCAAGGATCCAAAATCATGTTCAAATGATTTAAATATGCAAATGCTGACCTTGTAATTAACAAATCTATTTCAACCTCCTTTGAGCTTCAACGTTCTATAAGATAGGGGTGTCATCTCTCTCCTTTCTTATATGTTCTTGTTGTTGATGCTTTGGGATATCTTCTTCAAAAGGCTAATCAGAGGAAGCTTATTAGAGGTATTTGCATTCCCTACGACAAGGTAGTTATTAACTCTCATTTTGTTGATGATAACATGTTGTTTCTATAAAATTTTGAAGATGAACTAAACAACACCTTGGATATCTTAATTTTTTACTATGTTGTTTCTAGTTCCCAATTATCTCATAATAAGATAGAGCTTCTGATGTCTCGAAATGGTCTTATTCTGCATTGGATTCCAAAAGCATGAAAGTTTATTAAACACAGGGAGATAACAATATGGAATTCCTTTTGGTATAGGGTTCTCTCTTTCACAAATGTGGGGATGGTTTTAAAAAAAATAAAAAACAAACTGTTTACCTGGGTTAATAAATTCTTATCCTTGGCAGGCAAGATACAGGTGGCTAACAAATTTTTTATCGCAGCTCATGTAAACTACTCATCTTGTTGGATGCCTTACAAGCAAGGGTATGGGGAATTAAATTAAATAATTCAAAACTTTCTCTGGTCTAAATGGGATGGCAGTGTTGGTTTCATTGCTTATTCTTGGTCTCATTGTATTCAAGTAAGTAATGAAGGCCTTGGAATCATAGACCCCAAAACTCAAGGTCTTTACCTTGTTGCAAAATGGATTGTTAGAGCTACTAATTCGTCACCAAATCATGGAAGCTATAGCCAAAAACAAGTGGAAAGTGACTAACTAGTTGGATAAGATATTTATGTTTCCCTTCTTTAAAATAAGAGCTTCTTTTCCTCTTTAGTCTATTTCGAAAGCATGACAACAAGTTTTTCATTTCTTAAAATGGAATAATTCTTCATTACAATATGGATTTAGCTTTGCATCAGCTTTATATGGTGGAATAGACCTATTAATTATCATAGTTAGCCACTTGTTATTAGCTTTCCAAGACATGCTTATTATTTGTTTAAAAGGCGAATTCATAAATTCAAAGATATTTGAGATGTAACATGCCAACCCTTCTTTGAAGTAAATTTTTTCTAAGTTTTCATTGTGCATGTAAATAAACTATGTAACAAGCCATTGCAATAAAAAAATTATTTTCTTTATCGAGAATATATGAACAAAGATATCATAACAATATACAATAAGGATTCTTTTTCAATACAACAACTTCACAACTTACAATATTACAAGAGTGTATACATTTACATACATAGCTCAACCAAGCTTCAAAACAATAGATATAGATGGTCCAGGAATCTGCCTTTCAAAAGATTGGTCTTCTATCGCCTGCTGAGGAGGAGAAGCATCACTCAAGTGCTTTTCTGCCAACCACAAACTCATATGTGGTCCACATCTATCAATGACAGATGGCCCTACCCTTCGACAAAAAGCTTGGTTGGGTAACCCCATACGACAAACCACACTGAGCTTAGTGTTGTGCCCTACACGACTAGAGTTTATAAACCTACATTCAGTAACTAGCATGTACTATATGGACACGGTGAACTGACAGTGGAGCCAAAGGCAATCACATTACTTTGGCCAAAGTGTTCTCACTTAGTACTTTGAGTGAAGGTCAACTATTTACTTACACTTCTTAAGCTCATTTTGACTTAAGGCCACTATAATCTATGCATAGGTAATCACGCCCATGGGTAAGCTTTAACCCCAAAATTAACCTATCACTTTTTAAACAAACTCTAAGGTATTACTACTCATTAAACAAAAGTACAAGCTCCCTCCCTTTGATGGAGAACAATCCCAAGAGTAACCAACTAGCTATCTAGCAAAATCAAATATTTAGCCATGAGTAACCCTTAAGCTACCCTTGTCAAATCATATATAGTATATAAATACCTATGACAAACAATACCTCCTATTATGGAGTAAATACAAGCACTTCACAAATAGTATAAACAACTTCTACTTTCTTTCAAAGTAAATACTATTTTTCTCTAAATGTAAGTACTGCATAGACTAATTAAAGCAATCATGAAACAATCTTTCAAAAGCTAAGACAAATAAAGGAAGATTATCCTCATGCCTGCAATATGTTGTCCAATTGACTGGTTTTGACTCAACTTTCCCATAACAACAACTAGCTTAGCTTAAATCCCTCAAACAAAGTCACAACAACTTTTTACCACACAAGTTGATAATATACTTCTCTCAATATGATAAAATACTCTCTCCCAAACTTCATAGCGCTCTCTCTCTCTCTCAATAAATAGTAGAATAAGAAATGCAGATAGAAAGCATAAAATTGCTAAAAGAATGCGTCCAAAATGAGAGCTCAATCATACTATTTATAGAGCAGATTAGAGACCACTCAGCCTACAAAAAAGGCATGAGTTTTGATAGCAACCTCCACTCATATCGACTCACTCAATTTGACAAAGTGGTGGCAACAAATGTTGAGTGTGCTCAGCAAACTAAAGCTACAAATCGACCTTATCAATTGACAACAGCACAAGACCATTTCAATTTAGCACATGATAATAAAGGTGGTATTCAAATTGCCTTCAAAATGAACATCTACACCAAATAAGATTCATATGGTGGCGCCAAGGCAATCAAAAACCTCCTATAGTTGGCGTGGTTTCATTTTTATTTGACTTAGTCAATAACAAAAGTACAACACTTAGCTCATGTCGACTTAGTCATAGATGAGTCAATTCATCTCATAAACCAGCTTGACTATTTCAACAACCTGTTGTACACATCCTTGCATGCATTTATCTGTTGTTGATATTTACCTTATGACAAGGCGTGTTACAGTTTACTAAGTCAAGATGTATTTACTCTCATGTATCAGTTAAGTCGTTCTCTTCCAATCGACTTATTTGTTGTGCTTATTACAACACTTAGCACGTCCATTAATGTTTGCCAATATGTGATATATTCAACCCTTTAAATTCTCAAATATATGTTGTATAATATCAACCTATGATTTAATTTAATAAATCAACCTCAAAAATTTGTCAATGATAATCAACTTCATGGCATGCATTGTTAATGATAATCGACCTTTTAGCATAAAGTCATATTTAAATATATAACACATATATGTATGTATGTATGTATGTATGTGTGTATGTATGTATGTATATCAACATATATATATATATATATATATGTGTGTGTGTGTGTGTGTGTGTGTGTGTGTGTGTGTGTGTGTGTGTGTGTATATGTTAATATATATTTATATATATCATATGCCACAAAAGTATGTATACATTTGATATACAAATGAATACAACAAGATAGCAACCACATAGTAATAACAATATATCAATTGTGTGTGTGTATATATATATGCCTATATGTACATGTATACGTATGTACACATATATCGATACATTCGTATGGGCATGTTCGATTGCCAACATATTATATATGCCTATATGTACATGTATACGTATGTATACATATATTGATACATCCATATGAGCATGTTTGATTGCCATCATACGTGTTTATCGATATATATATACATATGGATATATGTATATACTATATATATATACACATTTGATTTACACAATAGCCATACATAATTACTATCATATTGATAAGCACTTACATGTGATATATACATGTCGTTAGGTCCATTTGATAGTTTCATGCGCATAAGCAACTTGTGCATAAATGTGCATAGGTACTACCTATGTACCCTCATGTATGTGTTCCTTCATGCGTATGGTCTAATATCATCATCATGCGTATGTGTATATATATATATATATATATATATATATATATATATATATACACGTATGGTCAACTTATCAATATGAGCATAGTAAGACAGGAAGAACTCATAAACTCCAAATATATATCATCCAATAATGTACTCGAAAGTAACAAGACCCTTACTAAAGAAAGCACATCAAACTAAGGATGACTCACCAACTTCCCACATAAATAACTCGACACAACCATACTACTGTGAGTGTGTGAAAACTCAAATAGGTTACGTTATTGGTTACCCGACCAAGACCTTCTCTTGAGTGATACTTCCCTCCGCCTGGAGGAATTGAACATATACCTGCATCCACTAACATATGCCCACGGCAGTCAACTGTTCATAAAATATGCAATACACATGATATATCTCCATAGTTAGAATATTAACTCATTATTTATCCATTTCATATATATGCATTTCTACACATAACATTAAATGAAGCAACATTCATTTATAATGCATTGATAACAAAGTGCAAGCACATTTTATTCATCCATTTCATATATATGCATTTCTACACATAACATTAAATGAAGCAACATTCATTCATAATGCATTGATAACAAAGTGCAAGCACATTTTATTCATCATCAGAATACAAATCACATTCACATTTACCCTACATAGTAATAGTAAATAGTAATTACACAATTGGGGTGTAACATGAGACTCTGACACATTTGATTGGGCCTCTTGACAATACCTCAATATGCATTATGGATTGAGTGATAAATACAAACAATTTTGATCTTTGTGTGGTCCTTAAACCCTTTTGACCTTTCTATGAAGCTTTGCACTCCCAGGGAATGTAATTTTTCCAAAAATTGGAAATGGTTGTCATTCAATCTGTTTATTTTATTTTCCTTTGAAAGTGGACTATACTCATATCCTTCCTAGATGGCCTCTTATTCCCCGTCTTAATCAGAAGTGGGAATGCAGATTTAGTTCCAAATTTTGGATCAAAATGAGTGATCAAATATGGAATTCAAAAGAAGATTTTACCACACACAAGTGCTTGTTTGTAAAATCCTACATTGCAAGCTACCTATTGGGGATAGATTGAAATCTATGATGGTTCAACTAGCCAATTTCCCTTAATGCTTATTTATTGAAAATACGAAGCATATATTTTGGGACTACACTTATGTTAAAATTGGAAAGAAAGTATCCTTGGTTTTGGTATGCACAACAATGTTATTGATAATTCCATTAGACAAGTTATTGTAAAACACATATGGAAAGATAGATGTTCAATAGTATTTTCTAATAAATTTCATCAAGCAAGTGCAACTTTAAGGCTTTACTCTAACATAGGTAGCTTTTTTGTTTTCGTAGCTCCAAGTCTTATGCAAGAAAAACTCAAAGAACATGGTTCAGCCTCAACAAATTAAAGATCAAGTTTTACAATTTCAATTTGGTAACAAGCTTAGCCAAAGTAAAATTGTATTGTTTATGAAATGAATGTATTATTATGGCCTTCTTATGGTTGTGTTGTACATATGGTTTGTATGTTTTTGTTTCCTTCAGCTACCTATTGGTAGCTTTTATTCTTTGTAATCTGCATTGATTCAATATAAAAAAAAAGTTATACCTTTGGCAATGTTAGGTGGGTATAGATTATATATTCTAGACAATTTTCAAAGTAATAACATAGAAACATACACACATGCAAATTGTTTGACAAAATGCCTCAAAAATTCATAGGACCAAGGTCTATTTGACAAAATGACTTGAACGAAACAGTTTCTAGGAATACCCACATTTGCAGAACACATTAAGGCAGGTTTGATAAAAAGACCTTAGAAACATATGAGCAATCCAAAACATGGAGAATGGTTAGACTCTTTTAACAATACCAAAGACATCTTTAATAGCAATAGCCACAAGCAAAGATCAACCTAGATTAATTATCTTCAGCTATGGGAGTGGATAACTCAGAATTCAATCCCATTTTAGGAGTAATTGTGGAGGAGTATTCTTAGTTCTACGAACAACATTGAAGATATTTCTGATTTAGGTGCTGAAATTTGCCCTACTGTCTCTCCACGCAACAACATCCAAATGTGTCCTCTTTCCAACTCTCGCTGAGACAGTTTAATGGCAACAGTGAAAGTCCTCCAAACTCCCTCATTGACTCTGCCCCTTTTTTCTTCCCGCTTGCCAATTGCAGTGCAATTAAATGTAATGCCCAGCCGCCTCAGCCAACCAGGATCAATAATCTCTCCCTCTCCGTCCTTCTGCCACTACTCATTTAATTTTATGAAATGTTATCTGTATTGCCCATACCCAGGCAAGCTCTTCTGTAACCACCAAGCTTCTTTGACATCATTTTAATTCTCATTAATTCATTTTCTGCTCTCTTGTCACGCATGGAGGGTGCAGATTTATTTCAAAGAGCTTGGAGTACAATCAAGACCTTCCACCAACGGGGATGTGACAAAAATGAGAGTGTTCGGAGTTAAAAACTATCAAGATATGCTCTCCCCATTACCTCCAAACATTGGATTGACTGTATACCTCTTTCATATTGCCTGATCACCAAGCATTTTTCCATTTCATTCAAGTGTTCATCTTTGTTTTCTAAATTTCCTATCATCTACCTTATCCTCCATCTTTTCATTTCAGATGTGCAGCTTTCCTGGAAATAGTTCAATGTCGTAACTCCTCTATGGTATCATAAAACAGGGCTTTAACATGTCATCTATATATATATAGGCAGCAATACTCATTACACATCATAGATCTGATTTTATGAAGTCAACAGCATAGTCTACATCTCTTAGAAGATAACACTTTTTAGAAACTGAAAATAAAATATTTCCCTTCTTCATTACTGCGAGTTTGAAATAGACCACCTTGTTATTGTCCAAGCCTATGTTTACAGATTAATTCAATGGAATCATCAATTATGTTCACAAGAATATTATCTTTGTTTGCAATGATGGAACTGGTTCGCATCTCTGACAATAATTTTGTCTTGCAACAATCTTGGCAATAGACATGAGTACATTGAGGGAAATTCAACATTACTCAAAGGTCCTTGACACGCTAGTACTTGTTTCAGGGGTTCATGTTTAACATTCCAAATTTCATTGTCAACTTCTCAGTATGATGGCAGAGGAACGGTACTTTTTTCTTTTCCATATCAATCAGCACATGCCTTGAATGTACAAAATATCCTGATGCCTTCATCTTCCAAGACAATTCTCCAGCTGTTCATAGATCTCCTGTGTTTTTGGATACGATTTGTCTCCATAAAATTCATGTACCATTTTATGGTCTGCAATCCAACTACATCTGAGTGTTTTTTTTTTTTTTTTAAAATTTAATTCCTTTATCATTAATCAATCTCCTAACCATTTGAAACTCTACCCACCTACGTATCTCTGCATAGAAGTTTCATAGAAGAACATAAGTGGTGGAATTTAGGATCCAACTAAAAAGGAGGGTTGATGTAAATACGGTACTCCCAACTCTGTACTCTTATGTAATCTCCAGGCACAAAGGAAACACATCTACACAACCACCACAAATTTAATTGCCATTTTGATGATAAAGTACAGAGTTTCCTCAAGATAGCCAGCTCAGCTGAGAAGCACAACAATGTGTAGATAATGATTGGTTTTAGACATTAACCAATAAGAGTTGGTCATGCTATTGAAGTATTTACTGCCCTCATCTACTAAACCTGTGTGGCTGCATGCAGACAAAACACAGGCGAAGTTTACATGGTCGGGGTATGTTCCAGAGTGTCCCATTTATTCAAAGTGTATGAAAGCATCATTGCATAAGCCATTTTGTGCATATCCTGTCCATGGCATTCAATGAGATGACATCTCTTTGAGGTATTGTGTCAAACAGTTCATATACCTATTAAAATTATGCAAGAAATGCATGCTAATATCATGATATTTTTATTTTTATTCATAACATAAAGGGATATTTATACAATTGTTTGATCCCCTTTTTTCCGAATTCATCTTTCTGCTTATCTCTCTAATAAATCTTCTACAATCACTCAACAAACATATTCACGCCAATCCCATTATCTAAAGTTGGATTTCAATTCTGTAACAGTGCCCTGTGCGTGTTACCATATTTTTCATGCAAGTCTATGAAGGCATTCACAACTGTGACATCTGAAGCAAACCCACTTTCAATTAAGCTTGGATGTATGGACCCTGCTCTAAAGCTCACATTTTTGGGAAGGCTGGTAGGATGCTCACAAAAGTTGTGGAATCTGGCTTTACATCTTCCAATAACATTTTCAAAAAGGTTTCCAAAGCCTTTTCAATTAACCCATTTTGTGTCTATTCTGCAATCGTAGCAGTCCATGAGACCATGTCTCTTTGAAGCATTTTGTCAAACAATTCACTACTTGTGTATACTTCCACATTTCCGAGGCACTGGCATCTATGAGATCCGACCAAAATCTGCTTTTGATTATGCTTTGATGGAGGTTCATACCCTGTTCTAAACCTTCCATTTTAGGAGAGGCTGGGAGGAAGCTGGAAAAGGTTGTGGATTTTTGCTTTACAGCTGCCAGTTGCATTTGTTTAAAAGTTTCTAAGGCCTTCTAAACAAATTCATTTCACCACGGTCCATGGGACCACAATTCTTTTAAGCATTTTGTCAAACAGTTTTAATGCTTTGTGTATGCTTCCACATTTTCCATACATGTCTCTCTGGCCACTAG
Source organism: Sequoiadendron giganteum (assembly GCA_007115665.2). Lineage (NCBI taxonomy): Eukaryota > Viridiplantae > Streptophyta > Pinopsida > Cupressales > Cupressaceae > Sequoiadendron > Sequoiadendron giganteum. The sequence continues at coordinate 504,001,428 of CM021107.1, read as the reverse complement.
TTACTATGATACCTGACAAAAATCCAATTTTGAAGGATGTCCGCACCATTTGTTAGGTTTGCAACACACAAGGAAGGTATTCGATTCGATCATTTTATGACATGTAATTGCCATGTTCCTCTTGATCCTATGCCTGTCTCACATCACGTTCATCTGATGTTCTTGTGGTCCTCAGCCTCTCGAGTTTCCCCTGTTTCAAACATATGGTAATTAAACATACTCTTTGTCAATATTTTAAGGACCCTAATAACAAATCATGTGCTTCTCTTTGTCATCCCCAGTCTCCGTAGCCTATCTATTTTTCTCTAGATGACCTTCCAACCCTCTAAAATCAAAATTTTGTATTAACATCTGCATGCAATTATAATTTCAAATTGTTATATTGAGAGGTCTTTTACAGCGATAACAAGGAGTCTTATGTCATGATCATGTATATAAAAACTAAAATACAATTGATATATATTTAAAAATAAATAAAGACTACAAAATAAAAATTATAATTCACATAATTAAAATTAAAACTATTAAAAAGCAACATATAAACATATAATATTTCCTACAAAACGAAAGAATTTTATCCAAATAATAAATGATGACTTTTCCAAAAATAAAATTAAAAATTGCATACAAAAGTAAAATAACTCTTCAAATAAAAATAATCTAAACAAAGTTAGATAAAAAAATAAATTCTGAACTAAAAATTAAAATTTGTGTGTTTATGTATATATATATGATAAATAAAATAATTCTAAAATAATTTTATTTTTTTATACACAATTTTTATTGTCTTTCCTTTATATTTCACACATATTAACTAGTTAAAAAATAATTAAAATTTTATTTTTACTTTTGCATATATAATCTATAATAATTTATTTATAAACTTAAGACAAATTAAAATAAATAAATAGATAGATTGTAAGCTATAAATATGAGTTGAAGCAACCTTACAAATATCGAATCTGAATATATAAAATTTGCATATACATAATCTGACATGGGATACCTAACATAGGAACAAGATAATATACTAGACAAAAAGGCCATGAAAATGACAGTGCCATCTCCAAACATTGGATTGACAGCAAGCCTCTTTCACAGCTACAAACATGAGGTGAAGCAATGTTAAAAATATCTAACCCAAATATATAAAATTTGCATACATAATCTGGCATGGTATGGCATACCTAACATAAGAACAAGATAATATACTACAGACAAAAAGACCATACAAAATAACAGTGCCTGAAGCAAAGAACTATAAGAGATACTCCCCCATCATCTCCAAACATTGGATTGACAGCAAGCCTCTTTCACACCTACAAACAAATATGAGGTAAGGCAACGTTAAAATTATCTAATCGAGTATATAAAATTTGCATACATAATCTGGCATGGCATACCTAACATAAGAACAAAATAATATTCTACAGACCCAAAAAAAAAAAAAACATACAAAATGACAGTGCCTGGAGAAAAGAACTATAAGAGATGCTTCCCCCATCATCTCCAAACATTGGATTGACAACAAACCTCTTTCGCATTGCCTGATCACCAAGCATCACTTCCTTCAAATGTTCATCTTCTTTTGTAATTTTTTCCCTGTTCTCCACCATCTCCTCCACCTTTTCGTTCCAGACATGTGCAGGTTTACTAAAACAGTTCAATGACAACTTCTATGGTATCATAAAACAGGGTTTTAACAAGTACGCCAGGTTTACTAAAACAGTTCAATGACAACTTCTATGGTATCATAAAACAGGGTTTTAACAAGGACGCCATCTATATATATAGGCAGCAATACTCATTATTCATTACAAATGTGATCTTATGAAATCAACAACATAGTTTATATCTCCAAACGCTTCGTAGATAACACATTTTAGAAACTGACATAAAACCTACGCTTTCCAGAATAAAATTCATTCCCTTTTTTATAACTAAAGGTCCCAAATGGTGCACCTTATTGTAGTGCAAACCTATGTTTACAAATTGCTTCACTAGCATCACCAATTATGTTTGCAAGAACATTACCCTTATTTCAAATGATGGAGCTGGTTCACATCTCTCACAAGAAGTTATCCTGAAACAATCTAAAAAGAGGTGCAGTGTGCCAGTCAACATTACTAAAAGGTCCTTGACAACTCTAATAGTTGTTAAAGTGGGCGTGTCCAAAATTCCAAATGCAATTTGCCAGCTTCTCAATGTGGAGGCAGAGAAATAGTACTTTTACCTTCTCCATATCAATCAGCAAATGCCTTGAATCTGCGAAATACCCTGCTGTCTTCATCTCCCAAGACAGTTCTCCAACTTTGAATAGATCTCCTGCGTCTGTGGATATGATCTGTCTCCACAAAATGCATGTACCATTTTACGGCCTGTAATCCAACTACATCTAGCTAATTTTTAATTCCTCCTTTCATGAATCTCCTTACCATTTGAACGTCTTCTCATGTGCCCATTTGAACGTCTTCCCATGTGCCCATTTCTGCATAGAAATTGGTCGAAGAACATTAGTTATGGCCTTTTGGGACCCTGCTCAAAAATGAGGGTTGATGTAAATCCCAACTCTATTTTCTTATGTAATCTACAGGGCATTCAACAAATTCACCGTCAGCAATTCACTGTCAATAATTCACCGTCATGACAAATTTACTTCAAGAAAAATTCACCACCATCAATTCATCCCCACGGAAAATTAATCGCAAACTTTTAATGCCATGAATTTTTCGTGGCCATGAATTGCTGGTGGTGAATTTTCCTCGAGTTGAATTTGTCATGGCGGTGAATTTTCCTGCAATGAATTATTGGCCGTGAATTTTCCAAAAGTAAATTACTGACAGTGAATTTCCCTGAAACCAATCTACAGCCACCAAAGAACACATCCATACAAGTTTAATTGGAATTTTGATGATAAAGTTTAGAGTTTCCTCGAGATAGCCAGCTAGGCTGACAAGTTCAACTATGCGCACATAATGATTGGTTTTAGACATATTGCAATAAAAGTTGCTCATGCTAATTGAAATATTTAAAACCCTCATCCACTAAACCGCATGGCTACAGGCAAGCAAAACACAAGCGAAGCTTACATTGTCACGGTATGTTCCACAGTGCTTCATTTGTTCAAAGAGTATAAGAGCATCATCGCAAAAGCTATTTTGTGAATATCCTGTAACCATGGCATTCCATCAGATAACATCCCTTTGAGGTATTATGCCAAACAGTTCATTATGCCAAACAGTTCATTCGCTTGTCAAAATTATGCAAGAAATGCACGATAATATCAGGATCGTTTTATATATAACATAGGGGGATATTTATAAAGAAAGTCATACCCTAAATATTATTTTTCTATTAACATTTTTGGAAACCCGCATCAAATGAAGCGTCGTCTGTGGGAATTTAAAAATTCGGACGCCATGAAATTGTCCTGAAGCGCCATTGGATCGCAACATCACGCGCCCAGATTAATTTTTCTTGCAGAGAAACGTCTTTGCTGTAACATTTTTTTTAAATAAGTAGGATAACCCGTTTCTGCGTCTACCGCTGGTGCGTTCATGCTCAGCATCAACCTCCTGCAGCGCTTGTTTGCTGGAGAACTAGGTGCAGATCAGCTGTTTCGATATATTTTTTTGGCGTTGATCCTCACGCTGCCTTTTCCGTATCCTGTGCTAAAGCTCTTACTTTTAGAGAACCTGGTAGATTGCAGACGAAGGTTGTGGAGTCTGGCTTGACAGCTGCCAATAGCATTTGCTTAAAGGTTTCCAAAGCCTTTTCAACAAACCCAATTTTTTGCGTATCCTGAAATCATTGCATTGTATGAGACCAGATCTCTTTCCAACATTTGTGAACCAATTCACAAGACTTGCGTATAATTCCACATTTTGGATACATGTCTATCAGGGCAATTCCAATTATAACATTTGAAAAGATTCCACTTTTAATAATGTTTTGATGGATGACCGTACCCAAAGCTCCAAATTTGAGCACAGGCTGGGAGAATACTAGCAATGGCAGCTCGATTTCACGCCTACCAATTGCATTTGCTTAAAAGTTTGTAAGATCTTATCCAAAAAAACAAAAAAACCATTTTGAGTGTATCCTGCAATCGTTGCAGTCTACGAGATGGCATCTCTTTGAGGCATTTTGTCAAACAGTTTGCCTGCCTTGTGCCCACTTCCATATTTTGCGTGCATGCCCGCCAGGACATTTGCAACTACGACATTCGAGATAAATTCCCTTCCACAACGCATTGATGGGGGTCCATAACTTCTTTCAATACTCCAATTTCGGCACAGGCTGCGAGAGAGTACGCCGGAAAATGCGAAACGATCAGATTGGAAACATGTTCGTTGCTTTTGGTGAAAGAGTATGACTGCCCTATGAGGAAACCCATGACTTCAGTATGCTGTAATGATCTTGTTCCATGAGAGGATGTCTCGTCCTTTCTTGTGGTCAAACACTTTACGAGCATACAGAAGACATGGGTATCCGCACTTGGCATACATGTTAATAAGCTTATTTTGAAAAGTCGTTTCTGTGGCAAATACAAATCCTATTAGTATTGCGCCTCCTTCAACTGAGCCTCTGTATATTATTAAAAGTGGACGACAATGGCATTTATGGAAAATAAGCATTGTCATTCCATCTACGTCTGCTACAATAACATTGCCTGCGGTAAGCATCGGAACATTTTAACTTCCACTGAAAAATTTCAGACCTGTACAGAAAAATGTCTCGCAAATAATCCAAGTTTTTAATATTCAACATAAATAGAAAGGATCAAAGGATTGTTTGTTTAATTGTTTGAGTATTTTTCTTAGAAGCCCTTCAAATCTAAAAGATGAGATTAGGATGGTGTTTCAAGTGAGTTTGGTCGAGTGGATACCTTTCAATTTTTGATTTTTATGTCAAATGAAGTTGATTATTAGTGCAGTTCAAATGACTTGAAATTGTTATAAAACTTCTCAACAAAAATAAATAGATAGATATAATGATTTTGTTATGTAACAGTAAAATTTGCATATTCGTACCACTTCCTACTTATTTTTATGTCCGTTTTAAGAGAATGGCTTCATACATTTGCATATTATAAATAGTGTATATGTAAATGATATAAGTTTGTGCAAAGTCAAGGTCTTTTTGTCCATATCATTACTCATCTATTTAACATATTATACCTCATATTATTTGTGTACACAAGCATTTTGGTATATCCACCTAGATAATACATTAATTACATGTATTCATGAGCCCATCTCGATATATATGTTATCCATCTCGATTTTACTATTTTTCAATCTATTTGTATATTAAAAAACAAAAAAGATTGAGTAAGAAGAAATGATTCTATCTTACAAATCTAAGACTTAATAATTAGGACTCTAAAGACCAAAGAAACATTTTTTTTTGTCTAACAATCATTCATACTTGGTTATTCTAATATTACTACATCATTGCACCATTGATACAATCTAGTTTAGTATTTTAATGGATTCAAGGCCATGCACAAGATTTCTCAAAGTTAAAAGACTAAGTTGTGTTCAACATAAGATTTGGCTTTACTAGATCTCTCATAGGCTTTTGAGATCAAGACTGATGCTTCATGGTTTGTGCTTGACATGGTATTAAAACAACAATTCCATTCAATTATACATAGAGATCATGTGGCTCTTTAGTTTCTTCAATTTCAAAACAATGTTGAACAAGCAACACATGAAGTGATCATCATCCCTCCAACAATTCCAATTGATTATCAAGTGCAAAAATAACACTACAAATTTTGTTGTCGGTTGGTTGAGCCATCCACCTATAACTTCTGTAAGAGTAGAGGGATTTACCAACATGAAAGGGAGAGTGGAAAAAAATCAATAAAGCGGGCCCTAGGGATAATAAATAAAACAATAATAATTAGATAATTACCCTATATAAAATAGCTAGTATTAGTTATTACTTGGAGTAAAGAGTTAAATAATGCAAAACAAATAAACAAAAAATAATAATAAATTTTTAATGCAAATATGTTGTGAAAATGGTGTAAGTGATTCATCAAGATGTTAAAAACTCATATTTGACTATATGAATGCTCTAGAATATGTAAATGCATAGTTTATCACTCTAGGTTACTTTTGCAACTGCAAGATTGATCACATATTCATGAAATTAACCTATACAAATGTGGATCTAATTTGGTTGCATGGATCTAATCTCTATAATTTTTTTAATGTTCATATTCATTTTTTCTTCAATGATTGCATTTGTTTCTATATAAATCTTGGTTGTGTGGTGTTTACCAATGATAGGAAATGTCTCTCCTTGGCCAAACCTTTAGGATATTGAGGTAGCAGCTTTTGAGAATGATAAAAGACAACACACCTATTGTAATAGATGACCTAGATGTTGATGCAAGTAAGTAATGCATAAATAAATGTTTTTTTTTTATTGAAGATAGTATATATATATATATCAAAAAGAAGCTATTGCATTTTTAGTCACAACATAAGTTTGTTAACTATTTTGAGATATTAAGAAATCTTGTTACATGTATCAATCCTACAACAAAAAAGTTAAACACTACAACTACACACTATTAGATTTATACATTTCAAAAAGGGGACAAAACTTAGGCTCTATTACATATATCAATCTTGTTTGAATTTTTTGTTATATAATTCTTGAAAAGCCTTGAACTCATTTTTGAAAGAATTGTTGCCAATTGTAAGGTCTTCTAAAGAGCGTTGCTAGCTCCTTGCATATTTGGCTTCTTCCAGCTATCTCTATTCTTTCACATTGACCATTTTTTTGAATTTATCCTTAGCTATTTCCAACGCCAAAGTGACCCCGATAGAGAGTGTGAAAGACGAGTCTTCTATTAGACTCAATAAGTACCTTTACCCTACCTTGAAATTTCCCTTGTTCCTGAATTTCCAAATCATCCAAAGTATTTCAATAAAAGAATGAGCCAGAATACATTAGAATAATTGTCCAAACCTTCAATTTTAGCAATAATTATTTCATTTTTTGGGTGATCTATGATACCCCAACCACTTAACTCACCACAAAATATTAGCCACAACTCTTTAGCAAGAAAACAATCAAAAAATAAATGATCAATATTGTTTGTCTTTCTACATTAACCACATAAATCTATACTTACATCATAAGAGGGACCATGATAGTTTTTAAAATAGTAGCAATCATCTAAACACAAGACATTTTGGGTTCCAACACCCCATCCCAAATCCAATTAAAGGTTTTTTTTCAATTAGCTTGAGTGACATTCAAATTTCAGTAATTGTTAACACTATTGGTGGGTAAACCCATAAAAGTGGTTTACAATTCGAATGAGGAAGGAAAACTTGCAAAAATTGACCCCATGCCAAAAAAATTCATTCTTGGGGTTCGAACGAACTCATTGGTTCGAGCGAACCCATTTAATGCATCCCGCTAAAAAAACAAATGAAAACCCCTTTTTGAAAGGGGGTTCACTTGAACCCCATCCCCCCTTCTCTCCACAGTTCGAGCGAACCCCCGTTTTCCCTGATTCTTGCTCTCTGTCACAAAAAGAAAAATCAAATTTTTTGCACTTCGAAGCTCAAGTTGAAGATGAAAATGGTGGAGACTTCACAGACCCAACTGGAATCAAGTAGTCCTCAGAACGAGCTATCCAACGACTATATTTTTAATATGTTTTGGTTTTATTATGTATTTGTTTTTTTAGTTTTATTAAACATAGGTTTTTCACCGAAAATCAAGCTCTTTGTTTTGCACATGTGGAAAAATAGCAGATTATATATATATATATATATATATATATATATATATATATATATATATAAGTGCACCAAATATTGAAGTCTTTGATCCGACGAAAATAAATAAATTGAATTTCAATACATACAGAAAAAATTACGTTGTATATGGTCCGCCTATGTCTGAATTGTAATTGATTTGACTTTTAAACTTGATTAAGAAAAAAATATTCAATAAAAAACTATGAGACCAATTGGAAACACTAGATATCGAAGTTACAAATCTAAATTCGAAAGAATTAGAATTTAATCCTTCATGGAAAAAAGTTATGTTTTATACAGTGAGTGTTACTCCTTAAAAATGTTGTTTGCTGGAAAAAACTAGTTTTCGAAGGAGATGGAAAAAGAAGTGCAATCTAATTCCAAAATTTTTGAAAAAAAAAAATATTTAGAATCTGCAGACAAAATGTCAGAAATCACTAGTTTGCATCATCTTCAAATTCCTCACGGTTTAGCCGCTATAGGTGCCCGAAAGTGAAGATTTAGTTAGAAAAAAATATTTCAGTGTCCAATTTGGCCAAAAATTGTAAACCAGTATTGCGGGATCACCCTGATAATATCTTCAACATTAGACAACATGGTATACAATTTTTTTGCATTCATTTTAAATAATGATGAGCCATCTTTCCATTTACAACTGTTAAGATTTCATAGAATTTAGTAGTGCATTAGTCAAAGAAGCTATTCTCTACAAGAATCCCTTTACAGCCTGATTCTCTTAATAAGGAGTATGTTCTCCATTGTGTGTGAGGGAGATCAAACTCTTTAGAAAGGGTGGGCCATGGTTTAAGAGCACCATCACACAAAATGTCTTTAAAGGTGATGATTCCTTTTATCGCCGCTGAGCATCCTTGTAATAAGACAAGAGGTTTATTCTTGTAGAAACTATTCCACCAAACATATCTATTATCATAAATTTTGTTATCATTGTTTATTATCAGATTCCTCACATGTTCCCAAGCCTTCCAGATGGTTTGGAAGATAGCTGAACCATTTGGTTAAGAAGGGAAAGTTCCTACTAAAGTATCACTAAATGGAATGTTCTTCCATTTCTTAGCTTTTTTTGGCACTGCCTTAAGAATGTTGTTTTTGATAAGCACTTTCTAGGGCTCTTCTCCTTCTAGAGTGTTTAGAATCCACTTTGAAGCAATAGCAATCCCTTGCTTTTTTAGGTCTTTTAGTCCCAAGTCTCCTAGTTCTTTAGCTCTGTTGCACCAATCCCACTTGACGACATGTTTATTTTTTGTGCCATTCCCATCTAACCAGATAAAACTTCTAATTTTCTTTTGAATTTACTCTAGCTTATAGTTATTAAATAGCCAGGCTGAGGAATAATATATTTTGTACGATGAGAGAATTTTTTAGCGCACTTGTATCCTCCCAGCCAAGGATAAATATAGTTTATTCCAATTGTCAATTTTCTTTTTTATGTTTGCCTTGATCAAATTCCACATTTCTTTCAAGTTGGGATTAATAGCAAAAGGGATACCCAGGTATCTTATTTGCATGTTGGATGCCCCTATTGAATTTCATATCTGGTAAACCACTGTAGAGGGTTCTGATTCTAGCTCAACATTATAGACTTGGCTTTAGAAGCTTCACAGAAGAGGCTCAATTTTTGCATTAGACAATCTATGATAAGTAAATGTTTTGTCTTAATAATCAAATAATTATAGCTATGAGATTCTCTTTTGAATTTTAGGAATATATTTATGAAATAAGGTTATTCCTTAAATACAACTCTAAAGGGTGCATAAAAAACACTTCAAACTTTAAGTTGATACACAACTAGTTGGAAGGGTTATGCTGGCCCTAAATTTAAATTTGAAAACTAAAAGTTCTAAGCTCATTTTTACAAATTGCACATCTTACCTAAGTTAATTGCATAAATTGTGGATCTAACCTTAGGTGAGGAATGAATAAAATCAAGGATCAAGATTGGTCCTTAAGAATGAGTGCAAATGGAAAAATGTAAGATTTTGGCTATGTGACAAATTTCAACACATATCATGCCACCTATAAACTTATCATTACATAAAGAATAACTAGGTTTAAAAATGAGCCCAAAATGACAAGGAAAAGTGCAAGACGTGATATTCATGATTACAAGTATATTAAAATTTTATATTTAACTACTAAATTTTCTAATCATGACAACTTATTAGCTACATGTTAATATAAATTTTAGAGCATTAAAAATAATATAAAAGGTCTCAAGCATTATTCATTCTAGACACTATTTATTTTGAACTCACAAGTTGGACTTATATGTGTTTCGGAAGTGCCAAGAGTGGCATAGTATGATGGTTAAGTTGTGTTGTTCTTGCCATCAAGGTTCAAACCCCAATGGGGTGTAATTGTTGAATGTTTAAATAGGGGGTGAGGTCCCCATTTGTGACCTCACCGGTTCATGGCTTTGGATCAAAAGCATTTACCCCTTATAATAATAATATGTGTTTTGGAACAACTAATTACTCTATTTTTATAAATATGAAATAAATTATTATCTTAGCTAGAAGAGAGTAAAATGTTATTATTGTATTAATATTTTTAATGATATTTGTTTTAGGGGGAGAGATTAAAAGCTTATTCATAATTTAAAAATAAAAACTCAAGGTGGCCTTGAAGTTATTGAGAACAATCCCATGTACTATGACCAAAGTGTATTTTGATGATTTTGTTTATCCACTCATAAATTTTGACGATAGAGACATTACACTAGGAATATGCTCTTTCAATCACGTAAGATGGTTTCCATTGGTAGAACTTCAAAGTTGGTTACCTAACTTGAGCTTTGAGAGTTTGAATCAAAGGTATTGAGGACATGGGAGATTGATTGTGATTGGCCCCTAAATAATGCTCCTCTTCCTATCAAGTGTGAAGAAAGGAATTCAAACCACAACTCCCTAGTTTGAGTTTTTATGACAACTAATGAAGCATTTTGATGTTTATGTGGCTTGTACTTTATGTGATTTGTGGAAGTGAGTATTTGGTGCATTTGAATATGCTTGTAATTTTGTATTTTCATTTTAATTTAATTGTCTTTTTCCAATTAAAAAGAGTTTTTGATACATAAATATTTACATATTTTATTATTTTTTTTTTTCTTATTAAAAAAAATATTGGCCATTTTTTAGATGTATATGACTTGCAATTATCTAATACTTATTTTTATTATAATTAATAATGGAGTTGATTTCAATAAAATAATCTTATTATAGCACATATAAACATTGATTAATAATTTTCTACATGTACCTTTGGATCTAAGGAGCAATATTGAGCAATATCGCTAGTGCTTGTTACAAAGTAGTTTATTTTCTATAAAAAAATATAATATTTAACTTAAAATATTCTTTTTAATTGTGAAAATTAAACTTATTTCATACAAAGACTCATTCTAACATAAAATTTTGTGTTTCCTTTCCAAACATAAAGTTGTCAAATACATTTCCATGAGATGAAAATACTTCTTTACAAAATTATTTTTCTTGCCTTTGTTGCATACAAAAGCATACATGTACAACATCGTACAAACATTTTTTTTTATCAACAAAAAAAATAGAAGCTCCATCACTCAAAAAAGTCTAAACATTACAAATTGAATTCTTTATAATGGAATTGATGCAAGGACTTCTAGAGGTCATAACTTTTGACTTAGGAGTTCGTTTGAGCTGAAACTCTACATGGAAAAGCATCTTAGAGAGTTGAATCTAATGCCAATGAAATCTATTTGATTGAGCCACATCTTGAAGTCAAATTCGTCATAACTTTTGACTCAGGAGTTAGTTTGAGCTGAAACTCTACATGGAAAAGCGTCTTAGAGAGTTGAATCTAATGCCGATGAAATCTATTTGATTGAGCCACATCTCGAAGTCAAATTCCTTCATTTGAGGCCTCAAATTAAACTTTTAATGTTTTTTTTTCGAGAATTTCTCAATTTGTAATTTTCAGTTTTTTTTTATCTCCTACTGGTAATTAGATTAATGAGTTGACAAATAGTGTCACTTGTGTTAGCTTTGAATAATTAGTAACTTTCATAACCATGCAGATAAGCATGCAAAATTATCAAAAATTAAAAATTAAAAATCTACCAAAAAAGGTAATTTTCGGATTGTAGTTATAAAAAGATTTTATTTTCAGTTGTAGGAGGATGGAAGAAGAATAATGAGAGAAAATTAATTCATTCTTTGTGCTTTTGTGTTTTTTTTGTTTCCTCATTAATGTTGATTATTATGCCGTGAATTGGCTACATCAGAATATTATCACAAAACCTAAATGAAACTTGAAGAAGTTTACTATAGTTATAGTCAAAGTTTGTAAACAAATTTTCAATTCAATCACACGGAACTTGATCTTCACTAACATTTACTATGTACTAACCAACAAAAATATCCCTAATTAAAATTTTGTCATATGAAATTTAATCATTTACAGAATTTGTTGGGTATGCTAACACCTTAAGGAAGTATCTAATTTGATCATATTATGACATATAATTGTCATGTTTCTGTGAGGCATCTTACATCACACTGATCTAATATTCTTGTGGTCTTCATCCTCTAGAGTTTCCCTTCTTTCAAACCTATGGTTAGTGAATATATTCATGCTATTTAAGAACCCATACTACAAATCATGTGCTTCCTTTTGTCATCCATAGCCTCATTAGTTCACGGCAGAGGGCCATAGCATATTTATCCTTCTTTAGATCACCTTCCAACCCTCATCTAACAACATCTATTTAAAAATCTCATTATACAGTTTTTTTAATGCCATATTGACTGTATCAGACTTTAAACTTAGTTATGCAAATTTTTGAAACACCATAGATATATTTATATATATCTTAAAACAAACAAATTAAGAAGATAAGGTAAGACTGCAACTTTAGAAATCTCTAATTCATAAATTTAAAGAAAATCAACATATATAGTCTAATTCAATCTCCCATACCTGACATGGGAACAAGATTATACAATAGCTGCAGACAAAAGCAACATAAAAAGGAAAGAACTATCAACAGATGCTCTCCCCGATTCTCCAAATGTCGGATTGACTGTGCACCTCTTTCACATTGCCTGATCACCAAGCATCTTGCCATTTCGTTCAAGTGTTCATCTTCTTTTGCTTTTTCGTATTCTCCATCTTCTCCTCCATCCTTTTGTTCCAGACATGTTCAGGTTTCCTGAAAACAGTTCAATGTCATAAGTTCTCTATAGTATCATAAAGCGGGGCTTTAATAACTGCTCCCCATGTCTATATATAGGCAGTAATATTCATTACACATTATACATCTGACTTTATGAAGTCTACAACATAGTCTATATCTCCAAACACTAATAAGAACACTTTATAGAAACTGAAAGAGAACCTACACTTTATAGAAACTGAAATAGAACTTACAGTTTCTAAAAACTGAAAATAAAATATGTTCCCTTCTTTACTAGTGCAGGTCTGAAATGGTGCACATTGTTATACTGCAAGACTATGTTTATAGATTGGTCAACTAGCACCACAAATTATGTTCAGAAGAACATTGTCCTTGTTTGAACGGATGGAACTGATTCACATCTCTCACAACAAATTATCTTGCATTAATCTTGGAAGTAAACATGGGTGCAACGTGGAAGTCAACATTACTCAGAGGGCCTTGAAGTTTCTAATAGTTGATATTTAACTTTCCAAATACAACTGCCAACTTCTTAGTATGGTGGCAAAAGAATGGCACATTTTCCTTCTCGTATCAATCAGCGCATGCCTTGAATCTGGAATATACCCTGTTGCCTTCATCTCCCAAGACTATTCTGCAACTTTGCATAAATCTCCCGTGTCTGTGGATATGATCAGTCTCCACAATAAGCATGTACCACTTTATGGTCTTCAATCCAACTACTTCCGGGTACTTTTTGAATTCCTCTATCATTCATCAATCTCCTTACCATGTGAACTTCTTCCCACATCCCTATTTGTGCATAGAAGTTTGACAGAAGAACATAAGTCGTGGCATTCTTAGGATCCAGTTCAAAAAGGAGGCTTGTTGTAAATATCCCCAACCCTATATTCTTATGTAATCTACAAACACCAAGGAAACAAGTCCACACAACCGCTACAGGTTTTATTGGCATTTTGATGATAAAGTTAAGAGTTTCCTCAAGATAGCCAGCTCGGCTGATAAGGTCAACCATGCACACATAGTGATTGGTTTTAGGCATAATGCAATAAGAGTCACTCATGCTATTAAAGTATTTACAGCCTTCATCCACTAAACCTGCATGGCTGCATGCAAACAAAACACAAGCGAAGCTTACATGGTCAGGGTATGTTCCAGAGTGCTTCATTTGTTCAAAGAGTTTGAGAGCATCATTGCAAAAACCATTTTGTGCATATCCTGTAACCATGGCATTCCATGAGATGACATCTCTTTGAGGTATTGTGTCAAACAGTTCACGTGCCCTGAGTATGTTCCCACATTTTGCATACACGTCTACCAAGGCATTTGTAACTACGACATCCGAAGAAAATCCGCTTTTGATTACCAGTTGATGTATATCCATAGTCTGCATTAAAGCTCCCATTTTTGCGCATGCTGGTAGGATGCTGGCAAAGGTTGTGGAATCTGGCTTTACATCTGCCAATAGCATTTGCTTAAAGGTTTCCCAGGCCTTTTCAAAAACCCCATTTTGTGCATATCCCGCGACCATGGAATTCCATGAGATGGCATCTCTTTGCTGCAGTCTGTCAAACACTTCACGTGCCTTGAGTATGCTTCCGCATTTTGCATACATGTCTATCAGGGCATTTGCAGTTACGACGTCTGACAAAAATCCACTTTTGATTATGCTTTGATGGAGGTCCATACCCAGTTCTAAAGCTTCCATTTTTGCACAGGCTGGTAGGATGCTGGCAAAGGTTGTGGAGTCTGGTATTATATCTGCCAATAGCATTTGATTAAAGGTTTCTATAGCCTTTTCAGCAAACCCATTTTGTGCATATCCTGCAATCATTGCATTCCACGAGACCACGTCCCTTTGAAACATTTTGTCAAATAGTTCAAATGACTTTTGTATCCTTCCACATTTTGCATACATGTCTATCAGGGCATTGGCAACAGCGATATCTGACCAAAACCCTCTTTCAATTATGTCTTGATGGAGGTTCATACCCTGTTCTAAAGCTCCGATTTTGGTACAGGCTGGGAGGAGGCTGGAAAAGGTTGTGGGGTCTGGTTTTACACCTGCAAGTTGCATTTGCTTAAAAGCTTCTAAGGCTTTTTGAACAAATCCATTTTGTGCATAGCCTGCAATCATCACAGTCCATGAGACTACATTTCTTTGAGGCATTTTGTCAAACAGTTCACATGCCTTGTGCATGCTTCCACATTTTGCATACATGTCAACCAGCGCACTTCCAACTATAATATCTGAACATATTCTACTTTTGATTATGTTTTGATGGACGACTGTACCCAGTTCCAAAGCTCCAATTTCAGCACAGACTGGGAGAATGCTGGCAAAGGTTGATGAGTTTGGCTTTACACCAACCACTTGCATTTGCTTAAAAGTCTGTAAGGCCTTTTCAACAAACCCATTTTGTGCATATCCTGCAACCATTGCAGTCCATGAAACTACATTTCTTTGAGGCATTTTGTCAAACAGTTCACGTGCCTTGTGCATTCTTCCGCATTTTGCATACATATCTACCAGGGCACTTGCAACTACAACATCTGACGAAATTCCCCTATCCTTTATGCTTTGATGGATGTTCATAGCCTCTTCGTAAGCTCCCATTTTAGCACAGGCTGGGAGTACGCTGGCAAAGGTGAACTGATTGGGTTGGAGACCTGTTCGTTGCATTTGGTGAAACAGTCTAAGTGCCTCCTGAGGATACCCATGTCTTCTGTATACTGCAATCATTGCATTCCATGAGACGCTATCTCGTTCTTCCATGTCGTCAAACACTTTACGAGCATCTACCAAACTCCCGCACTTGGCATACATGTTAAGAAGCTTATTCCGAAAAGTTGTTCGTCTAGCAAATGCAAATCGCCTCTGAGCGATGAAAGTGTGGATTATTTTCCCCTGTGAAAGCTCATTCTTGTCAATGCAGGTCTGCAATAGTTGAAGATAGGTAGAAGAGTCTTCAGGGGGCTTGTGTGTAGTAAGCAGAATGTACAGCACCTCTTTCAACTGAGCCTTTCTACATAATGCTGCGAGATTGGGATGACCTCTGGATGGCAATGGCATTTTATGATTATAATTGAAGCCTGGAAAATGAGATTTGCCATTCAATCTACATCTACCCGAAGGATATTGCCAGTAGTAATCATTTCACTTTCCAATGCTGAATTTCAAATCAATTTCCTTCAAATAAGTAGAAACATCCTCAACCATAGATATGGTTAAATAGGAGGTGGTGTATTACCATCTTAAATTGCAGAGTGACTGTTAAAGGGCGGATTATTAAGTTTTGATTTGTTTAGATGATTTATCTGAAAGTATATTAATTTCTAAAGTAAGATTTTCTTATTAGTGTGCTTTTATAAGAGTCATTTAAACAAGTCAAAGTTTAGAGTGTGTTCTTTTAATCAAATTGTGCATTTTTCGATACCAACAAGTTAAATAGTTTAGGATGTTGATTTTTTAAATTTTAAAATAAAAAATAAAATAGAAAAGATAATTTTAAGTAAAGCTATAAAATTATATGGTTAAATAGTTTTAGTTCATAAAATAAATATGTTTAATTAAGTACAATTAATTTAGATTAATTTTAATTAGGGTTGATCATCGTCATAAATATAAACAAAAGTAAAATGTACATGCAGAAATAAAATAAAATAAATGTACATATAGATATTTAAGTCTAATTTTGGTATAGAAATATTTATCTTGATCTATTTGTGAAGGTTTTTATTTTTTGTTTTATGTTGTTAACTAAAGAAATCCAATTATGTGTTATGTGGGATCAAACCTATGACTATGGAGGTTGTCTCCATGAATGCAGACCTAATTTTATTCACGAGAATGATCTAGCACAATTCCCATAGTTTTGAACTTTGCTCTCTTTTTTATGTTTAATGATGTGTAAGAATTAATAATGTTTGCAAACATCTTGAGGTAATTTGTTGAATTACAAGGTCCGTGTTCTTCTAGATCAAACTCTTATATAAATTAAGTTTATAACTTTGGCTGAAGATTCTAAGACAATAAGAAAGCATGTAATGGACCTAGATTGATGTGCTTTGATAATTATATTATGATATTTTCATAAATGTTCTTGTAGGCCTATATATATTTTTATACATTTAGTTAACTACTTTATTGTATTTATGTGCACCTAGGATATGATTACTTGCATAGGTATTTACTTGGGTAGCTAATATCTCCCTTGCAAATTAATAGACATCTACTTAGGGAGGCAGTATGTACAAGTTCCTAGTTTGTGGAGATGCACTACACATGTGATTACATCTCCTATTATCAAACACTAGTAGTACATTCACAATTTGTATTGTGGTATCTTATATATACCTACTTTTAGATCATCCAATGTATATCATGTTCATTGTAATGCATGCTCCATTTTTTAATAATAATTTTATTACATTTTTACAATCTCCATTTATTATTTTTCTTTTACAGTTTATTTGTATCATTGGATTCTAGGAAGTTTACCACATTGACAAATATTACATGTTATTAGAGCGGTTGGTGATTTCACATAACCCTGAGCAAAAATATGTAAACAAGTATTCAAAATACACAATGCAAAATAATCTAGAAAAGCATACCATCAAGATGGCACAAAATGTACCCTGAGAAGACTCTTAAAGGGAAAATCATAGCCTCCAAAACCATTCAAATACTCAATGTATCATCTTATGAGAAAATATTATAATACTCAAATTGTAGAGCTTCATGCAAGGCTTTTGAAACATCAAACTCCCTAATTGCAATGTATGTGAACAAGTAAATGAGAATCATGTAACCACACATCCCAATCCATGATTAAATATTACAAAATACTTGTAGATGTTGGAAAATCATGTCTCAACTTCCAGTTTTGAGCCTTAGACAAAAGAACTTGGCAAAAAATTTATGTTTCTGCCCTTAACCACTTTACCGCGACGGTCTGGTTTTGCCTTGGCGGTACTGCAGTGACGACCTAGCGGTTACCGCCACACCGCGAGTGGTGAGTCCGCTCACTGTGGTGGCCACGATGAGACCCTCTGCGGTCTGCCTGGTGGTTACCGCCACACCGTGAGCAATGGGTCCGCTCACTGCGGTGGCCACAGTGAGACCGTCTGCGGTCTGCCTGGCAATTACTGCCAACACCGCGGGCGATGAGTCCGCTCATCACGGTGGCCATAGTGAGACCACTGGCACTCTTTTAGGTGGTCACCGCCCTACCGCGGGGTGGCCTGTCGGCCTCCATGGTAGCGCGGTATGACCACTTGCGGTCTGCTTAGCGGTTACCGTTGCACCGCAGTAAGGTTGGATGGGCTCGGCGATAGCGCAGGGCGGCCAGAGACTGAGCTCGGATGAGCTCACCGCTATACCGTGGTAGGTGGAAGTCATCTCAATGGTAGCACAGGGAAGTCTGGGTGAGCTCACCACAATACCGCGACCTGGTAGTATGAACTCGGCGGTAGCTCGGTTGACCGAGCTGGACCGAATGTCAATAGTGACAGGTGAATGACAGGTGGGCACGTGGCTCAGTGCCAGGATGTTGATTGGCTAAAAGCCAAAACAGTAAATGCAATTATTGCAGGCCGAGTTTTAGCTAGAAACAAAACCTGATTTAGGCAAGGAATTGAATGCCTGGGCGACCCGATGCAAGAAGATCTGTCAGTGAAGATCAAATACCAAGATTGGATGATCGGTGCATGAACCTGAAGTCTTTGATTGGTTGGGACATTGAAAGAAATGTATGACTTGTGCAATCGAGTATATTTCATATATATGAAAACTAAGAAGTGATTGCTATGTGAGGAAAAAGCCAGTTTTGTAATTATTCATTGTATGCTAAGTGCATTGTAACTGTGAGCGAACTAGATTGTTGTTGTGAGTTGATCAGAGAGTGAAGACTGAACAATTTTGTATGTAATATTTTCTTTGCTGTAATACAAAATTGTATTTGCTTGGTGTGGTGGGTTTTTTACCTGAAAAAGGTTTTCCCACGTAAATACTTGTGTCAATCTGTGAATACTTATTTTTTGTTATCTCTTATATGTTGTATGTATTCATCTCAGTAGTTTTAAGAAGCTTTAGAACTCATTTTTTCTCTTCTCCTTTATTGTATTAGTGTTAAGGGAAGGCATTCTGCACTATTTAGTCCCATTTCTTCCCTTCAATGGTATCAAAGTCTGGCCAGTTGTGTTATCCTTGATAGAAAGGTCAATTTTTGTGCTAATATTGTTTCAGTGGGAGTCTTGCATTGTTAAAACTTGTTTCTATTTGAGATGGCGAGTACATCAGGTAGAGTAGAGATTTAAAAATTTAATGGCAACAACTTTGAGTTATGGAAACTCAAAGTGGCAGACTTGTTGGTGGATAGAGACCTCTAGATAGCAGTGTCTGGAACTATGCCACAAAGTATGAAGCAAGAGGATTGAGATCTTGTTGATAGAAAAGCAAGAGGTCTGATAAGACTGAGTGTGGCCGATTCTGTACTCCTAAACGTCCATGAGGAGAATTTTGCAACTTCATTGTGGAAGAAGCTTGGTGATATTTATCAAGGAACGTCTCTGGTAAATAAGTTATTCCTGAGGAAGAAGTTGTACTCCTTGAAAATGGAAGAATGTGCATCTGTTGCAGACCATCTGAACTCATTTAATATGAGTGTTACTCAACTGGTGTCTGTAGGTGTAAAGATCAAGGAGGAGGATTGTTGCATGCTCATGTTGTGTTCGTTACTTGATAGTTGGGATCATCTTGTGGTGGCTATTGGAAGTACCACCACTAATTTCAAGATGGAAGACGTTGTTGCCTCACTGTTGTATGAAGAGATGCAAATGAAGTCTTCAGAGATGGCCAAAGAGGCTCTTGTTGTCCGAGGTAGACCAAAGGAGAAAGGCAAGAAGAGGGACAAGAAGTCAAAATCCAAATTTGTAGGGAGATCAAAGTCTCTTGGTAAAAAGTCCAAGGTGAAATGTTGGAACTGTGGGCAACCTAGTCACATCCAAAAGGATTGTAAGGAGGAGAAGAAGAAGAATGCTTTAGAAAATGACTCTTCTCAAATCGATGCAGATGCCTTCATTGCAGCCTTGGCAACTCAGGCATCAGATAATGTCTGGCTGGTTGACTCAGGTGCGTCCTCTCACATGAAATCCAATAGAGAATGGTTCTCTAAGTACGAGAAGTATAATGGTGGAAAGGTGTACCTGGCAAGTGATTCAACACTAGAGATTTTTGGTAGAGGAAGAGTCATAATTCAGTTTCCTGACAGTAGAGTCAAAGGAATTGGTGGTGTACTGCACATATCGGGTTTGGCTCGTAATCATCTTTCTGTCAGTAAGTTAAATGATGTTGGTGTAGAAGTTTATTTCTAAAGAAAAGAATGTAAAATGGCTCGAGGTGCAATGGTGTTGGCTAAAGGTGTTCGTACTAGAACTCTGTACAAGCTGGATGCAGGTCCTATTCAATGTAGCAGTGCCTCTGTAAGGTCAAGCAAAATCGTTCCTGCAGAGGAAGATGAAGACACTTCTCTGGCTACAAATGCTTTGGAGGTAAAACTCCTAGCATAAAAGACTATGATGTGGCATCATAGACTTGGTCACATAGGTGAGAAAGGTTTAAAAACCTTGAAGAATAAAAATATTGTAGAAGGGCTTGATGATTGTAACCTTGAGTTCAATTTTTGCGAACATTGTATTTATGGAAAGCAACACCGTGTTAATTTTTACTCAAGTCCTCATAAATCTTCTGGTGTACTGGATTATGTTCATCCTGATGTGTTTGGTCCAGTTAATGTTCCTTCGTTATTGAAGTCTAGATATTATGTTTCTTTTATTGATGACTGTTCGAGAAGGGCATTTGTATACTTTTTTAAAAGTAAATCAGAAGTGTTCAGTCGGTTTAAAGAATTTAAAACTTTGGTTGAGAATCAGACTGGAAGGAAAATTAAATGTTTGAGGATAGACAATGGCGGTGAGTTCTGTTCTACAGATTTCGAAAGGTATTGCACAAATCATGGAATTAAAAGGCATAATACTACACTTTATACTCCACAGCAGAATGGAGTTGCTGAAAGGTTGAACAAGACACTGATGGAAAAGGGAAGGAGTATGCTAAGCGGTGCTGGTCTGGAGCAGAAGTTCTGGGCTAAGGTTGTGGCTACAACATGTTATCTGGTAAATTGTTCTCCTTGCTCTGCTCTTGTTGTTAAGACACCTTTGGAAGCATGGTTTGGTAAGAAGCCCTCTCTTAGACATGTTCATTTTTTTGGCTTTGAGGCATATGCATATGTGTCAAATGAGAAAAGATCAAAGTTGGATAACAAGTTTGTTAAATGTATTCTCATCGGCTATGGATTTGGTGTGAACGGATACAAGCTTTGGAACCCTGTTACTGAGAAAGTTTTGTACAGAAGAAGCGTGATATTTCATGAGCTGAAACCTTCAGTAAGTGATCAACAGCTTGAGACAAATCAGAGAGACAAGAGGAATGTTGCAGTTGAGATTCCTCAAACTTCAGAAAATGAAGTATTGCATGGTGTACCTGAGACTGAGGAAAGTTCAAGGATCTCTAAGAGTTCTGATGATGAAGAACCACCAATTCAGCCTATAAGAAGGTCTACACGGGAAAAACGACAACCTAAAAGGTATGGTTTCTCAATGTTAGATTCGAACTATGCCTATGCCTTAATTACTAGCACTGATGAGTCTAGGACTGTAAAAGAAGCAATCAACATGTATGATTCAAATTCTTGGCTGGAAGCCATGAATGAAGAAATGGATTCATTGAAGAAGAATGAAACCTAGGATTTGTTACCTTTACCTAAAGAGCGAAAGCCTGTTGGTTGTAAGTGGGTATTCAAAAAGAAGACTAGTCTTGATGGCAGTGTTGAGAAGTATAAGGCAAGATTGGTTGCAAAGGGATTCTCTCAGATTGAGGGAATTGATTATGGAGAGATTTTCTCCCCTGTAGCAAAGCTCACATCAATCAGATTTATGTTGTCATTGGCAGCTGCGTATGACTTTGAAATTGAGCAGATGGATGTGAAGATTATGTTTATCCATGGTGAGCTGGAAGAAGAAATTTATATGTCCCAGCCTGAGCACTTTATTGAAATAGGTAAACAAAATTTGGTCTGTAAGTTAAAGAAATCTATGTATGGTTTGAAGTAGTCTCCTAGAATGTGGTACCAGAAATTTGACATGTTTGTGTTGTCTATGGGATTTGTAAGATCAAAATCTGATCATTATGTTTATTATAAATTTGGAAAATGATCGTGTGCTTGTTATTACCCTGTATGTGGATGATATGTTGTTCATTGGGAATTAGCAAGTCTATGATTTTTGATCTTAAATCTCAATTGCCTGCAAAGTTTGAAATGAAATATCTTGGTGCAACAAGGTATATTTTGGGAATGGAGATAACTAGGGACAAAACAAGCAGAAAGCTTTGGGTAAGTCAGAGTAAGTATGTCAATACTGTTCTAGAGAGATTTGGTATGAATGACTACAAGCAATTAGTTGTTCCAGCTATGCAGGGAATGAAACTATTTGTTGAAGACTGTCCAAAGTCTGCTACTGAGATGGACATGACCAAGGTGCCTTATGCATGTTTTATTATCAGTTTAATGTATGTGATGGTCTGTACAAGACCAAATATTTCCCAAGCAGTGGGATTTCTCAGCCGGTTTATGGCATATCCGGGAAGATCACATTGGGATGTTCTGAAGAGAGTGTTCAGATATTTGAAGGGGACTTCAGACTATGCTCTGTGTTACCATGGCAGTTTGGTTGCATCACAAAGAACACTCAGCATTCAAGGATATGTTGATTTTGATTGGGTAGGGGACATTGACAACAGGAGATCCACTAGTGGATACACGTTCATGTTAAATGGTGGAGCAGTTAGTTGGATGAGAAAGCGACAAGTTGTAGTTACTTTATCCACTACAAAGGTAGAGTACATGGCAGAAAATCACGCATGCAAGGAAGTAGTTTGGCTGAATCGATTGTGTTTGAATATTGGTTTTAATGCAGGGTAGATTACCATCAGTTGTGACAGTCAGAGTGCCATTTGTTTGGCAAAGAACCCGAATTTCCATGCCAGGACGAAGCACATTGATGTGCAGTATCACTTCATGAGGGACATGGTTGAAGATAGAAAGGTCTGTCTTGAAAAGGTTGACACTTTGAAGAATGTTGCAGATGCATTAACAAAGCCAGTGAGCACAGACAAGTTCAGATGGTGAGCAGAATCGATGGGCCTTGGGGCCTATGACCGTTGGTAATTTTTCAAAGCCAAGAGGAAGCTGGAAGTCTTCGCTAAGTGGGAGCTTGTTGGGAATTCATGTCTCAACTTCCAGTTTTGAGCCTCAGACAAAAGAACTTGGCGAAAAATTTATGTTTATGCCCTTAACCACTTTACCGCGGCGGTCTGGTTTTGCCTTGGCGGTACCATGGTGATGACCTAGTGATTACCACCACACCGCGAGCAGTGGCCATAGTGAGACCGCCTACGGTCTGCCTGGCGGTTACTGCCACACCACGGGCGATGGGTCTGCTCACCGCGGTGGTCGTGGTGAGACCATCTGCGGTCTGCCTTGTAGTTATCACCAACACCGCGGGTGGTGAGTCCGCTCACCGCGGTGGCCATGGTGAGACCGTTGGTGGTCTTCCAAGCGATCATCGCCCTATCGCGGGGTGGCCTGGTGGCCCCTGCGATAGCGCGGTATGACCGCCTACGGTCTGCTTAGCGATTACTGTTGCACCGCGGTAAGGCTGGACGTGCTCAGTGGTAGCACGGGGCGGCCAAAGACTGAGCTCAAATCAGCTCACCACTATACCGCGATAGGTGGAAGTTAGCTCAACCGTAGCATGGGGAAGTCTGGGTGAGCTCACTGCAATACCGTGACCTGGTAGTATGAACTCGGTGGTAGCGTGGTAGGAGCTTGGGTGATCTCGAAGCTCGATTGACCGAGTTGGACAGAATGTCAATAGCGATAAGCGAATGACAGATGGGCATGTGGCTCGGTGCTAGGATGTTGATTGGCTAAAAGCCAAAACAATAAATGTAGTTATTACAGGCCGAGTTTCAACTAGAAACAAAACCCGATTTAGGCAAGGAATTGAATGCCTGGGCGGCCCGATGCAAGAAGATTTGTCAGTGAAGATCAGATAGCGTGATTGGATGATCGATGCATGAACCTAAAGTCTGCGATTGGTTGGGACATTGAATGAAATGTATGACTTGTGCATTCGAGTAAATTTTATTTATATGAAAACTAAGAAGTGATTGCTATGTGAGAAAAAATCCAGTATTGTAATTATTCACAGTATGTTAAGTGCATTGTAAATGTGAGTGAACTAGATTGTTGCTGTGAGCTGATCAGAGAGTGAAGACTGAACAATTTTGTATGTAATATTTTTATTTTTGTAATACAAAATTGTCTTTGCTTGGTGTGGTGGGTTTTTTGCCTAAAAAAGGTTTTCCCACGTAAATACTTGTGTCAATCTGTGAATACTTATTTTCTATTATCTCTTATATGTTGTATGTATTCATTTCAGTAGTTTTAAGAAGCTTTAGAACTCGTTTTTTCTCTTCTCCTCTGTTGTATTAGTGTTAAGGGAAGGCATTCTGCACTGTTTAGTCCCCTTTCTTCCCTTCAATAGAATCTCCATGCAAGGCTTCTGAAACATCAAACTCCTTAATTGTACTCCATGTTAACAAGCAAATGAGAATCATATAACCACACATTTCAATCGACGATTCTTCTCCTCACATATGCAACTTATAAGAGACGTTCAATCAAACTTAGCTAACAAGCTAAAGGTTATGATAGTCAACATCAACTACTCATGTGCTTTCTTTTATAGAACCAAGATTGCACAAAACCATCAAGTGGTATTACTAAATCTACGTGCCTAATGCCACGAACTTACAAAACCATGTCCCCCTCATTTTCTTTTTGGTACTATTTTTTTTATGTACAACTCATATTAAATATTTATCCTAATATTACATACAACATACAAAGTGGCCTCAGGTTCATCGCATATTATGATAGTTAAGTGGTGGTGTTGACGCAGAATTTTGCATGTAGCAGTAGTTTTATGGGAAACTTAGCTATTGGGGGACATAGTGCGCTAGCTAAGTGACCTCCGAGATTTTATCGAAGTCGGCTCTTCGCTTAGTGGGTTGAGGAAAAAGGTAAGGAGAATAGCATGAATGTAAAGCTCACACTACAGGTGATGCGCCAAAGTCTTAGACGAATTCCGACAGAGCACAGTGCAAAAATGCAAAGGCCCGAACCACTAAATGTTGTTAATTAATATAATACTACAAATTAGATATGGTTTAGTAGCCCCAAATTTTTCTATCAACCTTAAGGGTACATGCATCTCAATAAGACTAATCATCTTATGAACATTCTTTACATGAAGATTAGTCTTATGAACAAATTATATTTTCTCACCTTATTTAATCTACTAATATGACTCTCCAAATTCCTCTTTATATAAATAATCTCGTACATATACTTAACTTCCAAAGGGTTCAAGAAGAGAAAAACTACTAACTACCAAAAACAATTTGGTGGTCTTTAAGAAAATCAACTAGCTTATTATCTACACATTCTTTTTATATTTTATGACTAAGTGGAATTGAACATTCAAGAAACAAATTCCCCTTGTAACATGGTTTGCTTTCTTAACCTTATATTTATATTGTAAGCAAATTGTCATGGTGAATGGCCCTAAGAAATGGTCTCTTTAAGGTCAAAAATTAGTTCTTCTAATGTTTTACCACTTGGACCAAAGCATAATATCTTTTTCATAGGTGAAATACCCAAAGATAAAACCATGAAACATTTAAAAATAGTAACACACAAGATTAACTCCATGCATTAGATTAACTCCCATATAACATAGTGATTAATATATATCTCCACCTCAAATAATGTTTTAAATTTTGTAGAGGCAAGATGAATTACAAATTTTAGGTAGAATTAAAAGTTTTTTGTTTAGACTTTTTTATCTTTAAAATGCTTAAAATATTTATTGGTTTTCTTTGGTTGATGGTTGTTGTTCCTTTTCACAACATACAACATTTTTCTTTTAGCAAAATATGGACCCCTCTCTCTATTGTTTAGGTCTAGGTCAGGTCCCACAATGATAGCATTTCCTAAAATAGTCAATTTCCCAAAATTGGTTGGCACAAATCTCAAAATTCCATCATGGTTGGATATAGCATAAAAATTTAGCCTAGGTTCTTTTGAAAGTTTTCTAAAATTTTCCAAGGCAAGGAAGAAATTATGTTGTAGGTTTTTCCCTTACAATCGATCCAAAATCAATGCAGTTACAAATCTTTCTTGCATGTTCTAGTTTAATTAAGAAATCCCACAAGAAGTTAGTATTTACAGAAAGCCAATATCCATATGAATCACACCATTTAAAGCCATAAGATCTGGTTCACTTGATTTTGTTCAAAGACTTCTAGATTTGATGTGATGTAGAAAATTGGACACAATCAAATCTAGAAGTCTTTGAACAATACAATATGGATTGTGGAAACTTTATATCATCACTTGAATTTACTTGCACTCAATGATGCACAAAATAAATTTAAATGATTGTGGGAGTTCAAGGCCCATTTGAACTCGATCATTAACCTCTTAACATCAAAACCGATTCACTTAAATCTCCTCACACCTAAAACTAATAAACCAAATTTTGTGGAAGTGTGATGCTTATTTCAACATGACCGACAACCATTTAGCATTTGACCAATTTATTTGAAAGTTCTTGCATATTTCACATTAGTGAAATTATCATTACATCACATTATATGTGGGGATTCATCATCCAACTAAGCAAAACCCCAAGTATAGATTTAAACCAATTTAGTTGGGATTTCCCATATGATTGGTTAAAGATTAAAATCTCACAAAAGTTCTTGTTTATGGAAAATTTATGGTCATTTGAACTTACCATATTAAAATTTTAACAAACCAATTTACTTAAGTTTTCCCACATGACTATTTTTAGTTCAAATCCCTACAACCAATAACTCATAAGTCAAAAAATAACTATAAAAAACCAATGCCTATATAAACTTGATCTTTAATAACCGAATATTAAACTAGTTCACTTGAATTTTCATGCACTTTATAATTCATAAGCCGAAATTAAATGATTTTGAAAGTTCAATCCTATTTGAACATAATCGAGAACCACTTAACAAGGAACTGGTTCAGTTGGAATTTCTTGCATAACCATACACTAGTGACATCATCAATATGCCACCTTTTCATTGTAGATATCCCTTTTCCAATTGAACATGACTTTCATGAATCATCCACTTAATCAGTTTACTTAGAATTTTTTGTAATATGTACCATCATTACATCATGATGATTTCATTCTTGCATCAATAGCCAATTGTAAAGATTCTCCTTTCATCCTTGAACAAGACATTTTGAAGCAATCTAATGATTTGATTAAGTTGGATTATTTTGTTCATCATATATTGATATTTTAGCATTATGTAATGTTGACATCATCATTTAAGCAACCATGAAACCACACTTATCTCAACTCTTATATCATCTTGTCCTTTCACTAATTTTATGCTAACATCACCCTACCTTTTGATGATGTCACTATCAAAACTATTCATCTAGACTAAAACATTAGAAATTAAGAATACCAATTCAATTAGAATTCCTCACCATCTACACCATGATTAGATAAACATTAAATCATGTTGATAAAATCAATGCAACCCTTGCCCAAGTGACATAAAATTAAATCACGATGATGTCATTATGTCATTTTGATGACATCATCATTAGAACTATTCATATGAACCTCACCTCTAAGGCATAAAAAACTAGTTCACTTGGGATTTATTGCATGACCAATTGAAGTCAAAAAACCTACAAAAGGTCCATTTTTGAAAAAGTTGAGCCCATACATTACCAACAAACCTAAAGCATTAAAAAAAAATTATTTGCTTAAAAAGGTCCACAAAAGAAATGTTTAAAATAATTTCAAAGGATCTTGTTGTGTATTCACCCCCATCTAAACCTAATATTATAGAAATACCAAAGTTTGAAGGTGCAATTATAATTAAAATTCCCACAAACTATTCTCTCAATTGTAGCATTAGTTTCTCACCAATCTCCTTTGTTCCTTGAACAATATGTGCTTCTCACAAATTGAAGTGAATCTTAGCAAAGGAAGTGTTTGAGTGACTTATTGTAGAGCATTGAGAAGTGAAGAAGTGACGTGATACCAAAATTATAAGCATTTTCATTGAGTACAATCAAAGGTTTGATTTTCTAATCCAGATATGTATCCAAAAATCCCTAATTCAAATGATCTCACTGCAACCAGGACAATCATTTGAGAATTTTATCTATATTTGCAAGATTAAGGTAGATTCAAGTTAAGGATATAATTTATTTCAATGATCATATAAGAAGAGAGGCCATAAAAGAATGAGAAGTCACAATGGAGACAAATAAAAAGTGAAGATGAGTATAAGTATTTGTCGACCGAGGATATTAGTATGGACCAATTACGCTTGATACATGAAGAATCAAAGCATAACGAAGTCACTAATACTCAATCTCAAACAAGATAATTCAAATGAAAGTTAAACTAAACATTTATTGAAACAAAGCATTCTAAACTATGAAAGCGTTAAAATGTCTACTCTAATCCATCTGAAACTTATCTCATTTTGGAATTGGTGTCGTGTTGATGTTGAACAATGACCCTTTCCCAATCTC
Source organism: Sequoiadendron giganteum (assembly GCA_007115665.2). Taxonomy (NCBI): domain Eukaryota; kingdom Viridiplantae; phylum Streptophyta; class Pinopsida; order Cupressales; family Cupressaceae; genus Sequoiadendron; species Sequoiadendron giganteum. Next base: position 503,972,656 of record CM021107.1, on the reverse strand, counting down.
GTGAATAGTGAGCTTGTTTCAATCGATTCCATTGAAGAGAATCAATGAAACCGTTGTGATATATGGATGAAAACATGATTTATGCTAAAATGAGTATGATGCAAGAGTTAATCTACCATGATTTTATGCTAAAAGATGTAGATATGCAATTGCTAAGATAATCTAAATGAGATTTAAACTAAAAATATTCAAACCCTAGTTCTCTAATTAGCTAAATGGATGCATGGAAGCCATTAATGGAAGATAAGCTATTTATGCACCTAATTTAAACTAAAATATGCTAAATGTATGCAAAGTATGAGTGTGAGTGTGAGTGATTTCAACAACATAAGTTTTATGTTGAGAGATGGATCCATTTTTCTCCAAATAGTGACCTATTTATAGGAGGATAAATGAGAAATGGAGGGCTAAGATCAAAAAAGCTAATCAATGGTCAAGGATGGAGGAAATATGAGGTATGGATCATGGATTCTCATCAACAAGTGAGAATGCAAGATGAGATTTAATCAAGGGTTCACGTTCCTTCCAAACAAGAACACTTTTGACCTATATAAGAGGTCAAAAGTTAACTTGCACAAGAAGTCACAAGCTAACTTGCATTTGAAGTTTTGTGAGAATATTCTTTTTCTTAAATTATTGAAGGAGAAAGAATATTCTTTGGAATATTCATGGGTGAGGAAATAGATATTTTTCTTATTAAAACAAATTTTAATTGTGCAAAAGGGGAGTAAATATTCCTTTGCAAGTGGGAGGAATTGGATTAATTAGATAATTGCTAATTAAACAAGGTTTAATCATGCAATTAGGGGAATTAGAAGAATAAAGTGATATTCATTAAATTGAATGATTTAATGAATGGGAAAAAAGGTGAAATGACATTTAATTAAATAACTTAGGGTTATTTAATTAAATGGGAAGACTTAGGGAATTAAATTAAATACCTTGATTTATTTTATTTAATGAGATGAAATGTTAGCGTGAAAGGGGGTGAATTAACCTGATTTGATGAATTAGGTTAATAGATGCAAATGATGTAATTAATTAAATAGCTAAGATAATCTAATAAATTAAGCAAAAATAAGATGGGGTTTGAGAGGAAATGATGTTAGTATATCTGATTTGAGTGCATGATATCATTCAGGATATTTTTCAGTGTCTACATTTTTCCCCTCTTTGAAGCGAGGTACCTGTTGCTTCAGTTCAAAGACTGATGTTGATGATGATGTGGAAATAGATATCGATGATCTCTTTGAGATGTTGATAGCAAAGCTAAAGTTGATCGATCTGATTAATTGATTGATGACATTGTTGAGGATTCACAACAATGCAAGGATTATGTTGAATAACAGAAGGATTGATAGGGAATGATATATCCCAATGATGATTGATTTGATATATTTGATCAATATTTAATAGCAAGGCTAGGAACGAAATTAATTAGATGATTTGATATCGATATGATCAAAATATGGTTGGTTTCCCCCTTAAGAGATTGATCGGAGAATAAACTGTTCTGATCTGGCTCATGATAGGTGAAAATCAAACTTATGCTTGAGATGCTTGAGAATTCAGGTTGCTTTTGAATCAAAGGGTTGTAACTTTTTAGATGGTTGAGATGAAGATGATATAAATTCCCCATGGTGCCCTAGTAGAAGAGGGATTGTTGGTGTGCTAGCTCAGATATTGATGTAGACAAATTTCAGGATGTATAGACAGTCATCGACCATGGATAGCCTCATGTATATTTTGATAGATCACACATATATTCGATACTTGGATATAATTGTTAGTAAAGATAGAAGAATATAAGAAGAATAAGATGAATGGATTGACCATTGATTTTGAGATTGATTCAAAAATTCTAATAAGTCCATGAAATGAGAAATTATGTATGATGGTAATGAATGCATGATAATGATTTGCTCATATCTTGGGATTGGGATTTTTCGTCATTCCTTATTGTTTGATATAACACATAGATAAGATGCATCAAGGTATTGATAACTAGTATGGCCTTGTATCTAATGTCATGGACTTTGACTCTGCAAATAGATAGGATAGTTCTTGTTCACATCTTGACATACGGAAACCTCATCGGAATGTAAGTCAGAAGCTTAGAATATATTGGACCAAAGCATACACAATAGTCAACAACGTACTCCAAATAACCTTCCTACACACAACCAAGTAAGTATGCACCAAGATTATTTTACAAGAATACCCACAAGCACAACAAACGAAAGATAATGATCGATGCCCCATTCCTTTCTCTCTAAATTGTTTTTGATAGACATCATCGAGAGGTCCTTGGAATGGGTCATTAAGATAAATTTGAAGAAAAGATCAAAGACAAATAGTTAGTGTTATCTATATCTCTTGCCATTTTAAATATAGGTAAGGTGATGTTTGATATAGATGTCCATCGTTGGAAGGATACATCCTAGGACATGTTGATCAAGGGTTGTTTGATGTTAGGATGATGATAAGCTTTATGATAAGCCTTTGATATAAACTTCACTGACGCATTTACCTATGGTCTAGACTTTAGATTTTGACACTTAGGTTCTCACTTTATGACTTGCGACACTTGTTTTCCATTTGTTTTGCCAAAGGTTGAAGGCGGTGATCAATTTATTATGGGTGAAGTTTTATTATAGGTGAAAGCGAAATGAGATCGATGGTTTTGGATTTTTTGGAATATTTCAATGTTTTTGGTATTTTTGAAAATGTTTTAAGGCTATTTTTTTTTTTTTGAAAGTTTATGTGAAATGTTTAGGTTTTTAATTTTTTGAGGCTATTTATGGTTTTCCAAGGTTTTCTAATGTTTTTGGGGTTTTCCATGAATGTTTGGATATTTTTGAGATATTTGAATGTTTAGGGATTTTCTAAGAGTTTCAACCAAGAATCTAACTTAAAAGACCTATCCTAGGGGCCTTGGGGGTTGATCAAATATTAGCCTTGCCTACGTTATACACACAGAGACCACGTAGTTCGACCAACTTGACTTATTGAAGATGAAGATATTAACAATTGAAGGGATGCCAGTTTATTATGATCGACTCCTAAAGGACTGACCTAGGGTGTCTTGGGGGCACATCTATGATGGCCTTTCCTACGTTCAAGCTCAAAGACGATGTAGTTCAACAAGGATACTATTTTTGGATTTTCGATGTTTGACCTTTTTAGGGATTTTGATGTTTTTTGGATGTTTTTGGATTTTAGCTGTATAGGATTTTGATGTTTTTGGATTTTCTGATGAATTTTTTACGAATGTTTTTGGGTTTTTTGATGAGATTTCCAATAACCCTAAGATATACAAGAACCCGATATGATCCATAAAAAAATTTCCCCCAATGTGACGTAATAGACTACCTCAATATAGGCAGGATAAACTAACCTTAGGAATATGCCAAGTAGTACTAAAGGGGATACAATACTTCACAACATCAAGCTATGATAAGGACACAGATGGGTGATGGAATAAATAGGATGAGTGATGCAGGGTGGATGGAGGGTGAGGAAAAGAATGATAAGATAAAGAGCCAAAGAACAAATGGAGGTGTTTTATTTACATGAGGTGCCTGTTTGCCAGGTTTTAACCAAGGTACTTGCCCAAAGCACCATCGAAGTGGTTTTCACTAGAGAAGGATTTTTTTTCTTTACTTTTTTAATCCTTTTTCTTATTATTTTGGATTTTGATAACTTTTTTATTTGTTTTTATTTTTAGATTTATACCCTTCAAGACTAGGCATAGAACTTTTTGAGATGCAAACTGTTAGTTGGCTCCTGCAAGGGTTCACCTTCAGGCGTTGATAATTGGTATGCTCCTGATCCATATCTTGTTGTGACGAGAAAGGGACCCAACTAGTTAGGTTCAAACTTTCCTTTACTGTCCTAATTTGGTAGATTCTTCTGATTCTACTTTAGGACAAGATCCCCTACCTAGAAAGACTGGCATTTAATCTTCTTGTTACAGCTCTATTTCAGTCGGTTTTGATATGATTGCAAGTGATTGAGGGCATCAAGACAACACTCATCTAGGAATTCTAGCTCATTTAGCTGAGAGACTCTGTATTCTTCATCAGTGATCAAATTTTGAAGTGAACTCGCAGTGATGGGAGTTCAACCTTAATAGGAAAAATGGCTTTTGATTCGTAGACCAAGGAGAAAAGGGTTGCACCTGTGGGTGTGTGAATATTGGTTCAATAAGCCCAAAGAGCAGGATTTAACTACAAATTCTAGTCACAACCAACTTCATTGATCACTTTCTTAAGGATTTTAAGGATGGTCTTATTTTTAGCCTCAACTTGACCATTGCCCTAGGGATAATACAGGGTAGAAAATTGGTGTTGGATGTTGAATCTTTGACATATCTCTTTCACATCCTAATTTTTGAAGGGTGTTTTTTTGTATGAGATAAGGGTTTATGGAACACCATAATGGTAGATTAGCTAATTTGGGATAAATTTGGCAATTTGCTTCCTCGTTATTTAGGTCATAGGAATAGCTTTAGCCCATTTGGTAAAGTACTCAGGGCTGTTATGATAAACTTGTGGCCATTGGATGAGGTTGGGGTGATTTTTCCTATGAGGTCAAGTCCCCACTGTGAAAAATCCAAGGTGTAATCATCAGTTGTAATTCTTGAGCTAGAGCATGAATCAAATCTCCATGTTGTTTACATTGAACACATTTTTGCACATACTGATGAGCTTCTCTTTCCATAGTCGGTCAGTAGTATCTCGTCCTCAACAAATTCTTAGCTAAAGTAATGCTGCTAGAATGGGAACCACATATGCCATCATGTACTTATGTTAAAGCGGTTAAGGCTTCCTCTTGGTTAAGACATCATAGTAATGTCCCTAAGATACTTCAACGGTAAAGGGTATCACCTAGGATCATGAATTAGGATGCCTTTTTGACAAAGGTCTTTTTAAAGTTGGAGGTGATATCAGATGGGAGGATTCCTCTGATAAGGTAGATAAATATGTCATTATACCATGGGGATCCAAGACCAACAATGACACACGTGAATTCAGATTCAGGGATTTTGAAAGTTAGTACGAGAAGTTGTTCTACCAAGAATTCACAGTGAAGGACGTTGTTTGGCATGTTTAGCAATGATCTGATTGTTGTCATAGTGTTTGCTGCTTGATTTTTCATGTGAGGAGTATGCTCAAAATTTATGTCTATGAAAAATTTCTTGAGATTCTCTACCATCTTCTTGTAAGGAGTGAGCTTGTCATCCTTAGTTTGATAGTCGTCATTGACTTGATTGATAACAAACTATGAGTCCCCATAGACTTTCATCTCTTGTATCTGCCACTGAACTGCTATCCTTAGACCTATGATTAGGGATTTTTTGTGCATGTTTTGCACACACACCTCACCATGGGCAGGGACCCCCTCTTTTCATTCCCAACGAGTTGCTTTGCTCTCATCTCATTTTGCGTGCCCCTTTCTTAGAGCCTAAATTGATCATGTGACATCAAATGATCAAATTCCCTTGACCAAATTCACCTACCTGAGTTTCGCTAAGTCTTTTTCTTTCACGAAAGTGCCCCTATGGTTTTCCCTTTGCTCATTGCCCCGACGTCCTCCAGGCCTCATCCATACTCGCTCAATTCACTTTTTCCTTCATTTTTGACTTTGGGGATGGGTTTCCTATGGATTTGGGATGCTTTTATGGTGCCTAAGTGAACTGCCAAGGTTTCGTTAAGTTTCAGGAAGTTGCAAAATTTTCATTCCAGAACTCCACCCCTTTGTGGCCATTTCCAAAACTCCACCCCTCCGTGGCCATTTTCGGAACCCCTCCTTTGTCGTTTTGCCTTTCGTCTGCCCCTGACATTCTGGCTCCTGAAACTCGGCTCCTACGTGGCTATTTCTGGAACTCCACCCCTCTGTGGCCATTTTTGAAACTTTGTCCCTCCTTTGTCGTTTTTCCTTCCATCCGCCCCCGACGTTCTGGCTCTTGGAACCAGGTCCCTTAGTGGCCATTTTCGGAACTCCGCCCCTCTATGGCCGTTTCTGGAACTCCGTCCCTCCTTTGTCATTTTTCCTTCCATCTTCCCTCGACGTTTCGACTCCTAGAACTCGGCCCCTTCATGGTTGTTTCTGGAACTCCAGCCCTCCATGGCCATTTTCAGAACTTCATCCCTCCTTTGCCATTTTTCCTTCCATCTGCCCCTGGCGTTCCGACTCCCAGAACCCGATCCCTCCGTGGCCATTTCCAAAATTTTGTCCCTCCTTTGTCCTTTTTCCTTTCGTCTACCCCCGACGTTCTGGCTCCCGGAACCCGACCCCTCCATGGCTATTTCTAGAACTCCACCCCTCCGTGGCCATTTCCAGAACTTCATCCCTCCTTTTCCATTTTGCCTTCCATCCTCCCCCGACATTCCAGATCTTGGAACCCGACCCCTCTATGGTCATTTTCGGAACTCCACCCCTCCATGGTCGTTTCCAAAACTCCATCCCTCCTTTGTCATTTTTCCTTTTGTCTACCCTCGACGTTCCGACTCCTAGAACCCAGCCCCTCTGTGGCTGTTTTCGGAACTCTACCCCTCTGTGGTTGTTTCCAGAACTTCATCCCTCCTTTGTCATTTTTCCTTCCATCCACCCCTGACGTTTTGGCTCCCAGAACCGGGCCCCTCCATGGCTGTTTTCGGAACTCCACCCCTCCGTGGCCATTTCCAGAACTTCGTCCCTCCTTTGTCATTTTGCCTTTTGTCCGCTCCCGACGTTCGAGCTCCTAGACTAGCCCCTCCATGGTCGTTTCTGGAACTCCACCCCTCTATGGTCATTTCCAGAACTCCGTCCCTCCTTTGTCGTTTTTCCTTTCGTCCGCCCTCGACGTTCTAGCTCCCGGAATCCAGCCCCTCCATGGCTGTTTCCGGAACTCCACCCCTCCGTGGTCGTTTTGAGAACTTCGTCCCTTCGCAGTTGTTTTTCCTTTCGTTCGTTGTCTTCCTTCCATCCATCATCCACCTTGGCGCATGCTCCCCTTGGGCACACATTAATGTTTATGGTCCAAATGAGCTCCAAATATGAATATTATGATCTTTTGATGATGCATGGGTGGATCTAACAAGGAGTTTGCAGGATTTGACTAGCGTTTGCCTTGATTTGTGTATGAAATCACTTACGACACTTCATGTATGCAAGATTCGAGGAACCTACCATGGGTCCATTAGGGAGACCCATTGAGAAAGTTGAACAAAGAAAAGCACATAGCTCCTATCACCATTCATTTTATATCCAACTTTCCTTGTAGCACCCATCAACATAGTTGGTATTAGAAGAAGGCTTGTGCCAAGGAAGTCAATGAAAAAATTCAAGGGGGTGGTCTTGAAGATGCATAAGGAAGTTGTCTTAATTTTCACCAGATGATGATGATCTTCAAGGGGTTGTCCACCTAAATCGGAGGCAACCAATCCATTGATGCCAGTCGTTGATAGGCCCGTTTGATCCAATGAATAATTTTGCGAGTCCATCAAACAAAGGGCAACTTTCAGGCAGTTGCAACTATAGTAAAAGGGAAATCAACAAGAGGACAAAATTGCTACAACACTTGGGCACTAAAAGACAAAATAGGAAAAAGACAAAAGATGTATTTTAAATTGTTGAATATTGTGGGGTAGGTGAAGCCCTAATGTAATTGAATCTGAGCCACACAATATAATTCAATCCTAGCCATTCATTCAGGCTTTGGAAAACTATAAATAAGGGTCTCCCCCTCATTTGTAAATGGCTGGAGAGCTAGTGTAAAAGCATTTTGTAGCAATAGAAAGAAACATTGCATAATTTATGGGTGTTTCCTTTTGCATTTTCTCATTATGTGTGCATGGTTCTACTTCCCTATGTTTTAGTAATTAGTTTCTTGAATGGAAGTGATGATGGTGTTTTTTGTCACTGTATTTGATGAATTTCCAGCCCATACTTTTGACACTTGTTGATGGAAAGTTGTTGTGCAAAGTTAGCCTAGGCTTCCTTACTTCATTGTTGCATTCCGGTTCAATTGCATGTTCATGATGTGTGTATGCAATCTGAAAATCTGCAGTCTTTAGAAGATTGCACTGGATTTGTGTAACTGTAGGATCCTCTTGGCCAAGCAAAACCTAGTTTAGGGAATTTTTCTACTGTAGCAGCCTCCATGATCACTGTTCATTCGTAGTTTCAGGTCTAGGAACTTACTCTCTTCCCTAATCTGTTTCCTTTTTTTTTAATAAGTAACCTTAGGCAAGGTTCATTGCACATTATAAAGCTAAATCTGATGTTGAAATAGAGTTCTAGACTATTGTTTGAACCTACAGCAAATGTACAACAACTTTCCATCTTAAAACTCCATTTGTAGACCCAACTTCCCACACTTTGTAACTCATCCGTAAGACCACCTTTTGATTCCATCAAATCACATAAATCAACTGAGATATTCCAAGCACTGTCAAGACCTGACATTAGAGACCTTTGGATAGTGTTCTACAATTTGATTGTAGAAGATTGTCTTTCAAGAGAGGTGATGCACCTATCCATTACTTGTGTTGATAAGTGCATAAAAAATACATCAACAAGATTCATACTAAAATTTTTTATTAGTACATGAGAATGATAGACCTTATGAATTTGGAATGTAATCACCTTGAGGGGTGATGAAAATAATACTTGCTCCTGATCCATGTCGGGTGAACGATCCATCAAAGTACATCTTCATTGATCTGTAAGATTGACTACTGATTCATCAGGGAACTCAGATATCAAAGGGTTCTCTACATAGATAGGTGTGTTTGTTAGTTGGTCTACAATAAGTTGTCCTTTTATTTCCTTGTGATCTACATACTCTTATGTCAAATTCAGTTAAGATCTTTACCCATTTAGCCATTTGCCTAGTGAGAGTTGCTTTGGATAACATGTATTTCAATGGGTTGATCTTTGCAATGAGTTTGATTTGATGTGACATGTCGTGTCTGAATTTTTGTGAAGAAAAATCTACTGCTAGGCATGATTTTTCAATGAGTGAATAGTTCATTTCATAGCCCACCAATGTCCTTTTGATGTAATAAATAACTCTTTCCTTTTCGTTTTCATCATGTTGTGCTAGAAGAGCTACTAGTGTTGTTATTGTTGTTGTTGAGATATATAAGATCAATGGTTTGTTTGGTATCAGTGGCATTAACATTGGAGGTGTCAATAAGTAGTCCTTGATTTGTTGCAAATATTTATCATATTTCTCATCTCATTTGTAAGTTATTCCTTTGTGGAGAAGATGTGGAAAGGGATGTATTTTATTCGATAGTTGCTCTATGAGCCTTCTGATAGACTGCAATCTTCCTTGTAATCCTCTCATCTGCTTTAGTGTTTGTGATGGTTCTATGTCGAGGATGGATTTTACCTTTGCTAGATCAATTTCTATCCCTCTTTGTGAGACGATAAAGCCAAGAATTTTCCCTGATGTAACCCCAAAGACACACTTTTTTGGATTCAGTCGTACCTTGTATTCTTCAAGCTTGTCAAAGATGGATCCTAAGAATTTTATGTTCTTACTTATTTTCTTTGATTGTCAAAATATCATCCACATAATCTTCGACTGTTTTGTGGATCATTTCATGAAATATGAGGGGCATTGCTCTTTGATATTTTTCTCCTGCATTCTTTAACCTAAATGGCATCATGTTTCATCAATAGGTTCCTCATGGACAAGTGAATGTAGTTTTATGTTGATCCTCCTTGGTGATTATGATCTTATTGTAGCTTGAAAACCATCCATTAGTGATAGAATTTCATGCCCAACCATTAATTCCATGATGAGGTTGATGTTAGGAAGAGGGAAATCATCCTTTAGGCATGCCTTGTTTAAGTATCTAAAATCTGTGCATATTCTAATGCCCCCAATGGGTTTTGAGACTAGTACTAGGTTTGAAACCCACTCAAGATAATCTATCGATTGGATGAATCCAACATCAAGAAGCTATTGTAACTCTAGTTTCAGCAAGAGTTCTATCTAAGGGTGCATCTTCCTTAACTTTTGCTTAACTGGTTTGGCTACAGGATAGACTGTTAAGTGATACACAACTACTTTTGGATCAAGCCTCGACATATCAGTGTATGACTAATTCTTGGTAAGTTCTTTTGTTCTTCATCCAACAAGGATTCAACATAGAAAGTGATCTTGGGTGCTTCTTTTGTTCCCACATTGACTGGAGTGACCTTTTTTGCTAGCACTATTGAATTTTCAAGATGCATTGCACTAAGGGGGAGATTGAATCCCTCATCCTTGGGTGCCTTAGAGAGGTTTTCACCTTCGAATACGTCCTTTATTTTTATTGTTTTAGGATTAGAGAGTGCCACAATGTGGTTTTCACTCAAAGATTTGCATGTTAGTTGTATTTCATCAATTTTGTGACTGACGGATTCAATCATCTCCCCATTTTACACCCCTATGTCTAGCTCTATGTCAAAACCTACTTTATGATCTACCCATGATAGGTTGTCATAATTCTAAGATTTCTTCATCAATTTTGAATAAATCCAGAATCAGTGGTCCTTGTTGGTCCATGTCAATGAGTTGTGGGTATAGTAGGCATATTTCAGTTGGGTGATTGCTTGGAGAAAAGGATGTAATGGATATCATGAAGAGGGATTTATTCTCAAATAGGTCAGAAACATCAAGGGGGGAGTCATCTAAGGTCGTATCACGTGATGTAGGTAGCCAAGAGGAAGCCTCATCTCGTTTAGCAAAATTACCTTTGCCAATAAGGGTAGCATTGCTAGTAGTACAACCTAGGCCAATATTATTTAATCATTTCTCAGGAATGATAGGTTCTAGAAAGCCATTATCATTTTGTCCCAATTTCTCATTCTTGTTATAAACCATTCCCTTCATTAGTTGCAAGCCTTTATTGTCATCTTCTAGAGGAAGAATAGGGATAGGTCATTCATCCTGATAGAGGATTTTAGAGACATCCTCCTCGTTGATATCTTCTTGATTTAGATCCCCCCACTTGGTGAGGGTAGTAGCTACCATCTTGATTGTTTTGAGATCTTTGGTACTAGATGTGGGTTTTCCATGGGATTGAGGAGAAAGAGGTACTTCTCCTAAGACAAAGGTATCCTTCATTAGCTTATAGTTCCCACAACCATCATCTTGAATCACTTCTTTGATGTCAGGAATGTTCTGCACAATAGGTGTTTTCATTGTTGAGGTAGATGCAAGGGATGATGGGTCAACAAATGAGGTAGATGGTGTAGGCCCTTCATCTTTCTTGGGTATTTGGGGTATCTTATAGAACTTGGCTTCAAGATTATTTCAATATCAAAAAGGCTCAAGATCTCCATGGATTGTAATTTCTCTACCCTCGAAAGGAAACTTCACACATTGATGATAGGTCAAGGGCACAACATTTAAGGCATGTATCCATCATCTACCAAGTAATATGTTATAGGGAAGATCAAGGTCTAACACTTGACATGTAGTTTCTGCAATGAGAGGTCCTACTTGGATGGGTAGTGCAATGATGCCTTGTGATACCTGTTCTTGGTCATCGTATGCTTTGATGGTGTTACTCTTTGATTTCTTAATATTATCCTATGAATAGCTCGAGTTCTTGATTAACTACAGGGTACAAATGTTCAAATCATCACCTCCATCTACTAAGACTCTTTTGACCTTGTTTTTATGAATAATAAACTCACGGTGTAAAGTACAGTTATGAGATGGTTGTGATGGTAAGTCTTGTTCTAAAAAGGTGAGAAGATGATTAACAATATTCCCTACCATAGCTTGAAACTGATTGGTATCAATATCCACAGGGACATATGACTCTAGCAAGGCTTTCCCTAAGAATTCCCTATGTACGGGGGATAGCCTTAATAGCTCTAAGATTGATATTTGTGTGGGGGTCTTCTTAAGCTGATCCAGGAGATTATACTTGCTAGGATTTGATGTTGGAAAAGTAGGTTGTGTCCTAGATTCAGATGTGACTCCTTGGACAATAATTTTTCCACATTGTGTGGTGACTCCACACTTTGCGTGCTAGATCCTTTAATGGTGACGACAGTGATGATGCTATTGTAGGAAGCGCCGATGTTGGAATAGGTATGTTGTATGTTTTTTGTAATCCTTAGCTTTTCCATTGTTGTTGCCTTTGTTATGATTTGGCATAGGGTTCTTGTATATCTTAAGACCTTGATTCCTAGATGGTACTTCAATAGATATGGTGTCATTCTCTATGAGATCTTGGATGATATTCTTGAGTCTCATGTAATTTTTCATTTTGTGCCCTTTTCTTTTGTGAAAATCATAGAGATCGTTCTCATTGTACCAGGATGGTTTCTCTTGGGGTTCTTGGTAGTTTTCAAAGTTAGGAAGTGTTATCAATTTTGAATCCACCAACTTCTTCATGATTTTTTCAATAGGTTCAGATAATTGTGTGTACTAACGTTTAGGAGAGTTTTTCTTGTTGGTAGTTCGCCTTTGTTGCATCTCAGTATTGTGGATCTGATTGTTCTGAGAGAGTGTTGTTTGTTGCACAGTTGGTTGAATGCTAGAAAATTGATTCTTGTTTGGTCTAGGAGCACTTAGGACCACCTTAGCATCTACCGCACCATCATTTGTCACATTTTTGTTTTCAACCTAGACACGAGGCTTATCATTTGAACTGGTTGATGGGTGGTTGTAAGCTTGAGTATTTCGCTATGAGATTAGAGCTCATTTGATGTTAAGGGATCTAGGGACAGGATCATCATAAGATGTGATGCACTGCATTTGCAAGTGGAAAGATAAATCTGGATCTAAATTTGCTATGATGATTCCCACTTGTTGTTTGTCGGAAAGGGTCCACTTGCTCTTACTAGCTTTTTGTCTCCATCGTTACAAGAAATTGGCAAAAGATTCTCCTTTGGTTTGTTTGAGAGTGTACAACTCTTCTAAACTAACGTCCATGTCAAGGTTGAAGGAGAAGTGATCGATGAATTTATTAGTGATTTCTTGAATTTTTTTGATACCGGGAGGTAGATGAGAAAACCAATCCATGGCAGGACTTGTTAAACTTCTAGGGAAGAGGCGCATTAAATACAAATCTTTATAGGCTACCTCCATACACATGACATTGAATTATTTGACATGGTCCATAGGACTTCCTCTCCCTTTATATTTATCGAATTTGTTGATTTCAAATCCGGGAGGGAATGTCACCATTACAATGTTGTGATCAAATGGATAAGGACAAAGATTTTGTGTATGGGGATTCTTTGTCTTGCCCATTCAAAGGTCTTGTATTTCTTGGGATAGTGCCTTGAATTTTGATGCTAGATCATCTTGCGAGTTTGGTAGACGAACATATGGTGGGATGATGGATGAGTTGTATGTGGGATTCTGATATGATGATGTGTTGTATGGGGTGTATGGTGGTGTGAGGCTATGTGAAGGTGATTGAGGTGTGGATGTATATGTTCATAATGCCTTTGTATTGACGATGTTCTATTGAGGATTATAGTAGGAACTTTATTATTGTTGTTGATGATGTTGGGCATACTGCTGAGCTAGTAAGGCTTGTTGTTGTTGTTGCATCGTGAGGGCTTGTTGTTGTTGCACTACTACGGCTTTTTGTTAATCTTGATGTTTTTGTTGTGTCATGAGGGCTTGCTGTTGGGCCTAATGTTGTTGGTGTGCTACTAAGGATGCTTGCTAGGTTGGTTGTTTTTGTTGTGCTGCTAAGGATGCTTGATAGGCTTGTTGTTGTTGATGTTACTATTGTGTGCCTAAGGTTGTTTGTTGTTGTTGTTATTGTTGTGTGGATAAGGCTGATTATTGTTGTTGTTTTTGTTGTGTGGTTAAGGTTGCTTGTTGTTGTTGTTGTTGGATGAATTGTTGATAAGCCTATTGGGCTTGTTGTAAGGCTAAGGCATGAACTTGCAATGTAGGACTAGTTAGTTGTTGGGACACTTGCGATGGATTGTGGGCATTCATGTTTTGGATGGGTTGTGAGCTAGCGATGAGAGGTTGGGAGTTCCCTTAGTTTAAAATTCCTTGTAAGACGGTAGATTGAGGTGGAGGAATGTAAGTTTTAGGTCCCATTTGATTTTGCATAGTGAAGGGGACTGTGAGGAAAGATGAGGATGGTGTCATTATATTTTTCAATGGTAATGACATACTAGGACCTTGAGTCCATTGATTGAAAAGGTTCCCTTGTCCAATGTCTTGAAGATTTCCTTGTGCTAGAGATGTGGACAAAGGATTACTTGTGTTGATTGGATTCGTTACCAAAGGATTGATTTGATATGGGTTGATGATGGATGGGATGGATGTGTTTTGTGGCACCAATGGCATAGATGAACCAATGGGAGGATTGGGTAAAGATGTCCCTATTTGAATTGAGGGTTGATTATGTGATATAGTATTGACATGCCCTTAGTGTTCTATTTTGAGACACTTGGTCCATACTACCTTGCATGATGGTGGACACACTTGTGGTACTCATGGGTATGAGGAGGTGTGTCCTTGATATGTGGAGGTTGTGGTGGAATAATTAAGGTCAATGGGTTTATATGGCTATTCAGGATTTTTGGGAATGGGAGGAGCACCAAAGGTAGGTGTCCAAGTGGTTGTTGGAGGTGGAGGATTGGTATCAAGGGTACCCACAAGTGTACTGCTTTCAAATGGAAGAGTTAGACCAAAGTCCTTGGCAAGGATAGTTGCAAGACTAAGAGTGGATGTTTTATTTATCCCTGATGGTGGAGTTGTGAAGCCTTCTGCCAAATTTTGTGCAACAAATGATGGGGAAATAGGAGCTATGTTTTCAAAGGCTTGATGTTCCATGATTTCCTCCCTAGTAAGCTCAAATGGATTGTTTGTGATATCCTGTATCTCATAGGGTCTTGATGGAGATGAGGGTTGTTGTGATGGGGTGACTTGACTTATTGGATCAAATTCTAGAGGATTTGGATCACTTGAGGTAAATGTGACTTTGGTTTTCTCCGTGATTCTCTTGTATTGTGATTTTGTCTTTACCATACTTATGGGAGAGTTATGTTAATATTTATAATGTTTGAACTCTCTAGCTGACTCAAATCTAGGTAAAAGGGACACTCTAAGTATTTTTTGAGAAATGATGATAATGGGGGATAAAAAGATGGGTGATATGGAAAGTGATCTTTGCAGACATTTCAGGACAACACTTTTGACTTAAGTTTGATGTTTTGGATGTTTTGATAAAGAATGTTTATGAACTTGAGAATATTTAGGGTAGACTTGTGACCTTCAAGATAAACTAGTCCAAAGATGATAACTATATTATCTAGGCTCATGGAAAAGGATACATTTCACATACAAAATAGCTAAGTTAGGGGTTGTTTTGATAGATGTTGAAGTCAAAAAGTGTTGATGTATTCAAAAAAATTGGAAAGTTTGGTGAAGTGAAGGATGAAATTTGATGAAGGGGTGGATAAAATGTTTGACCCAATGTTGACTTAGAATGAACCTTTGTTTTCAAGACCAAGGTAGTGAGAATGATGCTAAACCTCTAAAGATTTCAAATCCTAAAGACCTAATGTTTTAGATCATGAAAAAGACATGGATTTTGACCCATAAAGAACAAATACATGTCTAGATGTCTTCTTAGCGCATGTTCATAAAATTTCACCAACAATTTGTTTTTGTTTTGGTATAGTGTTGAAATGCGGTTTTTTATTGCCTTTGAACTAAGGTGCCTAAGTTTGTAATGACGACCGATAGACCTTATCTTGGGGATTTTGATTTTTTGTGAGATCATTTAGAGAAGAAGAAGATATTATTGCCACATAAGGGGCGGTAATATAGGCCTTTTGGCCAAAATATCAGCTCTTTGTTCTTCTTTATCTAAGATATTTGTAGCAATTCTCCATTGATTGGATGTTTCCTTCGTTTCAAAAGTGAACCTTCTCAAACTACTAATGATATTTGTTTGTTCTCCCTCAATGAATTCAAAGTTCAGTTGAATGATAGCACCTGTAAGGTTGGGTTGTTGAATGGGAGCGATCGGTCTCCAAATGGTCATGTGTGATTTAAATTGTCAAGTTATCTTGCTTAAGTAAATTTATTTTACCATAAACACTTGTCTTGATTAAGTTTTCAAACTAAAATGTTTATGTCCAAAACATCATAACTTTCACAATGTCCATTTTGTGTGAATCACGAGGTTGAAGCCATAATTGCCTATGTTGTCTTTGGAAAATATGGATTGAGATATAATTCAAGATATTTAGAAATCTCTAAGGATAGAAATCCTTAGGACAAGCATTAATATCAAGGATTTTCAAAAGGTATTCATATTTAGCCAAAGTGTTTGAAAATTTGAGGAAGATCGTGAATGTTTGTTTTCAATGTTTTCGATCTAAGCAAGGTATTCAATTGACTCACAATCACTTACAATCCTAGGTTGAAATGGCTATACTTGTTGAATCCCCACTTGGATTTCTCCAAACACAAAGACATTGTGAACATTTAGAGATTTGGCGACATTGGCTCCCCTCCACAACACACTCTTCTCAGGACCACCAAATCTCAAAATCCTGAAGATCCTAAGAATTTTTCTATTTCAACAATGAATAGAACAAATGTGGGCGGCTTTAGAATGACCATTCTTACACCAACAAGTATTAAGGATTTTGGACTCTAAATAATGGTTTGTAATAAGGGCTTCCATTCAACGTGGCTATACACATAGGAAGATTAGCTCAAGGTTATTTCACCCAAGAGGCCTCCCAGTCTCTTCCTAAGAAGATATTTTAAGGGGTGACACTTGCTAGTATGACGCATCCGAACATGTTGTTTATGACTTTAGTCACAAACATTTTTATATAGCGAATTGGAAGAGCTTATCTTTAGCTCGTTACTGCTTGGATCGTTGCCTCCTTTCGAAGAAGGGAGGAACACACTTCTAAAGATAAACAATAGCAAGGAAGTATGTTTGTAGTTTGATTATCCCAATTCACATGAAACAGGGAGAGAAAACCCTCCACACCTTTTCCCTACACTAGCAAGGGGTTCATTTTTTAATCCAAATTGAAAGATGTAGGTGATTATAAAAAATGTTAAGGAATGTTTCTATTTCTCAAGATCGTCGAGTGGCATGAAACAATTGCATACACATTCAATAACAGAAGATGTAAATCAAAACACAACAAATACTTGTTAATTTTAACCCCTAAAGCTAAGATGAATTCATTTTATGCACCAAATGAAATGTTAAGTTGCCTTGTTCAATTTTTAAACCCAAAAGACAATGTTGAGATGAGGGTTCAATTTTAGTCTTGTTTGAATGTTCATTTTAAACCCAAATGAAATTTAGTGAGGTCCTAGAATGTAAAGTAAAAAGCATAAGAAATTGGGTTATAATTGCCCCAAAGCATCAAACACTTGTTACAATCATAAAATCTTAAGATGAGAATGCTTCTTCACTTTAGCTTCATGTTGTCCAATCCTACAAAACCACATTAGTATAAAAACCAAAAAAATGTTAGAGGCATGTTAATACTTTGATGACTCAAAAAAATCAAAACACATGCTAAAAAATGATCGTTAAAATTCTTACCAAAGTTGGGCATCGCTATACATGATAGCGTCACTTTGGTGAACAAGTGTGTCACTTTGCGAACAAAACAGAGAGCATGACAACATCACTATATGATTGGGCGTCGCCGTTTTTAAATCTTTGATACCTCTATATTATATTAGTGTTGTCATTTTGTTAATTAGTGTTGCTATATTTAATAGGTGTCAGAGTTTGAAATGACGATAGTGTCACTATATGGCGACACCTTGCAAAGGAGTCATTGAAATTGAGTTGGGTGTCGCTCTTTCCTGTAAAAGTCAAAACAAATAGAATTCGGACTAGAAATTGATTAAATTTGATCAATTTTCCCTCCCTCTAGCACCAAAATGTCAACTGAGGATATTGGTATGGGCCGATTACGCTTGATCCATGAAGAATCAAAGCATAACGAAGCCACTAATACTCAATCTCAAACAAGATCATTCAAATGAAAGTTAAACTAAACATTTATTGAAACAAAGCGTTCTAAACTACGAAAGCATTAAAATGTCTACTCCAATCCATTTGAAACTTATCTCGTTTTGGAATTAGTGTCGTGTTAATGTGGAACAATGACCCTTTCCCAGTCCTATGATTAGTGAGCTTGTTTTAATCGATTCTATTGAAGAGAATCCATGAAACTATTATGATATATTGATGAAAACATGATTTATGCTAAAACGAGTATGATGCAAGAGTTAATCTACCATGATTTTATGCTAAAAGATGTAAATATGCAATTTCTAAGCTAATCTAAATGAGATTTAAACTAAAAAGATTCAAACCATAGTTCTCTAATTAGCTAAATAGATGCATGGAAGCCATTAATGAAAGCTAAGCTATTTATGCAACTAATTTAAACTAAAATATGCTAAATGTATGCAAAGTATGAGTGTGAGTGTGAGTGTGAGTGATTTCAATAGCATAAGTTTGATGTTGAGAGATGGATCCATTTTTCTCCAAATAGTGACCTATTTATAGGAGGATAAATGAGAAATGGAGGGTTGAGATCAAAAAAGCTAATCAATGGTCAATGATAGAGGAAATAGGAGGCATGGATCAATTAAGCAAGTCTAATCAATTAAGCAAAAAGAGGATGGGTTTTGAGAGGAAATGATGTTAGTATACCTGATTCAAGTGCATGATATCATTCAGGACATTTTCAAGTGTCTACAGTATCTAGTTCTCTAACAATCCTTGTGAGACTATTGCTTCCAACTTCTTTCATGTGAGTATTTATGGAGTATTTATATTGAAGAATATTTTTCTAGTTAATAATTAAAGATATTGATACATTTGGAATATTCTCATCTTTTGAATTGTAACCATCTATCTTTATGATGTAATTTTGACTGACTGTCTATAGCTAACTTCAACACCTTATTTCTATAAAAAGGGCCATTATTCTACTATATTTTGAATATGAAATTATTGATATTTGTGGAGAAATTACTGAAGAACTTTCATTAATTTTCTTCCCTCATGGTCTCCTTTTAATTAGATTAGTGATTTTGTTTTTATATTCTTGTGGAATTATGATTTTGATGTCAATCGGGTCATACACATTGTAAATTGTGAATGTCTTGTAAATCTATTTTCAATATTATGAAATATCTCAACATTATGTCATTGCTTGAGTGTGCTATGATCCTTTTCTTAATTAAAAATTTTCTTTTATGTTTTCACCATTTATGTGTAGATGCAAATAATTTTGGTGAAGCGTAAAGTGGTTGTCATATCTTTTGTGATTTTGAAGTACATTTGTGCAATATTTCTAAGAATTTAGATTCCTAAAACCTTCCTTCCCCCCTTTTTAATTTTTATATGCACTTTCTTCTAAAGCCCTTAAAGTTTGATCAAATCTTTAAAAATATTGCAAATCCTTTGGAAAATTCTTGATCAGTGAAGTACTAAATATAAATTTATGAATTTCCTATAAATATTTCATAAATTGATTATAGTTTATGACTCCAAGCATGTAAGTCCCTTTGTTGAATAGTATCCATAATGAACCATTGAGTTACCTTGTGAGTTAAGACCTAACATTCAAAGCCTTGGGATAGTTAAATCTTCTTCTAGAATTTGATTTTTTCAAGAGGGGTAAAATTCACTATAAATTTAATCTAAATTAGTTGTGATTGGAAAATATTTCAGCAAGACTTAAGGGAAATAATATGATTATTTTCCCATAAAAAACTACAAGATCGTATTTTAAATTTCAAGGAGTCATGTGAGCCCTAAGATAGATGAGCTCCTATAAATAATATTTATAATATATATAATTTATCATTTATAATTTATAATTACTAATTAATGCATTTTTTTAGTAAGTCATGGGGATTAGATGAAGATGAAGAATTGAAACCAAAAGTTCCAAGTTCTAACTTTAGCCCACTTTTCTTTTCGTAATACAATAGAGACAAAACCAAGTTGGAACTTGAAAGTTTTGGTTTTGATTCCTCATCTTCATTTGATCTCCATGAATGACTGAAACAAACACAAAGAATTGAGGGAGACATGTGATCCTTAAGCTAGAGGATCTCCTATGCTAGAATTCTATAAATAAAGAGTTAATGCCTTTGAATATGGATAATAGGTATTATGAATAGTGTAACATTTGGTTCTTTTGGTTCAACATGGATTCTTACAACTCAAGAATCAATATCAACCAACTTCCACTTTCTCATTCCAAAGATGTTCTAACTCCTTGGATCAACAATAATACCTATAAAATTACAATACAAGAGCAACCTAGTCTATTAGTTCAAGTTGCATTGGAGCTAGATGAGGATGATTCATCCACTTGGAGAGGATTTTTATGGATTGTAGTCTTTTGTTCAATCCTCAGGGTGTGAAATCATGAACAATTCTCTATGTTTTACATTCTTTAGCTGAATACTCAAGAAGGAGAAATTAGGGACAATGTTTTATTTATTTATTATTTAACCATGCTTTAGATGATATATCACAAACATGAAGGATGATGATAATAAGAATAACAATAGCAACAACAGTTTCCAATCACAAGGCTGATATATGCTTATTGTAGTTTTCTTTTGTTTCAGTTGCTCTTTTTTGTAAAGGGTTCTAGGCCCCTTCAAAACCCACTATTTACCTCTAATCAAAAACACTTTCCAATCACAGGTAGCCTTCACTTTTTCTATAATATTTTGTAATGGTATGTGTGCAAAGAAGAGTGTTATATCAAGCTTGCATTAATGGGTGACACAACCAATAAATTTGTATTTTGTATAGTTACATGGGTATTTTAAGATACATGGCATATTTTATAAACCTACACAAGATAGTGCATTTGTGTTGATCAATAGGAGGTTGCATGATTTTTTTTCAAGATAAGCATGATTCAATTTTTATATCATAAATCATATGCAATACTTAATAAAATACATATTGTCTTTTCTGGTAAGCTTTATCGTTTCCAACTTTATTGTCTAGTGTTGTAAATAGTCCTTAAGGTAGAAAAATAGATCCATAAGCAAGATAATTATTACTTGATTGGACATAAACAATGGTAGCATTATTGCATTGTTCTAAAATTTAAAAAAATTACTCCCTTATAAATTTTAATTAAACATAGCGATTTACTTGATGTCACAATACCCAAGAAGGTAATTCTAGATGAATATATATTATTAGCACATACCCCTAGCACTTGAGGAACCATGTATACACATTTTCCTTTTGACCAATCTATAGTTGTTTTTCTTTATCCTAAAGGTAAGGAATACTTGTTCCTTAGCATAAGAATTTAGTCACAATAAAAAAAAAGATAAATAAGAAAATCCTAAAGTCAAATTAATAAGCTAAAAGGAAAATTATTGTTATAGAAAGAAGAAGATAAATATAGAGATCATTGAAAATCCTTGGATGAAGAACTCCCTTAATACTAGGCCCCTCACCGCTAGTAGCTTACAAAATTCACCTTGTCTATCACATTTATGTTTGTCACTGTAGTAAAAAGAGGCACAAATTGCATATAAAACCCCAAATCTAGCCCTTGCTCCTTGGGAGCCTCTTTGTCTAGGTGTAATAACTACTAATTTCTTAGATGGCAAATTGCATGTCAATCACTATTACATCTTAAATTATATGTTGTGATCATTATTACATTGATTACATGTGTGATATAGTTCATTCTCATAAGCCCATTCACCAACAATATCACATTTAATTGTGCGGTGTAATAATGAATATTATGAATGAATAAAATAAAAACATTATATAAAAAATTGTAATTTTAATAATGTCTATTTTATTTTTAATATATTAGATAATATTTTTTATATATAATTAATGACCACAACTTATTGTTTTTAAATATGATTTAAGGAAAATGAATATGTACATTGATTTTCATCCCCTAATACAATTGTATAATACCTCTCAATGTAATAAATAGTTCTTATAGACCTATAAGGAAATGAAAGAAAATGCACCTAATGCTTCTGTCTCAATGGATTTGAACAGGTGAAAAGTCTGGACAAACTCACATGGATTGAAGTCCCAATGCTGTATAGTATAACTGGTGGCTGCTCACACTGAGGATGCTCTCGCGCTAGCCTTGACTACACGGACTTCCTCCTGGGTGCCCGCGACCAGCAACAGGCTGAGGCCTGTGGGCTTTTTCTGCTGCGTACAGGGGTGGAGAAGGGGTGTGGGTGGTGGAAACGGTGGGGGTTTGGTGCTCAGGGTTGGGGTATGGCTGGGGCTTCTAAAAGCCTGGTGCTTGCTAGGCCAAAGCCATCTCAGCCATTTTCGGCTGCCATGCATGCACAAAAAATGGACTCATATTTTGTGGGCAAGAGCTCTAAGCTCAAGAAAGTGAACGGGTGCTTGCAGCGGAGCAAAGATCGCCCTGTTCTGGTTATTTCTCCTGAATGGGTGCAGGAGGACATAGCTTATTGGAGCCAACATGTTCTAATTTGTAATTTTTTGGGTATTCGCGTCCCTCTCTCGGTGCTTGAATCTTAGATCCGTAAGACTTGGCAGGTTGTAGCTGATTTTGATCTTTTGGTGGTTGCAAATGGTTATTTCATGGTTGATTTTTCTTGCATCTCGGATCGCAATCATGTTTTTGAGGGAGGGCCATATATTTACAATCATGTTGGCCTGTTTATTAAGCCCTGGCATGGGGTTTTTAATGCGACTAAGGATCTTCCTACACGGGTTCCTGTTTGGGTCCATCTTCCATGGTTGTCATTGGAGTTTTGGAGGGAGGATATTCTTCTCTAGATTGTTTCTTTGTTAGGGAAGCCAACGACCATTGCTCAGAATACATTGGATAAGAAGGTATTCTCTTATGCTCACATTTGTGTTGAAATTGATTTAAATATCCCTTTGCCGAAATCTTTGGAAATTTGTATTGGTTTTGCCTTGTGGATTCAATCGCTTGATTATGAGTCCCTTCCTTTTTGTTGCCACTTTTGTCATGAGTATGGACACCTTTAGCGCCAGTGTCTTCAAACACCCAAAATGGTAGGGGCTTCTTCTTCTCCTTCTTCTGGGCCTTTGGTGGAGAAGGGGAAAAAAGGCAAGGCATCTGTGGTCGAGGGTGGGTCTGATAAGGATGGCTTTATTCTTGTTAAGCAGAGAAATAAAGGGAGGGGTCAGAAGCGGGCCTATAAGGATAGACAGAGTGATCAGGGTTTCAATTGGTTTGAGGTCCTAGATAATTAGGCTTTGGAGGAAGGGATTCATGTTGAAATTTCTTTCGGGGCCACTAGTATGGATGTCGGGTTGGATACGGGGCTAGATTAGGTGATTGTTGTTTAGAATACTTCTCCGACATTGAAGGTGGGGATTTCTTAGCCTCCTGGGGCCTCTACAGATGTGTAGGATGATATTGTTTTGGCAGATTTAGCTAAGGCAGTGTTCTCTTCAGGTAAAGGTTGGGGATCCTCTCCTGCTTTGGGGGTGCTGCAACGCCCTCTCAAGAAGGGGCATTTTGAAAATTCTTTGAAAGCTGGTCGTAAGAAGGATGCAAACAAGCTTAAGATTACTGGGGATCTATTGGTGGAATATGGTTCTATCAAGATTCTGGAGGCCCACTTCTCTCAAAATTCCTCATGATTATTCTCTCATGGAATGCAAGGGGGTTGAATAGCTCCTCCCATCAAAAGGCTATTCAAGATTTGATTGTTGTTCAGTCTCTAGATATCTTTTGTGTTCAGGAAACTAAGCTTCAGGTGGATTTCATGCATCAACATGCTCCTCATATTTGACCTTTTGGCCAGTGTCAGTGTATTGGGTCTAGGGTAACCTCTGGGGGTCTTGCTCTTCTCTGGAATCCTCGTAAGGTTGTTCCTCGTTGGTGGATTTCAATCTAGTCTTCTATTTCGATGGTGGCTTCGGTTTTGGAATCTGGTGAGACTATTTTGGTTAGTAATGTCTATGCTCCGATTGACATTCGAGGTAAAATCCAGCTTTGAGCTCATATTAGGTATGTGAGGTCTTGTGCACCCTTTTTGCCTTAGATCTTAGCTGGTGATTTCAATGTTGTGTTAGTCTAGAGGAGAAAAGGGGTGGGTTGCCTAGGCTTGGTCCCGCTTTAGATTTGTTCCTGAGTAATGTGGACTCTCTTGCTTTGGTGGATGTTAAACCCTCTAATGAATTTTTCACTTGGAATAATAGACGAAGTTGTCCTGAAGTGATTTCCCAATAGCTAGATCATTTCCTTGTCTCTTACTCTTGGGTTAGAGGTAGCTTAGTCATTTGCTCTAGATTCTTGATTGGTGTGGCTCTGATCATTGGCCAATTAAGCTTTCGACTTCAGCTTTCCCAAATCCGAAGAATTCTCCTTTCAAATTTTAGCTTATGTGTCTACATGATCCGTCTTTGGGTGATCTTGTTGCTCAGTGGTGGCTGGATGGTGCCCCTGTGTATGGTACAACTATGTATTCTCTTGTTAAGAAGTTGCAATATGTCAAGTATCATCTTAAGTGATGGAATAGGTCATGTTTTGGTAATTTTTGGGTCAAGAAAAGAGAAGCGCAAGGTCGCCTTGCTGTTATTACTCGCCAAATTCGGGATTTGGGTTTCTAAGAGGCTCTTGGGCATGCTGAGGCCCAAGTGCTAAAGCTGGTGGAGGAGTGGGAGCTTCGTGAGGAGATTTTCTGGAAACAAAAGGCTAGGATTGATTGGCTTCAAGAAGGGGACAAGAATACTTCTTTTTTTCATCATTCGGTACAAGCTCGTCAGAATAAGTATTTTATTTCTTCTCTTGTCAACTCAGAGGGTCTTTCAATCTCTTCGCATCAGTCTTTGTTTAGACAGGCTCATCAGTTCTACTCTGTTCTGTTCATTGAGGATTCACTTCCTATTAAGGCAGATGAGAATATGGTCCTTGATTGCATTCCCTCCTTAATCTCTAATGAGTTGAATGCTTCTCTTATCCGCCAGGTGACTTTATCGAAAGTGGAGGAGGTGGTGTTTGGGATGAATAAGGGGAAAGCCCCTAGCCCTGATGGGTTCCTAGTTGAGTTTTTCCAAGAATTTTGGGATATTGTGAAGATGGATTTATTGGAGGTGATTCGTGAGTCTCTTCATAGTAAGCAGATGCTTCGTGCCCTGAATGCTTTTCTAGTTCTCATTCCTAAGAAGGAAGGGGCTGATAGGCTTGATCTCTTTAGACCTATTGCACTTTGTAATGTGGTGTACAAGATTATTATGAAGTTGATTGCTGAGAGGATTAAATCTTGTTTGCCTGTGATCATTTCTGAGGAGCAAGGTGGCTTTGTGGCTGGTCGTCAGATTTTGGATGGGGTAGTGGTTGCATTTGAAGTTATTCATTCCATGGCAACCTCTCAGGATAGTTCTATGTTTCTCAAGTTGGATATGGCCAAAGCTTATGACAGAGTTAAATGGAGTTTTCTTCAAAAGATTCTTTTGGCCTTTGGCTTTTCCTCTGATTGGGTGAGCTGGATTTTGAGTTGTGTGACCTCTTCCTCCTTTTCGGTTATTGTGAACGGGGAACCTTCTAAGCTATTTGGGGCTACCAAGGGTCTTCGTCAGGGAGATCCACTCTCTCCTTATTTGTTTATTGTTATGGCAGAGGGGCTAGGTCGGCTTCTTAAGTCTCGGGTCTCTCAGGGATTGATTCATGGGTGGCAGTGGGGGATGGGTTTGCTTACGCTTTCTCATCTCCAATTTGTGGATGACACCTCTCTTATGGGACTGGATCGTATTAGGGAGGCTGAATCCTTTAGGGCAGCTTTGGACATGTACCTTGCGGCTTCGGGCCAAAAATTCAATGAGCATAAGTCCTCTATATTCTTTTTTAATACTCCTCAACCTATCCAACAGAGGATTGGTGCTATTCTATGATTTCAAATTAGGTCTCTTCCCTTTGTCTACTTGGGTATTCCTCTTGCGGTTGGTCGTTAGCCCAGATCCTCATGGCAATTGTTGCTTGATAAGCTTAGGTGGAAGGTTACTTATTGGACCCATCGGTGGTTGTCTACTACTGCTAGAGTGACTCTTCTTAAGTCCGTTATCTAGGCCCTTCCCATCTATAGGTGCTTTGTTCAAACGAATCCTATGTATTTCCTTAAGGATTTTGATGCTCTCTCTCGTCAATTTCTTTGGAGCTGGAATGTGTTGTCTTTACAGTGGAGCCTTGTTAAGTGGGATTTTGTGTGTAGACCAAAGCAGGAGGGCGGCCTTGGTTTACGCTCTGCTATTTTGAATGGGAAAGCTCTTGTTGCCAAGCTTTATTGGCGATGGTGTACCAATCAACATCAGTTATGGGCTAGTATTCTCAACCATAAATATCTTCTGGGTGTTGCTTCTTTTGAGGTTCCTCGCTATCCTTTGGAAGGGAGTGGGTCTATGATTTGACATACTTTGAAAGTGGGGGCACAGTTGATTAATAGTGTGCTTTTTTGGATTTGTCATTTGGGGTCACAGACTCTATTTTGGTCTGATTCTTGGGATGGTCACCCTCCTATCCTCTCTTCCTTCCCTCACCTCCAGCCCCTTTGTGATGTTTTTATTGCGGTCGGCTGGGATACGGTGGAGCATTATAAGGTGGAGTAGCATGATGGTTTGGATAGAAGTTTTTGCTGGAAGCATCCTTCCGAGTGGCCACCTGGAGGACTTCAGGGGGATAGGCATGAGCTTTCCTTGATTCTGGCTTCCCGTGCTTGTAATTCTTTAAGGGGACCTGATGTCTTGGCTTGGGAAGGTTCTGAGCTGTTTGGAAAGTACTTTGTGGCGGCTGGTTATAAGCAGTTAGGTAGGCAGTTGTTTGGGGACATTGAGGTCCCTTGGTGGAAGCAAGTTTGGCATAAGTTGGCATGGCCCAAGTGTAAATTCTTTATGTGGTTAGTGGCTCAAAATCGGTGTCTTACTTGGGATAATTTATGTAAGCGTGGTTTCCATGGCCCCTCTATGTGTGTTTTGTGTCATGGTTGTGAAGAGAGTGTCTCCCATCTCTTCTTCCAATGTTCTTATGCTAGAGAGATTTGGCATTTCTGGTGGGGAGTGTGGAATACGACTTTTTGGAGTGCTTCCTCTTTGATGGAGTTTGGGGATCGGTGGGGCAGGGCCCCTATTTCTACCTCCTTTCTCCAGGTTGCTTGGGCTCTTGGGCCTTCCTTTATTATCTGGAACATGTGGTTGGAGAGAAATAGGCAGATTTTTCAAGATTCGTTGTTGATGGCCCCTCACCTGTGGCAGAAAATTCTACACTCTTTAGGGGAAACTATTGATGCCAAGTGTGATATGACTGTGTTGGTGGATCCTCGTGATGTAGGTTGTTGTAATCGTCTTCATCTTCCACCTCCGCAACGACAACTAATGCGCAACAGATGTAGACATCCTACACCGAAGGTGAATAGGGAGGGAAGATGGACCCCTCCTCCTCTTGGAGTCCTAAAAATTAACTCGGATGGCTCTTCTCGTGGAAATCCGTGTCATGTTGCCATTGGGGGTGTTGGTCGAGATAGCTTTGGGGATGTTCACTTTATCTTTTTTGTGTATAAGGGTCTTCATACTAATAATCTTATGGAGGCTCAGGCCATTTCATTAGCTATCAAGCGGGCCAGTCTGTTGGGATGGCGAAGGGTTATTTGTGAGTCTGACTCCCAGGTTGTGGTGAACTTACTGAAAAGGCAGTACTTAGATGATGTGAGTTGGCAGCTGGCTTTGACTGTTGAACAAATTCTCACTCTTTGTGCTTCTCTAAACTATATTACTTTCAATCATATTCCCCGTGAATGGAATGGTGTTGCTGATTGCTTGGCTAAATGGGCCTCAGATCGTACTCATGGTTGAAATTTGGTGGATCGGGGCCAACTTCCCCCTGATCTGTCTCCTCATTTGGATCACTTGATTGAACTTGATAGGGCCATTTAATGCCCTTGCTTTGTAACTTTCTCTTGTTTGAATAAAGTTTTTACCCCTCCTTGATGTTAATAAATAATTCTTATAATAAAAATATATTATCATATTATAAAGAACAAATTTTAATTGATAACAATTAAATTATATTTCTAATAAAATAATATAATATTAAATTAAAATATTATATTATTATAATAATTAAAGTAATATTATAAAATGATAATAAAAGTATAATATTATATCATGACCCAAGACATAAAAATTAAATTAGATTTTTAAAATATGAGAAGAATATTAATAAAATTTAATATTAAATTATGAGAAAATTTTAATAGTAAGTAATACTATGAAATTAGAATTGCAAAAATATATAAAATTATAATTAAAATATTAAATTATAGAATATTAAAAATCTTAAGAATCCATATAGATTATAAATAAGATATTAAAATGTGTATAACATTATGCGTAGAAAATTAAATATTAGAAATATTCCTAATTTTTTATTATAGAAGTTAAAAATCTATTGTATCAATTAACTATAAATAAATAAAATTAGTTATAATAAAAAAATTGGAAAACAAATTCAATTGATAAGTGATGATATAATAAATATAAATATTATTTAAGTGTTCATATAGCATAGTTTTTTTTTAATCTATTTTTCCTCCTTGATTATGAGTTCTATAATAGTTGCTTTTCTTTGATAATTTTCAAAGTTTATAATAAAAGGGAAAGTTTCAAGAGCATACCATTAAGAAAAAAAAGAAGTGCAGTGGTGAGATATCTATAAGTAATAGGAGAGATTAAATAGAGATTGTCAATTATTAATAAGGGTGTTAGCTCAAGTGTCATTTTGAACTTTTTTCTCATATAATGAGTAGCAAATCTAATATAACAATTAATGCAACTTCAAGAATTTCAATTGCAAGCTCAAGAAAAATAATTATTTGATCATTCTTTATAGTATTACACAAGAGCCTCATATACCCACTATATTTGAGATTCCAAAAGAGTAGCATCATATTTATGGATTCTAAGTAATACTTAATTTTTTTGTTTCCTTATTTCAATCTTTATTACCTTGTGCTTAGTAGAACTATATAATACTTGATTTAGCCTAGCCTAAGAGGCCTAGTTTGAGGATGAGGGGGAGCAAAAAAAATTCCTTTGAGGAGAAAAAGAAAGAGTTGTTGAACTTGGCAAATCTTCATCAAAACTTTTACAATCAAGAGTTCAAGATACTCTAAATAATATGAAATAATTAGTTTCTTATGGGTAACTTTTTGCTTTTAGTTCGATGTTGGTAGGTTGCTAAATGCTTCCTTCGTAAGCACTTTTTTAGATTGGAGCTATGAATCAGAGAGGCCATAAATTGGGGATTGTGAGGCCACAAATTGGGGATTGTGGGTCAAGCTTGCAAACACATTGAATCAACAAAGACATAGTGCCTATGATCACAATAACGTAATAGAGACTTGACCTCTTGTGACCACAACAACAATGCCACCACTTAACCAATGGAATGAACCCAAATCAAATTATTTATAATTATTTTCTAAGACAATTTAAATTTAACAATTGCATCTTTATTTTAAAAAACATAAATATTTTATGAATAAAAAAATTAGACTTTTCATTTAAGATATACTTACTAATAACCAATTAAACAAAAACTCAATCCAATAATCACAAGTAGTAATAATAATAGCCCAAACCCCTTCCATACGATCCCATTCTAAGAAAATCTAATTTTTTATCCGTTTCTACTACTTAGTGAGCTATTTTAGACATGGAGGCTTACTGTGAAGAGAATGCAGGTAATATTGGCTCTGTAATCGACTCAGGAAATGGGGAAATGGTGTTAATATTCATATAATGATAACGCCAATGCCAACGCCATCCATCAACCTCACAGCATTATGTAAAGAGGATCGGTTGAACGAGGCGCTACACATTCTGCTTACTACACACAACCCACCTGCAAATTCTTCTACATATCTTCAACTATTGCACACCTGCATTCTCAAGAATGCACTTTCACAAGGCAAACAAATCCACTCTTTCATCACTCACAGGGGTTTTCCATTTGCCACACGCTCTTTTTTTCAGAATAATCTTATCAACATGTATGGCAAATGTGGTAGTTTGGTAAATTCACGGAAAGTTTTTGACGACACGACAGAACGAGACGTCTCCTCATGGAACACCATGATTGCAGCTTACAGAAGACATGGCTATCCTCATGAGACATTGAAACTATTTTACCAAATGAAGCGAACAGGTATCCAACCCGATCAGTTTACATTTGCTAGCATACTTCCAGCCTGTGCCAAAATTAGAGCTTTTGAGCAGGGAATTGGCATCCATCAAACTATTATTGAAAAGGGGTTTTTGTCAGATGTCGTTGTTGCAAGTGCCGTGGTAGACATGTATGCAAAATGTGGAAGCATATACAAGGCACGGGAACTATTTGACAGAATGCCTGATAGAAATGTGGTCTCGTGGAATGCGATGATTGCAGGATATGCACAAAACGGTGCTCTTGACGAGGCTTTAAGGCTTTTCAAAGAAATGCCTCAACCAGATGTCATCTCATGGAATGCCATGATTGCAGGATATGCACAAAATGGGTTTGCTGAAAAGGCCTCAGAGACATTCAAGCAAATGCAATGTGCAGGTTTAAGTTCAAACTCCACAACTTATATCAGCATTCTGCCAGCTTGTGGTAAAATGGGAGCAATAGAACAGGGAATGCACATTCACCAAAGCATAATTGAAAGTGGACTTGTATCGGATGTTGTAGTTGCAAATGCCCTGATAGATATGTACGCAAAATGCGGAAACATTCACAATGCACGCAATGTGTTTGACAAAATGCTTCAAAGAGATGTGGTTTCATGGAATGCAATGATTGTAGGATATGCACAAAGTGGTGTCCTTGATGAGGCTTCAAGGCTTTTCGATAGAATGCCTCAAAGAAATGTGGTCTCATGGAATGCGATGGTTGCAGGATATGCACAGAATGGGTTTGTTGAAAATGCCTTGGAAACTTTTAAGCAAATGCGCTTGGCAGGTGTAAAGCCAGACTCAACAACTTTTGCTAGCGTTCTTCCATCCTGTGCCAAAATGGGAGCTTTAGAACAGGGCAGGAACATCCATCAAAATATAATTGAAAACGGATTTTTGTCAGATGTCGCAGTTGCAAATGCCCTTATAGACATGTATGCAAAATGTGGTATTATACACAAGGCTCGTGAACTGTTTGATAATATGCCTCAGAGAAATGTAGTCTCATGGACTACAATAATTGTAGGATATGCACAAAATGGCTTTTGCAAGGATGCCCTCAAACTATTTGAACTTATGAAGCACTGTGGAACGTACCCTGACCATGTAAGCTTCTCTTGTGTTTTATTTGCTTGCAGTCATGCAGGTTTAGTTGACGATGGCTGTAAATACTTCAATAGCATAAGTGATTCTTATTGCATTACGCCTACAATGGACCATTATGTGGGCATGGTTGACCTACTTGGCCGTGCGAGTTATCTTGAGGAAACTCTAAACTTTATTATCAAAATGCCATTTAAACCTGTGGTAATTGTGTGGATGTGTTTGTTTGCTGCCTGTAGATCACATAAGAATATGGGGTTAGGAATGTTTGCGGCAACTCGCCTGTTTGAGTTGGATCCTAAAAATGCCGCTTCTTATGTTCTTCTGTCAAACATCTATGCAGAAGTAGGCAGGTGGGGTGAGGTTCAAAAGGTAAGGAGATTGATGAAAGATAGAGGGATTAAAAAGATACCTGGATGTAGCTGGATTGAAAGCCATCAAATGGTTCATGCCTTTGGTGTAGGAGACCAATCACACCAGAAAACACAGGAGATATATGCAAAGTTGGAAAATTTGTCTTGGGAGATGAAGGCAGCAGGATATTCTCTAGATTCAAAACACGTACTTAATAATGTGGAGGAGGAAAAAAAATAATTCCTCTGCCACCATGGTGATAAATTGGCGATTGTATTTGAGTTGTTGAAGATGGCCCCTGAGAATTATTAGAGTTGCTCGACTCCCACACTGAAACAAAGTTTAACTTCTAAGATTGTTGCAAGACAAATTGTTGTGAGAGATGCGAACTGGTTCTATAATTTGATTAATGGTGATGCTATGTGAAGAAATCTGTAAACATAGTTTTGTACAACAAGGTGCTCTGGCCAGGTTTTTCTTTTCGTTTTTAAAACCTCTTCTTTATCTGTGTTCAGAGATCTAGATTTAGACCTTGCTGTTGACTTGATGGAATCAGATGTCTAGTATGCAATGTGTGTTTAAATACCTATATATACTGATGTGATATTTATTAAAACCCTGTTTTTATATACTGTGGAGTTGCCATGACATTGAGCTGTTTTCAGGAAACCTGCATGTCTGGAATAAAAAGCTGGAAGAGGAACTTTTAAGTGGGAAAAACTCGAAGGAAATGGAAAGAGGGGGTGAAGAATGAGAAAAATGGGAAGATACCTTCATAGTAGAAAGGTGAGAAGGATGTACAATTAATTCATTTATTCTATCTTATATCATTTTATTTGGTGTTCTTTTGTTTAGATTAATTGTATTGTTTTGTCTAATGGGAGGTCTATTTTTGGGAATTAAATTACTTATATCAGATTGTGTATGGAAAGAGGAGGTGGAGAATGAGAAAAATGGGAAGATACTTTCGCAGTGGAAAGGTGAGAAAGATGTACAATTAATTCATTTATTCTATCGCATATCATTTTATCTGGTGTTCTTTTGTTTAGCTTAATTGTATTGATTTGTCTAATGGCAGGTCTGCTTTTGGGAATTGAATTACTTATATCGGATTGTGTATGTAGATTCATATATGTTTATTTTATTTTATTAATTGAAATCGATTGTGAAATTATCATTAGTGTCTATAGATAACCACAAAAGATAATGAGATTGAATATAAAGTCTAGGACAATAGGTTAAGAGAGCGTGCCTAAAACATTTTTAGACAAAACAAAACAAAATAAAAAAATGTACAATAGATGAAGCATCCAAAACCAATAATAAAACTCAAAAACAAAGAGCGCTTCTATCAAGGTATGCACATCTCATTGGTTTTGACACCTTATATTTCATGTCACCATTGTTTGAAAGCCTTTTTATTTACTAGGTTAATTATATAAAGAACTATTAGGTGCATGCTTTGAACTATTACAAAAAATGCAATTTTGATGTTAGCACCAGCATCACTTTAATATGATAAGAAAGTTAATAAGGTTTCTTTGCATCCTTGTGCTTTGTTGAATTTCTAATTTGTTTGTAACTCACATTCTTATTTTTAAGATTTCATTTGAGTTCTATTGTTTATCGTTAGATAAAAGAAAACAATTAGAATGTATATATGTAGAAGTGAAATTACAATTTGTATTATATTATAGTTGACATACATAATTGGTGTTTGAAAAAATAGTATAATGATGGTTATGGTTTGAAGTTAGAGAGGAGTATAACTTTTCTATGTAGAAGTACATAATTTATTGTCCATTGTAGTTGCATGTCTATGGTGTTAGAAATGAGATTTATTAATTGATATAGGCAAGAGGATGGCTAAGAAGTTACCTTAAAAGAGCTAAACAAATGATCACTCTCTTCCATGAGATGGGCTATATTGTGGAAAACAAATGGAAATATGTGATATGTAGTTAGGGTCAATTGAATTGTAAAAATAAAGTATTTGTAGTCACTATAAGTTTAAAATAAAATAAACTTGGGAGGACAATGAGCACACAAACTTAGAAGCAATGTTTTATAGGACATGTATATGATTGAGAGGAACGCCACAATTACATATATCATAGCATGATCAAATTGGATACTTTCTTCATTTGTTGCAACCCCAACAAATGATACTAAACATCAAATACCATGTGACATGATAAGAGTTATAGAAAGTATTTATTAGTTGTGTGCCTAGAAAATACATATGTAACTAGTTTTTCTCTAAGTTTCAGGGGTGAGGGAGTGTAGGGACATATTTTGGGGATTGAAAAAAATATTCTTGTTTTTTGGGGCAATTTTATTTTCTAAAATTTTGAGATGATTTTTTTCTTCTTTTGATTTTTAGGGATGCCAAGAACTACTATGAAACTAATATATAAAAATATTTGAAAATTAAATTTATAACTAGTAAAATAAGTTGCAATTTATCATTTAAGGCATATAACTAAAATATGTTGTCGGGGGAAAAAATGACTAAAAAATGTTGAAATTTATACACAATTTTACAATTCGATGATAATTTGATTGAATTATCAATGGCAAGAATTTGCAATAGCAAAGTTATATCATTTATCAAGTTCAAGATACAAGGTACAAAGTACAATACTACAAAGTAAATTTGATCATAAATTGATTCAATGATCAATGCCAAGCTTTTGTAATATAATAGTTATACTATTCATCAAGTTCAAGATACAAGGTACAAAATACAATATTACAAAGTAACACTGACTAAAAACACAATGGCTAATCTCTCTCATTATTTGATGCAATTGGCAAGTACTCATCATCACAAGAACTAATGGACTCATCTTCCTCTTCTTGTGTTTTCTCTTTTTCGTTCCCTTCTCTTTTGGTAATTGCAAAAGATTGTGGTCTAGATTTTTTTAAGTTCTTTAGGTTGGGATGCCTTGATGGTCCACCATTTAGGTTAAGGCATTGATATAGTGATTCCTCCCATTTCATCCTATCATAACTTGTTCCTACCAGGAAAAAAAGTGCAACACCAATTGATTCATGAGAAATCATTTGCAAAATGGCTCCATTGAGCCCTATAGATGTTATGGAACCAATTCCTATAATTACAAAGCACATATGAGATATTGATGAATAGGCTATCCTTCTTTTCAAATTGCATTGACCCATAAAAGTGAGAGTTGCATAAATAATTTGTATTGCTCCTATTATTATCAACCACGACGAAAACAAAGGCTTATGGTAGGGACTTTTTTTCATTTTAGTGTTTTTAATATATAAATGATATTTTGTTGTTATGGACATCCCGATGCCCTTAAGATACATGAAGGTTTCTTGGAGGTCTCCTAGCCTAGGAATGAGAGGGCATCAACAAACATCCTTGCTCTACAAAAGAGTCTTGGGGATAGCCCCCTTGTAGGAGGCCAAGCATTGGGAATGTGGGGGTTGGGGTGGGCTTTATCCTTATCTTTCCATCCTCACTATGTTTGGGACTCTAGGCTTGGGGATGAAGATGTGTCCCCATGGATTCTTGATGTAGACCAAAGTCCATGTGGCCCACCTATTATTTTTACAAACTTCAAGCACAATTGAATATTTTGTAAAGATTTCAATGTGAATTTATAATAATTTATTCATTTGATAAAATTTCAAATAGTTTTATTAATATTTCTCCAAGTTTTAGAGATAGAGAGATAAAAGGACAAGTTTTAGGGATGACAATTTTTTTTCTAAAATTTGTGGACAACTATTATATAATATATAAACTTAATATTTAAGTATTTTCAAATAAAAATAAATGAAAATACTATTTTTTTAAAAACCATAAGAAATTGAAATTCCAAATAATAAGTGCAATAATAATTGATTGATTACATAATCCCTATGTTTGATCAAAAAACATAAACATAGCATGAAACATTATTTATATTGAGGGTTTCTAAAAACAAATGTTACATCAAGGTTAGTACATATCTACATGTAGCAACAAGCTTAAAATTAGAGTGATCATCCTATTGATATCTTGGAAATTGTTCCTCTTCCTCTCTTCTTTTATTCCTCTCCTCATTTGGTGAATGCAAAACAATAACATGCATGGGTTTTAATAGTTTTTTTTTATTATTATTTTGGGGTCTTAGTAGCCCCATACTATGCTTATTTTGTTATTTTTATATGCTTGATGTTGGGATTCCTTAAAGTCTTGGGGGCAATTGTTTGATTGGGAAGTAAAGGGATCTAGATCCTAAATCACACTTCTCCTAATATGGACATTAAGGATTAGAAATGATCTCAAATCCACTTGACTACAAACCCTAATGGAAGAGTCATAATGGTGGATTAGGGTTCTAATCCTTGTAATGATGAATGATGTGTTGATTGGATTGATTTTTAATTGACTAAGTTTTAAAATGCAATGTTGTTCCTAGGTTAACTATGAAAATGCAACAAATTGATATGATTCTTTAGAATTGAAAAGCTAAAAGATAGAAATAGAGTCCAAAAATGTTGAGCAGACATAGAGGAGCCTAGCATGTAAATTTGGTGTTGAATTAGCTAGTCAAGGGCGTGGTACATCCCAGTCTGTCCTCTTTCTTTCTAAGATTTGATTTCATGGGCTTGAGGTCTCTAGTTTGTAGCTCATGTTCTTCTAGGCTCACTATCAAAACTTCTTCTATTGATGAGAAAATCCAGTTTCCATGTCTTGACAACTTTTAGGGATTGAATGCATGAATGAGAAATTAGTCCTCAATCTTCCTCCATTTTGCTTCAAATCTAAAAACCTGCACACATGAAAGAGGGGGAAGGGTTGTGGTGTATAGAGGCTTACCTAAGTCAATCCACATTTTTGGTATTTCTACCTCCACAACGACTATGATGATTTGCAAAAGAGAGCTTGCCCTTGGTCGAGAAGAGGCTAAATGATAAACAAGTAATGAATTAACTAATTTTGCAACTCATCACTCAAATCTTCATTCCTTGATGGACCGAAGTCATGTACTCATCACCTTCAAGGAGAATTCGATTGCTTGATTGAAGTCTTGCAAGTGTTAGTACTCACAAACAAATGATCATAAAATATGAACAAAATTACATAAAAACATGATGGATGATTAACATGATGCTTGATTGAAATAAAAGTTACAATAATCTTGATAATTCTACTCTTGACTGCTCTTGATTGCTCTTTATAATGCTCAATTTTTCTCAATGAAAGTGCTAGGTGTGTTTAATATTTCAAATAATGAAAACAACTAGTATTTATATGCAATTATTCTAATTTCCCAAAAATCAAATAACAATAGCCGACAAATGACTTTGGAAATTCAAATAATAAAATATCAGCATTGACATATCCAAAAAAGAGCCACAAAGAGTTGGTTTAGGGCATAGGGTGCCCTAGACCAAACCTGCCCTTTTTGGGGCTGAAAGCGTCGAGACAAATATTAAATGCTCATTTTTACTTCCAATTGTTTGTTTTTTTAATATGTTTATAAAATGGGTAATTAAATGCATAATTAGGTCCAATCACATAGGGAGGAGGAAAACCTAGTGTGAAATTATCAAGGGTGACAATTTTCAACACTGCATTTGGCCCCCACTTTAGTGAGAGTATGAACTTATGCGCAAACTCACAATAAAGTACAAAAAGAGTCAAGAGGGGTTCAATTATCCAAACATTAAAGAGATAGGATGACATCAAATCTAGGGGATGCACTAGCCCCCAATTTGAAGATCTTATGGCAAGACTATAAGGATAAAGGAACATGCATGTGAAGTGAAATATAGTATGAGCAAACATGAAACATATATGATGAAAACTCAACACATAAAATAATATAAACATAAACATAAAACACTACATAATGCAAAGACAATGTAAATATGCTAGGGGGGTATGATAATCATGGACTAGCAAGCTTCACAAAAATCTTATGAGGATCCATAACCAAGGTGTTCATGATTCAAAGGTTAAAAATGTCTGATATTTGCTAGGTGAACCATGAACCAATTCACCACTAGCTATTGAAGTCTGATATTCATTAGATGAGCTTTGTCAAGAAACAACATAGGCTAACGGGAACCAATTTTCACTAGGCGAGTTTCCACAAAGGTAGAAAATGAGAGACACAAGGGCTAGTGAATTCTAATCTTCACTAGGTGTGATCTCATGTCAACCATATCGAGAATTATAATCCCCATAACTCTGATAAGGCACTACACAAATATGATCAATATCATGGGATTCTCTTGTTATGGCTATTGGGAGTACTTCTGTTATTTTGAAGATTGAAGATGTGATGAATTCTTTGCTTTTTGAAGAGATGAGGAGGAAGGTATCCATTAGTGTTAAGGAGGCCCTAAATGTTCTTGGAAGATCTAAGGATAAAGGCAAGAAGAATGAGAAGCGCACGATAAATCCAAGTCCAAGGGGAGATACAAATCTCTTTGAAAGTCCAAAGTTATTTGTTGGAACTACAATATTTTGGACACTTTCATAAGGAAAGAAGGAAAGAAGAAGACAAAGAAGTTTGATTCTGATGAGTCTGAGAAGGAAGATGGTGATGTATTAATCACATCTTTGGATACTCGTGAATTTAATGATGAATGGTTAATTGACTCAGTTGTGTCTTTCTATATGACATCTAACAAAGATTGGTTTTTTGAATATGAAGAATTTAATGGAGGTAAGGTGTACTTGGGTGATGATTCTCATTTAAATATTGTTGGTTGTGGTAATCTTAGAATCAGGTTTCTTGATGGTAGAATAAAAATGATTAATGGTGTATCACATATTCCTAGATTAACACAATTTTTTTTATCTATGAGAAAACTAATAGATGTAGGTGTGCATGTAGTATTTTCTGATGCATGATGTAGGATGGCTAGAGGTGATATGGTGATTGCTAGAGGTGTCAAGTTTGACACATTGTATAAGCTTGATGCATACACTATTGAATGTAATAGCACTTTTGTGAAAAACAATTATGTGGCAACTAAGTTGGAAGAGGTGAGGGTTTCATCTTGAGTGGATGGTCATGGATTTTGGGTACCCAAGGGTGCTCTTTCTTTTGAATCAAAGTTACCTACAAACAAGACTATGTTATGGCACCAAAGACTTGGCCACATTGGAGAAAAAGGTCTAAGGACCTTGAAAAATAAAAACCTTGTTGAATGGTTGACAAATTCTAATCTTGATTTTGATTTATGTGAGCATTGCATAAATATGGAAAATAAAACCACATTCACTTTTACTCGAGTTCTCATAAATATTGTGGTGTATTGGATCTTATTAATTTTGATGTTTTTGGTCTTGTAGATGTTCCTTCGATTAAAAAATCCACATATTATGTTTTATTTATTGTTGATTATAATAGGACATGGGTATATTTTCTAAAGAGTACATTTGAAGTTTGTAGTCGATTTAAAGAATTTGAAGTAATGGTTGAATTGTAGATTAAAAATAAAATAAAATGTTTAACGATTGATAATGACGGTGAATTTTTCTCTAATGATTTTGATAGATTATGTAAAGATTGTGGCATTCATAAACAAAAGACAACTCCATAATTCTCCATAGAAAAATTGAGTTGTAGAAAGAATGAATAGGACAATGATGGAGAAGGATATAAGTATGTTGAGTGGTGCTAGTCTAGAACAAAGGTTTTGGGTTAAAGTTGTTGTCGAGTTGCTTGTTACTTGATTAACAAGTCTCCTACATCAGCCCTAGTTGATAAGATGCCTATAAAGGCATGGTCGGGTCACAAGCCTTCATTGAGACCGGTAGAGCTCCTAAATTTTGGCTAAATTTTGACAAATTTGTGATGAGTCTTGCCTTGTCATGACTCTATGATTCTGTGTTCAGGGGTAGGGCTTAGGGTTTTAGGTTAAAAACCCTCTTTTCAAAAATTTGTATTGTCATGAACGTTGAACGTTCTATTTCTTCGTTGACTTGTGCACCTAGTTGTTGGTCATCTGAGTTACAACTTGAGCCATTCACACCATTGCCTTTATCAGCCCCTTAGGTTAGGTTTGTTGGTCACTGAGTGCCTTTTCATCGCTTAAATAATTTCCTATGGTCAGGATAATATTTTCATTTTAAAATGACTTAACTATTATGTCTTTGTTCCTAAGGGTTGTGCCTCATCGACCTAGTCGGGTCCTTCTTGTAAGACTAACAATTCCGACATGTGCAAATATGAAAATCCATGGTGGTCATTTGATCATTGCAAGTAGATCACGACTGTTCCCTGTGCACCCGTCTTGTGTCATTGCTTATTATTTTATTCACACGAGTTGGCAAGCTTAAGCCACACGTCTTGTGCTTAGGTGGGCTTGATGTTTTCATTGAAGACTGCAAGCAGTATTAAAAGAAAATCTATGGTGATCGATGAATCACATGGCAGCATCACGACCGTTCCCCGCACACCCATTCCAGTTTATTCTTCATGAAAATATTCGAACGGGCTGGTGAGTGATTGCCATGTGTCATGACATGCGGTGGGCCTAGTGTTTCCAAGGGGTTAGCAAACAAAGCTTTGATAGAGATCAACAACAGGTATCGCTACACATGTCTTCATCTGGGTCGTTCCCCGACGCTTGTCTATTCTGCGTATTAAGGTGAATAAGTCACATGAGCTAGTGGGCATTGGACACACGTAGCCTTTATGTGGTGGGCCGTATATCTTTTTATGATCAACAAACAGTATTAAATAAAATCTACAATGGTTGTTGGGTAGTGTGGTCGAATTTCCACTGCTCATCGCCACCTTGTCAGATTTTATTTAATGCTTATAAAGGGACATGGGCAATCGGGCACGGTGACATCTATTGCTCCATGGAGGGACCCGCTAGGTTTTGAAGACCACAAATGCTCTAATAAGGATTGCGATCGACGGTTGATAGCGGGTGACATGGGACTATCCTAAGCACTCTCCGCCATCCTGTGAGGGGCCCGTTTGTGTCTCTCGTTTCTCAGTGGGTAGGTGGGCGACTGCCACATGGAATACTTCAAAGGCTTCGATGAAATTTAGTGGAGATAAAGTACTACTAAAATTTGGTCAAAATTGCACTAAGATTTAAAACATCACCAAATTAGAACTAAGTCTTTGGCACATATTCATGATTTGGGAGATGCTTATGGTTGTGGCCATCAAAATTTTCAGGTGTTGGTACACGTGGGATGAAGAAATTGGAGCAAGATAAAGTACGAGCTGATATTTTGAGGATAAATCATGATCACTCCCCGCTATCTTGTTGTGGTGAATTAAGAATAAATTAATTCCCATGGGTGAGCGGGTAAATATGACACGACATGTTTTATCAGGTGCTAAGTGTATGATTAATTATGCAGATGGAGTGGGTGTTTATCCACTTGAGTTCTCTGATTAGGGAAAGGGCATCAAGCACATGCAAATTAATTTTGTCATGATTAATCATTCTGATCGATTATCCATTGATTCATCTCAATGTGTGATCGACGGCTGAGATTCAAAATCAAAGTAGGTTGTTGCCAACTCTCTTGTGAGAACTCCCTTAGAACATTAATGAATACATGCTGCAGTTGATTTATTTAAGGAAGAATTCCTTCTTATTATTCTCATCATTTGTTGTCCGCGAGAATTGAGAGCCTGAGAGAGTGTGTGAAGTGTTCTTAGTAGTTGCAAAATTTGTGATAACCTTTTAATGTTAAGGGTGGTGTCTCTATCTTGGGGAAGTTTGGTGAATTACTCTGTCAAGAATGGGTAAGGTAAGCGTGTCTGTCAATCTAACTCAAAGGTCCAGGAGACTCAATCTCCTTGAGTCTCAGAGTGATGTGCCTGAGGTCCTTGTGACTCCAAAGAAGAAAGCAAGAGTTGATAGGAGGTCTACATAGGGTGTTCTCAAGCGTACTTCTCATCTGAGGAGCAAAATTGTCTTGAAGGAATTGGTCAAGGGTAAGGAGAAGAAAATTGATAGGCCTAAGAGGGAAGCTGTGAGAAAGAATAAGTATCACCGAGCTCACATGGGACATCATCATTCTCCCTTTGAGGTCTCATATGATCCCTTTGATAGCGAAGTTGAAACTCATTCAGGCTACCACTACTATCTCATGGTCGTGATTGATATGGTTGATTCTAAGGACGAGGTGGTGATGGCTACTCCACTTTCGATAAGGACATTGAGTGAGCATTCTTATTCTGATGCTGACAAGGCAGAATAACACCCCGTTCCATTCTAAGCTAGTGCTCGGTTTTGGTCCTTTGTGCTGACTTATTTCCTTCTAGTTGGTTTGTTGTGATATGGGTTTCTATTTGTTCGTTCCTTTTTGTTGATGGTGACATTTCCTGGTTCAATGTGAACATGCAAATTTTGATGTTGTGATAGTAACGCCTTTTGGAAGGTTGGTGGGTCTTCTCCAATAAATGGTTTTTGGATATTTTTCTCTCTCCTTGTTTTATAAATGATTACATATAACTATCAGGGGAATATTTTGAATTCTAGTGAAATGAAATGAAATGTAATCTGTAATTCAGCCTGGTGCTTGTTGCTCCCTTGTTCTATAAAAGGGATTTCAAAGCTAATTACAGAGGTTCAATTTTGGAGTCTCATAATGGTCTAGGTGAGAAGCTAGGCTTAGGAAGAAACATATTTTATATATGCTGGTAAATAGAACAGTAAGAAGTCTAGGGTATAAGTCATGTAAGTAGTAATCTTAAAATAGTTTTATGAAAGTTGCATAAATGAAGGAAAATCTCAAGTTCTAATGCATATACTCTCTTATGTAATTTCTCTTGTAAGTTATGAATGAAAGGGTTAATAATCTTCTAGTTCATTTTCAATTGTTTTGATTGATTGTGTGGATTTGTTTTGGCTTCAATTCAATGAATTGATTAAATGGTAAGATAAGGTCACAAGTCTATAGGGAAGAACATAGGATTTGGTAAGAATTTATGTTTTAAACACAATGAGTTGAATGCTACAATGTAGTGTGACAATAGTCCATTAATCTCTAAATAAATGGCTAATATATTATTGGTTATTACATGATTTGAATTTGTTGCCCAATGGATGAAGCACTGGTCTATTCATTAGCATATTTTGTAGATAAATGAGCGAGCAATGCACCTGACTAGAGATTTGGAATGAGAATAAAAATTATTTAAAATATTTTCAATCACAATATGTAACTTTGAAATTCATCATAATTCTTAGCACTAGGCTATAATTCGTTCAAAGGTCAGCCAAAACCTTGATGAAAAAAGCCTATTTTCACTCAATGCGAATTGATATGTGTATAGAAAAGATCTCTAGGCACTAAGTATCTTTTGAGTATGTTGAGGAGTACCCTCCTGGGTTTCATAGAGCCCAAAGAGTAGGAGTGAGGGCCTGCGAATCCTTACTTGTTAGTTGGCCACTAAATTTTACAATTCTTGAGCATAAGGGTTGGCTACCCTTTAGAGGATTTCTAGGTTCAGTTGGAAAAAATAACCAATAGAATGGTGATTCTACTAGGGAAGAATTTTGAATTTCCAGTCGCAGATTGTTGTATCACAGAGTCAAGAATTTGGTGAATCTGAATATCTGGTTCAAACATGAAGTTTTCATAACTGAATGTGGTTGTGTTTTAGCAAATTTTAGAGAATTTGTGACTCTGTTGTTGGAGGAGACCCAAAAGGAAATCTATCTTTGAAAGAGCTTCATACTGCTTGAAGTTTAGTCCTCTGTGAAAAGAGGTGGTGACTCTATCGAATGAACCTACTAAAATGTGAAGAGAGTTCTAGATCTGAAAAGATTTTTAGTTAAGAAGAAAGGCTACTAGTTGCTGCAAGTTTCCAAGTATTCTCATCATCTAGATAAAGTATTATCATGTGTAAAAGGCAATTTAATGAGAATTATTCAAGACTTGAAGATAATAAATGGTTCCCTATTAAATGAAATTGCATTAAGAAAGGGAATAATAGTGGTCCTTTTTCATACTTCTAAATGTAATGTGTAATATCCGTAATGATTTGAGAATTATTCTTATTTCCGAATTATGCCTCTAAGAAAGCTTTGAGGCACAAAGATTTGATCTATATTTAAGAATTATGGTTAAATTAGTGAATGAGGCAATTGATGACCATATTTGGAGTTGATAATGACTAAATATGGACATAGGAGGGTTTCCCTGTGACATATTAAGTAAATGTATGCAGGGAAAACAATTTTTACCATGCCCTCAAAGAGATTTTGCTATTTAAAGGTATATGCCATTGACTTTTATTGGTATTAAAGGTTTCCCAAACTTGATTCCTAAAAATGTTAGGAAATATTTGCCCAAATTCATAGGGTAGAGTTCAGAATCGGCCTCTAAGCATTTGCAAACATTTGTGGATTTGATGGGGGATTATGAGGTAAATCATGAGGATGTTGTCATGAAGCTTTTTGTTCAGTCTTTAAAGGAAGATGCTAGAAATTGGTTCTCATATTACTGACATGTTATATAGCTTCATGGAATCAGTTTATGATA
Source organism: Sequoiadendron giganteum (assembly GCA_007115665.2). Classification (NCBI taxonomy): domain Eukaryota; kingdom Viridiplantae; phylum Streptophyta; class Pinopsida; order Cupressales; family Cupressaceae; genus Sequoiadendron; species Sequoiadendron giganteum. Next base: position 503,928,487 of record CM021107.1, on the reverse strand, counting down.
GCCTTTGTAGAACAATTTGGTGAAAGGGTAAATCCAAGTGTGGTACAAATTTTTTATATGGAAATCCATAGAAATGAAGATGGTTTGGTTCCTTCTTTCAACCTTAGATTTTCAAAGGCAATAAGGGATGCTCTAGAAAGTATAAGACCAAATGATGTTGAGTGTTTGGTTGTATATCTTGGTGCATTTGATAGTGAGATGAGTTATTGGCTAAGAGACAAGGAACCCATAACATTGCATCAGGCATACCAAATTTCTATGGATATTGAAAATAACTTGAAATATTCAATGATGAAAGGATATAAGGCTGCAAGTATTGGTGATCCTAGCACACCTCTCTCAAGTGGGCTTCATGGATTAGGCAATAGAAATACTTGTCAAGATGATAATGCTTTTGTTGCTTTGATTTCTCCATCATCACAATGTGCAAATCATAGTGAGTTTCAAGATGGATATCAACAAAATTTGAGCAAATTTGATCAGATGTCTTGTGTTAAGAAATTGTATGAAATGAAAAGGCACACATGAGAATCACCTTATGATTTTTTCTCAAGATTTTTGGATGCTTTTTTGGAGGTTCCTAAGAATCTTAGACCTGAGGATTCAATATGCATTGATATGTTTTGTAAAATTTATGATTTTGGATTGAGTACATTGCCTGAGGAATTGAAGCCTGAGAATTTTGATCAAATATTTGAGTGGATAAAGGTTGTAGAAGGAGCCAAGTGTGATCATGTACAAGAGGTGATGTTTCAGAATATTGGTAGTAGTTGTCCTATTGAGGAAAACCAGAAAACAATGCAAACAAAAGGAGAAGGTATAGTAGAATATGAACATCCATCTTATTGTATGGGTGAATGTAATGATTGTAATCATTTCACAAGTAACACATATGTTGATCAATGTAATAGTGATGAAGATGAAGATACAGGGTTTGAAGACAAAATAGAGAGGCATGAACTACATCCTTGGGATATCTTGAATGAGGAAGAAGTAGAAGAGATGAGAGAGGTCATTCCCTATCAAGATTTAGTCACTAAAAATGATGCATGTGTTGTTGATACCTCATTGAAAATCAGGGGGCAAGATGTTAGAAATGAAGATTTGAGCATTCAGTCTGAACACTGTTTCAGTATTGATGGATCTCCCTGTTGTACTAACTGTGATGACATTAGATATGGTCACTCCTTTGTTGACCCTGATTGTCCTGATGAAGTGGAGGTGGAATTTTCTGCTTCGAATAGGGTGTATGATGATGATAATGGAGATGTATATTTGCTTGAGGAGGAAGAATTCTCCTCCTGTGGAGAGTTTTCAGAGTGTGAATCAAACATGTTGACTATTGATGATGTGAATGAAGTTGAAAATATATCTCTATGCTCTTCTAGTGATTGTAATGATTTTGAATACAATGATGATATGGAAGATTTGGACCTTCATGTCGAGGAGAATGGGGCTTTTATGAAAACAATGAATGTGCGCCATAACCCCTTATTCGATGGGCTTCCATCTTCACTAGAAATGAGAAATGGTGATCCTTATTGGTGCAAAAATAATCCAATTTTTGTTGATGACTTTGATGATGCATCCAATGCCGCATTAGAATATGGAAATGAGAAAATAAGGCAACACATTGATGAGATCCTTGAAGATATTGCTTCTGGTTATCTTACATTTGACACAGATATAGCTAGTAAGCCTGATAATCAACATGAGATTGAAGTTTCTGCTTGTTCTTCTAAGGATTGAAGCTATCCTTGTGAGGATGATTCAGAAATACTTTACTCACATGAAAGATGCAATGATATGAATATTGATAAGGTCACTTATACACAAGTGAATGAACAAATGGCATAAGATGCAAACATAGAATGTAATGAGGACTTTCCATCATTGGAACATATTTATGGTGTAAATGATGAACAATTTGAGGGTAAGAATGTATGTGTTCAGAGTGTTGACTCTGGCCGCAAAATTAGAAATAATGAAGGGGCAGATGAATGTTTTTATCTCCATGTTTATCATAATTGTTTATGTGAAGAAGAAATTGAAATGTCTGCTATAAATGAAAAGGACGATGATGTACTCATGGATGAAAGAAGGGTTTCGTTATTGAATGATCATAATGTACATCATGAAAAACATATGGAATTTGAATCAACATCATTACCAGCTGATAGTGTTGAAGGATTTGTTGGTCTACCTAATATTACACATGGATTTACCTTTGCACATGTTTGTCTCTTTGATGATCCTATGAGTGCTGATTTGTTTGGGCCTATTCTTGAGATATTTTGCTTTGAGTTGAATGATTATTTGGAGAATGAATCAAAATATGTTACTGAACCTCAGATGAGTGCATTTACCCAGTTCTAGGATGATAATGATGCACATGACCTTTACTCGCATGATACCAACAAATGTTCTGATGCAACACCATTCAAGGATGTTCCTCAGTATGCTCTTTTCCTTTTTGATGCATCTGGGGGTTGTTTGCATGGTACACAACAAAGTGTTTATGAAGGTTTTCAATTTGATGTACAAACTAAGTATGAGATTAAAGTCTGTGATTTTATTGACCAGGTTGAATTTGAACATTTCACTTTTCCAATTCAATCAAGGTTGGTTGTGTTAATCACAATGGAGTTGATTGTTGAGAAATGCTTGGTACAACTGTTGATCCATTATAGACAATAGAGGATAAATTTTTTGATAGAGGTAAGAGTTGGCCTTAAGTTTTTGGGGGCCTGGGGCTACCAATTTGAGGAGTGAAGCCTATGAAGTTGCATAAGAAGAGTTTTTAATTTCCAAGAGATGTGCATTATATAGGCTTGTAATTGGTGTATATAGGTTGGGTGTGTTTGCATTCAGTTGTGTCTTCTTGCCTTGTCCAAAAACGCTTCTGCATTTTTTGTCTCTTTGTGTTGATCTGCTTCACCATGAGATCTGGTTTCTCACCATACCCACCACAAGTATGTGTCCTCGAGCATGAGCCACTGGTAGACCTCCTAAATTTTGGCTAAATTTTGGAAAATTTGTGATGGGTCTTGCCTTGTCATGACTCTATGCTTTTGTGTTCAGGGGTAGGGCTTAGGGTTTCAGGTTAAAAACCCTCTTTTCAAAAATTTGTATGGTCATGAATGTTGAACATTCTAATTCTTCGTTGACCTATGCACTCAGTTGTTGGTCGTCTAAGTTACAACTTGAGCCATTCACACCATTGCCTTTATCAACCCCTTATATTAGGTTTGTTGGTCACCGAGTGCCTTTTCATCGCTTAAATATTTTCCTATGGTCAAGCTAATATGGTCAGATCCTTCTTTTAAGACTAACAATTTTGGCATGTGTAGATATGAAAATTCATGGTGGTCGTTCGATCGTCGCAAGTAGATCACAACCATTCCCTGCACGCTAGTCCTTTGTCATTGCTTATTATTTTATTCACACGAGCTAGTGGGCTTAAGCCATGTATCTTGTGCTTAGGTGGGCTTGATGTCTTTATTGAAGACTACAAGCGATATTAAAAAAAAATCTATGGTGATCAATGAATCACATGGCAGCATCATGACCGTTCCCCGCGCACCCGTTCACGTTTATTCTTCATTAAAATATTTAAATGGGCTGGCAGGCGATTGCCATGTGTCATGACATATGGTGGGCCCAGTGTTTCCAAGGGGTCAGCGAACAAAGCTTTAAGAGAGATCAACAAAAGGTATCGCTACACTTGTCTTCATTTGGGTCGTTCCCCGCACGCCCGTCCATTCTACGTATTAAAGTGAAGAAGTCACATAGGCTAGCGGACACTAGACACATGTAGCCTTTATGTGGTTGGCCATATATATTTTTATGATCAACAAATGGTATTAAATAAAATCTAAGGCATGGTTGTTGGGTAGCGTGGTCGAATCTCCATCGCTCCTTGCCACCCCGTCAAATTTTATTTAATACTTATAAAGGGACACAGGCAAGCAGACACAATGCCATCTGTTGCTCCATGGAGGGACTCGCTAGGTTTTGAAGACCATGAATGCTCTAATAAGGATTGAGATTGACAGTTGATGGCGGGTGACGTGGGACTATCTTGACCACTCCCCGCCATCCCGTGAGGGGCCTGTTTGTGTCTCCTGTTTCTCAACGGGTAGGCGGGCGAATGTTGCGTGGAATACTTCAAAGGCTTCGATGAACTTTAGGGGAGATAAAGTAATAAAATTTCGCTGAGACTGCACTAAGATTTAAAACATCGCCAAATTAAAATTGAGTCTTTGGCACACATTCACAATTTGGGAGATGCTTGTGGTTGCGACCATTAAATTTGTCAGGTGTTGGTACACGTGGGATGAAGAAATTGAAGCAAGTAAGAGTACGAGCTGATATTCTGAGAATAAATCATGATCACTCCTCACTGTCTTGTTGTGGTGAATTAAGAGTAAATTAATTCCCACAGGCGAGTGGGTAAATGTGACACAACATGTTTTATCAGGTGCTAAGTGTATGATTAATTATGCAGATGGAGTGGGTTTTTATCCACTTGAGTTCTTTGATTAGGGAAAAGGCATCAAACACACGCAAATTAATTTTGTCATAATTAATCATTTTGATCTATTATCCATTGATTCATCTCAATGTGTGATCGATGACTAAGATTCAAAATCAAAGTAGCTAGTTGCCAACTCTCTTATACGAACTCCCTTGGAACATTAATGAATACATGTTGCAATCGATCTATTTAAGGAAGATTTCCTGCTAATTATTCTCACCATTTGCTTTCTACAAGAGTTGAGAGTCTGAGAGTGAGCGTGTGAAGTGTTCTTAGTAATTGTAGAATTTTTGATAGCCTTTTAATGTTAGGGGTGGTATCTCTATCTAGAGGAATTTTGGTGAATTACTCTGTCAAGAATGGGTAAGGTAAGCATGTCTGTCAACCCAACTCGAAGGTCTCGAAGACTCAATCTCCTTGAGTCTTAGAGTGATATTCCCAAGGATGAGCAGGATGTGCCCGAGGTCCCTGTGACTCCAAAGAAGAAAACAAGCACTGATAGGAGGCTTGCATGGGGTGTTCTCAAGTGTACTTATCATTTGAGGAGCATAATTTTCTAAGAGGAATTGGTCAAGTGTAAGGAGAAGAAAATTGATAGGCTTGAGAGGGAAGTTGTGAGAAAGAATAAGTATCACCGAGCTCACATGGGACGTTGTCATTTTCCCTTTGAGGTCTTAGATGATCCCTTTGATAACGAAGCTGAAATTGATTCAGGCTATCGCTAGTATCTCATGTTCGTGACTTATATGGTTGATTCTTAGGACGAGATAGTGATGGCTACTCCACTATCAATAAGGACATCGAGTGGGCGTTCTTATTCTGCTACTGACAAGGCAAAATAACACCCCGTTCCTTTCTAAGCTGGTGCTCGGTTTTGGTCCTTTGCGATGACTTGTTTCCTTCTGGTTGGTTTGTTGTGATATGGGTTTTTTTTTTTCATGCCTTTTTGTTGATGGTGACATTTCCTAGTTTGGTATGAACATGCAAATTTTGATGTTGTGATAGTAGTGCCTTTTGGAAGGCTGGTGGGTCTTCTCTAGTAAACGGTTTTTGGATATTTTGCTCTCCCTTGTTTTATAAATGATTACATATAACTATCAGGGGAATGTTTTGAATTCTGGTGAAATGAAATGTAATATGTAATTTAGCCCGGTGCTTGTTGCTCCCTTGTTTTATAAAAGGGATTTCAAGGCTAATTACAAAGGTTTGATTTTGGAGTCTCATAATGGTCTAGGTGAGAAGTTAGGCTCAAGAAGAAGCATATTTTATAAATGTTGGGAAATAGAATAGTAAGAAGTCTAGGGTATAAGTCATGTATGTAGTAATTTTAAAATAGTTTTATGGAAGTTGCATAAATGAAGGAAAATCTCAAGTTCTAATGCATATACTCTCTTATGTAATTTCTCCTGCAAGTTATGAATGAAAGGGTTAATAATCTTCTAGTTCATCTTCAATTGTTTTGATTAATTGTGTGGATTGTTTTTGGCTTCAATTCAATGAATTGATTAAATGCAAAGATAAGGACACAAGTCTGTAGGGAAGAGCATAGGATCTGGTAAGTTATTTTTTAAACACAGTGAGTTGAATGCTACAATGTAACTTGTGATAATAGTCCTTAATCTCTACATAAATGGCTAATATATTACTGGTTATTTAAACATAATTTGAGTCATTTTCCTAATGGATGCATTGGTCTATTCATTAGCATATTTTGTAGATAAATGAGCTAGCAATGCACTTGACTAGAGATTTGGAATGAGAATAAAAATCATTTAAAATATTTTCAATCATAATGTGTAACTCTAAAATTCATTGTAATTCTTAGCACTAGGTTGTAATTCATTCAAAGGTCAGCCAAACCCTTGATTGAGGATGCCTATTTGCACTCAATAAGAATTGATTCATGTATAGAAATGCTCTCTAGACACTAAGGATCTTTTGAGTATGTTGAGGAGTACCCTCTTGGGTTTCATAGAGCTCAAAGAGTAGGAGTGAGGGCCTGAGAATCCTTACTCCTTAGTTGGCCACTAACTTTGACAATTCTTGAGAATAAGGGTTGGATACCCTTTAGAGGATTTCTAGGTTCAGTTGGAAAAAATAACCAACAAAGACATCTTAAAGTTTTTAGTTGCAAGGCATATGCACATGTGCCAAGGGAGAAGTGAACAAAGTTGGAGAACAAGGTTGTGAAATGTATATTCATTAGATACAATTATTATGTGAAAGGATACACACTTTGGAATCCTATTGCATAAAAGGTAATATATAATAGAAGTGTTATTTTTAGAGAAACTAAACCTTTTTCTGTTACATTGAGTTAGATCAAGCTGAATAGAAAGATGTGATTCAACTTCCCCCTATACCTGAAAATTTTGAATTGAGACCCTTGGATAGTCAAGAAGTTGAGGAGATCTCACTAAGCTTTGAATCTTCGAAAGAGGAGGAACAACCTCCAACAAAGTTGGTTCAAAGGTCTATAAGGCATAAATAACCACTTGAAAGGTATTCACCTAATGATTGCAGATGTATTTTTCTTTGAATACTAATATTGATGAACTCAGATCTATAGAAGAGGCATTAGGTATGAATAATGCATAATCATGAAATATTACTATGGATGAATAATTGACATCTTTAAAAAAGAATAATACATGGGATCTAGTACCATTGCTTGAAGGATGAAAACCTGTTGGTTGCAAACGAGTGTTCAAGAAAAAGATTGGTTGAAATGGAGGTATTGAGAAGTACATAGCAAGGTTGGATGCAAAAGATTACTCTCAAGTTGAGGGTATTGACTATGGTGAGATATTTTCTCTTATTGTAAAAATGGCATCCATAAGATTTTTACTTTCTATTGTCATTGCTTATGATTTAGAGGTTAATCAAATGGATGTGAAAACGATTTTCTTTCATGGTGACCTGGAGGAGGATATTTATATGACATAGTTAGAGTGCTACATGGTGAAAGGTAAAAGTAATTTGGTTTGCAAATTGATGAAATCTTTGGATGGCCTAAAATGGAGTCCTAGGATGTGGTACTATAAATTTGATACATATGTGTTGAGTTAGAGATTTGAGAATTCTAAATTAGATCATTTTGTTCATTATAAAATTGAAGGTAATCGTTTCGTATTTATTGCCATATATGTTGATGATTTATTATTTATTGGTAACGGGAAAGATATGATTTCAGAATTGAAGTCTCAACGTGCAACTAAATTTCAAATGAAAGATCTTGGTGCAACTAAGCACATTCTTAGAATGGAAATTAGAAGAGATAGAGTGAATAGAAATCTATGGCTTGGCCAAAGTAAATATGTCAATTCAATTTTATAGAGGTGTGTTCCTATTTTCAGAGCTGAAACAAAGTTATATCTATTTTAGATTTTCCAACATCCCCATCAAAAATGGAAGACACATGAGTCTAGAGTGCTTTACCAAAACATAGTTGGAAGTTTGATGTAGCTATAGTTTGTACTAAACCAAAAATTGCCGAAGTAGTGGGAGTTATTTCTAGATATATGTCTAATCCTGATAGAGTTCATTGGGATGCACTTAAAAGAGTCTTCATATATTTATGGGGTACCTTAGATTATTTCTTGTGTTATCATGATAATTTGACAGGAGATGAGATTTCTCTTGATATTCATGGTTATGTGGATTCATATTTGTTAGGAATTGCATGCAAAAAATATAAATTAAATGCAAATAAAGATTAAATAGAGGAATGAAAACACACAAAAATAATAACAACGAGAGACAATTTTTAACGCGGTTCACCTAAATGTGGGTTACATCCACCAACAGAGAGTCCAATATCATTATCCAACAAATCAAACCGATTACAACCAACAATCCTTGCAACTCAATACCACTGCAAGTGCTACAATACAATATCAATGGAAACCCCAACCCTTAGCTATTTTATCAAGACTTATGTCAGTTACAAAATAAGGTTTTTTATGTCAGCCAATAGAAAATAACTACCGATGCCCTTATTAAATAATAAAAATCGTTTGAGGTTTTGGGGGGCATGCCAGAGGTGCTACCCTTGGACCTCGCAAGGGGCGCTACCCCTTGACCCCGTCTTGGGGGTGTTGCCTCCAAACCCCTGTTGAATAATTTGGGGGGAAATCACACCGATAAAAAGGAAAAATTTAACCTCCAAGTTTGATTAGGCTCCATAGAACAATAAGATTTGGTTAGGTGATGTTGATAGGATATGATCCACTAGTGCTTATATGTTTACTTTATTTGTTGGTGCAATTAGCTAGATGAGTAAGAAATAGGTTGTGGTTGCCTTGTCCACTACTACAGCTTGGTATATGGTATCCACTCATGGTTGTAAAGAAGCCATTTGGCTTAAGATACCATTTTTAGATATTGGAATAAAACAAGGTTGCAATGACAATATATTGTGTCAGAATGTGATCTGCCTAGTTAAGAACTTGACATTTCATGCCAAAACCAAACACATTGATGTACAATATCATTTTGTTAGAGATATATGGTTGAGGATGACATGGTGAAGCTCGTTAAGGTAGATATTTTGATGAATGTTGGTGATTCTTTAATTAAGCCTATGAGAACATAAAATTTTAAATGGTGTTCAGAGTCTATGGGCCTTTCGAACCCTAGAAATTAAGAGATGATTTTTATGCTCCCTTTCATTGCTCTTGCAAGGTGTTCGACAAGTGGGAGATTGTTTGGAAAATGTGTCTCAACCTTGCAATTGCAAAAAAATTACTATTGAGAGGTAAGTGTGGGGTACCCCTCCTGTGGGGTACCTCTCCTATGGGGTCTGATGGGCTCATCCCCCATGGGATTTCAAGGGTTGTGTGCCCCAATGGGGGTTTGGGGGTTGTGTGCCCAATAGGGGGTTCAAGGGTAGTGCCCCTAAAAGCCACATTTTATGTATATTTTATTAATGTAAATATAGATCATTCATCATTAGGTCTTAGATCTAATGATAGATATTTTGTTGGCTTGTATTTCCTTTGAAGACAACTCTATTTTATGAGAGAAATTGTATTATGAACGTGTGTGATGTATTTTGAGAGTCCAATGATGGTTGTGTTGCCTCTAGATCTTTGGTTGGTGATACTCCTATGAGAAGCTTGCTTTGCAAGTGTATTGCAATCTTTGTGATTTTTGAATAATATATTGGGCAGCTTTTGGAGTGTGGATTTTTTCTCCCGAAAGGGTTTTCCCCATGTAAATCATTGTGTTGTGGTATGAATGATATTTATGTTTAAGTTTCTATAACTGCTCTAAAGATCTAATTTTTTTTTGCATTATTCTCCTCTCAAGATTAGTGTAGGAAGTTGTTCCACTACCTTAACTTGCTTACATTAAATAGTTACACATTTTTTGAATCCAAAAGATGTGTCACACTCTATGCTTCACAAACTATAGCTTAAAAAAAGAAAATAATTTCATAAATTCTTGACCAAGTTAGGGTAACCAAACAAATGGTTTTTAGTATTTAAAAAAAATCTTACTAAATAAATCATAACCAATTATTTACTTACAAAATAATGTGTCAAATCCAGGAATGTGTCTAGTTGTATTGACAAATTCAAAAAATATTTATTTTTGCTCATAATTACATTTGTCGAACAAACACATGCTTTTTTTTCAAAACTTAAAGTACTACTGCATTGAAATTTCAAATTTTCAATGAAGAAAATTATATTTTTCCAAAAAAATCTTAGTAGCCTACAAACTACATTCAATTTGTTACAAATTCTATTCCTACATATTTTCCAAATTATAGTAATAACCTATTCAACTTTTTATGTGAAGTTTCTTAAGTCTTTTTGTTTTTGTATTTTCATTGCCATTTAAGGGCCTCGTTTGGTCCATCATGATCCTATAGTGACCCAAATCACTCATTATAAATACTATATATTATAAAAATAATTTATTAAAAAATGCTTAAGCAATATACTAAAATTATTTTTAAATAAAAAATTAGAATCTATGTACAAAATCTAAAAAATTACTAGTTCACTTTATCTTCAGATTCTTAACGATTTTCTTTTTATTAGTGATAGAAAGTGAAATTTTAGTTTTTTTTTTTCATTTTGGTGTCCTAATTAAGACAAAAAGTGGTGCACACAAATTTTGAATTATTCAAAAGCTACTTGGTTTTAGGAAGACCATTGAATAGTATAAAAGCTCTTGGAGATCTATGGTGGTTTGAGACACAAGGTTCATTAACTTGAATTAAAAAAAAAAATCTAATAATCTCACGAGACCCTTGTGTTAGCAAATTTCCCATTCAATAAGAGCTAATGAAGCTAACAAATCCAGAGGATAGTCCTGGTAAAGTGTGTTGCTAACCATTATCTATGAATTTCATCCAAAGTTCATAAAATTCTCACAAGATAGGATTAAGAATGCAATGCCATTATTCTTCCAAGACAACATCATAACCACCCAAGGTTAGGACGAACATGCCAAATTTGAGAGTGTAGATGCCTTTGGGAATGTGAACATGTCATCACTTGCCCTTCCAAGGTAAGGTTCCTACACTAGAAATTATTACTTCAAAGCTAAAATAGGGATAGTTAAAAAAGCTAATTGTTTCGCCAATCTTGGGTTATTAAAATTACAAGTTTCTTTTGGATTGATAATAATTGTATGTAGAGAAGGAGATTCGCTACTCCCGAGTCTCTAGGACACGAAGGAGTCTATAGGGAGTGAATTGTCCTCAACTTCCTCAAGAAAATAAGCTCAAGTGACTAAGACGGGTAAAAGGGGGTTTTTTGATTATTTTTTATGTTTTATGACTGTTTATGGAAAAAAGAACATCAAAAGCTGAATGAGCAGGCCTTAGAGGTCTCAAGAGACAAACAAAATAGCCCTCACCTAGAGGACAAAAGCATGGTGATAGGGAGGTTGGATGAATCAATCATTGATTCATGCTCTAGGTCTTGTTTGGTAGACCCCTAGGGTGTTTTACTCCACCTTAGATAACTTATAGGACCCTTCCTTCTAAGGTTCCCCTGGTTCTCCTTGCCAACCCAACTATCAATTAAGTCCTTCCTTCCATCTCAACACTTGGTGCTATCTTGTAACCCTAGCCATTTACCCTTAAGCTACCTTAAAGGTCACTATCCTCCAATTCTTGAAATGATTTTTACAGAGGTGTGGTGGTGCTTCCAAACATTGCATTCCATCCTATTTGGGGCTTTAGGGGTCCACCAAACTCCATTTGTAGGTCGCTTTCACCAAACCCTTACATTAGGCCTAAAAGGCTACTAGCCCTAATTAGGTCTCCTTACCCGAGAGATCAAGATTTTTCTCAAAGTCTTTCCACAACAACCCCCAATCTTTCCTTGGGATTCCTGGTCCACATTCTCACCCCTCAAATATTTTCAGGGTCTTGGGTCCTCAATTAGCCATACCATACCCTAGCTGAAATTGGGCAAAAATCAGGGTTTTAGGCCTTTCCTGACCTTTCTGCAATTGGCTGAGTCCTTCCCTTACAAACGGATAGGTAGATTTCCCTCCCCTTCACCATAGCTTGGTAAGACCCATGCCTACCTTCTCCAATTGGAAATTTGTCTTGAAAGTGTCACCTCTGCAAATCAAGTGCTCTGCACTATGATCTTTCCTAGCCAGACTCTCCTCTAGCTCGCCTAGGATAAGACTTCACCATTAGCTCTTGCAATTTCAAAGATCCTAACTCCTACAGTATATACATCCATGGAGTCTAGTCACCAATCCCAAGGGGCCGTACCACTTGTACGGTGGGAAAGTGAGCTAACCCTCCATGTTTCACAAACTGTCTGGTTCAGACCAGCAACAGTGAAAAACACAAAATAATTACAAGAATACTTGAAACTAAACAACTAAACTATCTACTACCACACAATATTCAAAGAGTAATTACACTACCCTATGCATGAATTACAGTACTGAAACTAATCCATTAAAGATCACTGTAACACCAAAAACAAGAAAATTCACATCTAAACACATATGTCTCCTTTCTTCAATTCATAACTTTCTTTCCATCACAAAAAATTTCAACCTTTCTTTCAGGTCGAGGCCAACCATAAATAGATCTTCAAAAACAGTTATGCCCTCCCCTTGGTTGTGTAATTTTAATTACATTGTGGCAAAGTTGCAAAATGCAACATTTTGCAACTTTTGCCAGTTTCTAGTAAATTGAGCAAATGAGTTTCTAAACTCATCCAACCTTTCCCAATTACTATCCTAAAGACCAAAACACATTTCTGACCCAAGGTTGAATCCAATGACATCATGAGGACATCAACTTGTAATCTGTGCCAAATAGAAGGCTTACAACTTCATGGCCTTATTTGCACCTTATACAAGTCCTAACCTCTAACCCTATCTCACCTACTCAATGGTCAACATGACCTACATCTAATCACAACCAAAATGCCATTAAGGCTCACACATGACTAACTAAAATAGATGGCTTAGATTTCCTAGGCAACCTATGGGTGCTCTTGCACCATTCTCCCCCCCCCCCTCTGCACAAACACTAAGGAATGTGAGGAGAGATCAGAAATAAATCAATACCCTGCTTCTTGAACTGAGCTTCATCCACCCATGTAGCCTCAGACTCTGGTTTGTCCTTCCATTTGATGAGATGCTCCATGTACACCCTATGCCTTGTAGACTTCTTCACTCTGGATTCCAAGATCCTCTCTGCTTGCAGCTTGTCTCTAGGAGGTAAGGCTATGTTACTCACATCCTTCAAGACATCCATACTATTCTGATCCATGTCAGTGACTGGTCCTTTATACCTGATCAAATTAGCCACATTAAACACTAGTGAAATGCCTAAGTCTGCAGGCAACTCCACCTTGTAAGCATTCTTCCCATACTTAGCTAATACCTTACATGGTCCCACTCTCTTCATATGCAACTTAGTTGATGTGCCTTTCTGCAATCTGGATTTGTTGAGATGGACCATGACAAAATCACCTACTGAAAATTGGATATCTTTCCTAGACATATCCACCTTAGTTTTCAACTTTTTAGTAGCCTCGGTGACTGTCTTCTTCACCTGCTCTTGAATCTCCTTCATGGTCTGAGAGAAATCCTCTGCATGACTACTCCTATGCTCCATAGCTCCTAGATCCCTGAACTCACACACACCTCTAGGGTGCATACCATATACTATTTCAAAAGGACTCTTCCCTGTGGTCCTGTTCACACTGTCATTGTATGCATATTCTGCTTGTGAGATGACTAAGTCCCATGTCTGTCCATACTCCTTGGTAAGGCATCTTAGAAGGTTACCTAACACTCTGTTTATCACCTCAGTTTGTCCATCTGTTTGAGGATGGTAAGCTGATCCAAAAGACAAGTTAGTACCTAGTCTGCTCCATAGAGTCTTCCAAAAATGACTCATAAACTTCACATCCCTGTCCGATACTATGCTCAATGGTAAGCCATGGATCCTCACAATCTCTTTGAAGAAGAGATGAGCAATGTAACTAGCATCATGGGTAGTCTTGCAAGGAACAAAGTGACTCATCTTACCAAACCTATCTACCACCACATAGACACTATCAAACCCTGTCTTAGTTTTAGGGAGTCCTACAACAAAATCCATACTAATGCATTCCCATGGTCTGTTGGGAATAGGTAGAGGTTGATACAAACCTGCATTACTAGCTCCCCCTTTGGCTTTCATACAAACTACACACTGCTCCACATACCTTCTGACATCCCTTGGCAACTTGGGCCAATAATAGAACCTCTGTACCAACTCCATTGTCTTATTGATACCAAAATGACCACTAAGACTACCATTGTGCTTCTCTTGGATGAGATTTTCTCTCATTGAACCCTTGGGAACACACAACTGATTCCCCTTGAACAAAAGTCCACTCTACAATGTATATTCTGAGAATTGAATGTGAAAGTGATTAGCAAAATCAGAACATACCTTGTATGCTTCAGAAAATTCTTCATCCTCTCCATAGAGATCTGTGAAACTCTCTATCCCAATGCTTTTGAATTGAATCTCTTGCACTATCAGCAACCTCCTACTTAGTGCATCTGCCACCTTGTTCAACTATCCCTTCTTGTGCTTGATGGTAAAGGTGAAGGCTTGAAGGTACTCCATCCATTTCAAGTGTCTATTGCTCAACTTTTCTTGTGTGTTGATGTAGCTTAGTGCTTGGTTATCTGTAAACACAACAAACTCTTTAGGTAGGAGATAATGCCTCCACTTTCTAAGTGATTGTACTAGAGCATATAGTTCTAGGTCATAGGTAGAATACTTCTTCTTAGCTTCATTGAGCTTTTCACTAAAGAAATCTATAGGCCTGCCTTCTTGGCTTAGTACTCCTCCTACTGCAATTCCACTGACATCACATTCCACAGTGAATAACTTATCAAAACTAGGTAACAAAAGGATGGGTTGAGTTGCTACTTCTTGTTTCAATTTCTCAAAACCCTTCTCTGCTTCAAGAGTCCATTTGAACTTAGTCTTTAGCCCACCCTTGATAGTATCTAACACTGGTGCACAAATGCCACTAAAGTTCCTTATAAACTTTCTATAAAACTGAGCTAACTCATGAAAACTTCTTACCTATGTCCCGGTGGTTGGTGTAGGCCAATTGAGGATAGCTTCCACTTTGCTTGGGTCCATCTTCAATGAACCTTGGGATACTACAAACCCCAAATACACAAGCTCTTGTTTGAAGAACTCACACTTTTCTAGGTTGATGGCTAACCTCTCCTCCTGCAACCTTTTAAGAACCAGCTCCACATGCTTCAAATGTTCTTCTGCTGTCTTGCTAAAGATGAGTATATCATCTAGATATACCACCACAAATATCCCCATGAAATCCTTAAGCACTTCATTCATGAGCCTCATGAATGTGCTAGGGGAATTTGAGAGGCCAAATGGCATAACTCTCCACTTATACAAACCATCAATTGTCTTAAAAGCTGTCTTCCATTCATCCCCATCTTTGATTCTAATCTGGTGGTAGCCACACTTGAGGTCCAACTTGGTGAAATACTTTGACCCTCCAAGACAATCTATCAAATCCTCTATCCTAGGAATAGGAAATCTATATCTTATAGTAATCCTATTGATAGCCCTAGAGTCAGTGCAAAGTCTCCACTTACCTCCTTTCTTGGTTGCTAAGACCATTGGTACTGCACATGGACTGATGCTCTTCCTAATTAGTCCTTGGTCTAGTAACTCCTGCACTTGCCTAGCCACTTCCAAGTTCTGATCTGGTGTGAGTTTATAGGCTGCTTTGTTAGGTAATGAAGCTCCTGGTATGAAGTCAATCTGATGGCTGATAGCTCTCTTTGGAGGCAATGTTGCTGGTGTTCCATCACTGACTATATCCTTGAACTTCTCAAGCAACTTCTAGACTGTCACTGGGATAACTGTCTTCCCGGCCTTGTCTTCTTCCTTGGGTTGCACCATAACAACATATCCTTCACCTCCTTGTTGTAGAGTGTTGATAAACTCCTTGCCACTACTTAACAAGACACTAGGGGTCTTTGACTGTCCTTCTTCCTCATCTGACAGTGACTGCAATTTGAATGTCTTTCCATCCTTCTTGAATGAAATAGTGTTCTCCTTTCCATCATAGATGGCTCCTCTGTCATACTGCCATGGCCTGCCCAATAGAAGATGGCATGCATCCATAGGCAACACATCACAAATCAGCTTGTCTTTGTACCCTCCAATTGAGAACTCCACCATTGTCTGCTCATTCACAAGAACACTCTGTCCTTTATTCAGCCATGTCACCTTGTAAGGATTAGTATGGGGTATCTTCTCCAATTTTAGCTTGTTTACTGCTTCCTTTGAGATAATGTTATCAATATACCCTGAATCCACTATAACCTTGCACACCTTTCCAAGTATTTTGCATCTTACCCTGAATAAGGCTCTTCTTTGTTTTGGCTCCTCCTTGACTGGTTGTCTGATTAGAACTCTTCTAAACATCAAGTTCTCCCCCATTTCTGATTCAATGTGACTAACCTCTGGTGACTTGATACTCATGGTGTCCTCTTGAGCATATGCTACCCTCTTCTCTGTATTTGAAGAAGATGCTTTCTCCGGGCACCTATAAGCTAGATGTCCTACTTGACCACAATTATAACACTTCATACTAGCAAAGTATGAGTTACTTATGCCTGCTCCTCTTCCTCTATTAGAACCTCCTTGAGATCCTCTACCTCTTCCATAGCCTCCTCTAGAAGTTGTTTCACTTCCATGCTCTATGAGTTTAGACTCTCCCTGACTTCTTTGTTCAGTCCCTCTACCTTGGTATCCACCTCTATATCCTCTTTGATCTCTGCCTTTCCCTCTACTCTTAGAAGCCTGGTCTTGTTTCCTCTTGCTTCTTTCTTCAATCTTTACAGCCAATTGATAACATTGGTGTACTGTCTTGGGACTTAGAAGAGTCATTTCCTCTTGAATGTTCCACTTCAAACGATTAAGATACCTAGCCACCTTAAAACTTTCATCTTCTGAAACATTAGACCTCATGCAAAGTTTTTGAAACTCCTCAGTATAGGAATTCACATCTTGGTCTCTTTGTCTCAAGCTCTGTCTTTTCTTATGCAACTGAATTTCATAATCATCTGGCATATATGCTTCTCTCACTTTGGCAACCATTCCCTTCCAAGTAGAAATAGGCTTCTTGCCTTCCTTTTCCCTCTCTGTCTGAATGAATTTCCACCATGTCAAGGCAGAACCTCTTAATCTTGATTTGGCCACCTTTACCTTCTGTGCTTCGGTGACTCCATCACACTCAAAATGGTTTTCCATTCCCTCTATCCAATCCATGACTAGATCAGCTTCCAATTTCCCACTAAATAGTGGTATGCCTTCAAGTGCTTTTCCACTCAAAGCTTTTAATGCCTTTAAGAAAGGCTCTTCTTGCAGAACAGGGTCAGGTTCAGGGGTCTTGTCTTCCTCTACAACCTCTTTACTCTTGGGTTCCCTTCCTTCCAATTTATCATTGACCTCATCGGTCTTGGTCTGCACATTATTCATTGCTTGCTCCAGTTGGGCTAGTCTTTCCCTCAATCTTCTATTGTCTTCCTCTTGATCTTCGACCTTCTTGGCCAATTCTACATTTGTCACCATGATTGTAGAACCACTAGATTCAAGATTTGACATACAAGATTCTATCCCAAATCGTTTGTTGCTCTAATACCAATCTGATAGGGAGGTTGGATGAATCAATCACTGATTCACGCTCTAGGTCTTGTTTGGTAGACCCCTAGGGTGTTTTACTCCACCTTAGATAGCCTATAGGACCCTTCCTTCTAAGGTTCCCCTGGTTCTCCTTGCCAACCCAACTATCAATTAAGTTCTTCCTTCCAAGTCAACACTTGGTGCTATCTTGTAACCCTAGCCATTTACCCTTAAGCTACCTTAAAGGTCACTATCCTCCAATTCTTGAAATGATTTTTACAGAGGTGTGGAGGTGCTTCCAAACATTCCATTCCATCCTATTTGGGGATTTAGGGGTCCACCAAACTCCATTTGCAGGTCACTTTCACCAAACCCTTACATTATACCTAAAAGGCTACTAGCCCTAATTAGGTCTCCTTACCTGAGAGATCAGGATTTTTCTCAAAGTCTTTCCACAACAACCCGCAATCTTTCCTTGGGATTCCTGGTCCACATTCCCACCCCTCAAAGATTTTCAGGGTCTTGGGTCCTCAACTAGCCATACCATACCCTAGCTGAAATTGGGCAAAAATCAGGGTTTTAGGCCTTTCTTGACCTTTTTGCAATTGGCTGAGTCCTTCCCTTACAAACGGATAGGTAGATTTCCCTCCTCTTCACCAAAGCTTGGTACGACCCATGCCTACCTTCTCCAATTGGAAATTTGTCTTGAAAGTGTCACCTCTGCAAATCAAGTGCTCTGCACTATGATCTTTCCTAGCCAGACTCTCCTTTAGCTCGCCTAGGATAAGACTTCACCATTAGCTCCTGCAATGTCAAAGATCCTAACTCCTACAGTATATACATCCATGGAGTCTAGTCACCAATCCCAAGGGGCCATACCACTTGTATGGTGGGAAAGTGAGCTAACCCTCCATGTTTCACAAACTGTCTGGTTCAGACCAGCAACAGTGAAAAACACAAAATAATTACAAGAATACTTGAAACTAAACAACTAAACTATCTACTACCACACAATATTCAAAGAGTAATTACACTACCCTATGCACGAATTACAGTACTGAAACTAATCCATTAAAGATCACTGTAACACCAAAAACAAGAAAATTCACATCCAAACACATATGTCTCCTTTCTTCAATTCATAACTTTCTTTCCATCACAAAAAATTTCAACCTTTCTTTCAGGTTGAGGCCAACCATAAATAGATCTTCAAAAACAGTTATGCTCTCCCCTTGGTCGTGTAATTTCAATTACATTGTGGCAAAGTTGCAAAATGCAACATTTTGCAACTTTTGCCAATTTCTAGTAAACTGAGCAAATGAGTTTCTAAACTCATCCAACCTTTCCCAATTACTATCCTAAAGACCAAAACACATTTATGACCCAAGGTTGAATCCAATGACATCATGAAGACATCAACTTGTAATTTGTGCCAAATAGAAGGCTTACAACTTCATGGCCTTATTTGCACCTTATACAAGTCCTAACCTCTAAAACTATCTCACCTACTCAATGGTCAACATGACCTTCATCTAATCACAACCAAAATGTCATTAAGGCTCACACATGACTAACTAACATAGATGGCTTAGAGTTCCTAGGCAACCTATGGGTGCTCCTACACCACATGGATTAAGGATGACAATGCGATGTGCTAGCGTCTCAACGGTCCACCGGTGTCTCGTACAAATCAAAAGCAAAGTCATTCACCAAAAACTCACAAGGCCTACTAACTACTTAAAAATTAAAGTTTGACAATTTTGACTAATTTAGCAGAATGTAGAAAATAAAGGAAAAAGCACAACAACAAGAACACTATATAATGCAAGTAAATAAGTTATTAAACAAAGTGATGAAGAGTGAAAGAGAGGAATAAACTCATGGGTGGTCCAACTATGAAGCCTCTCGCAAAGCTCCACATGAACAACCTACACACACAAAAACAATAAAAGTGTTGGGGCTATTTCAAAGATTTCCTTAGTCAAACCCTCGTTTTGGTGTTTCCACCTCCATGGATAGCCAAAAATATAGTAAGATAGAGAAATCGACAATAGATAGTATGAAGTGACAAGGTAAAGAAAGAGAACATGCAAGATATCAATACGGTACTCATAAGAATGATAATATAACAAAAATAAGTGTTACCCTCCCTCCAACAAGCTTGAGAAGTTGAGAGGAAGTGCAATGCTTTGAGAGAGCTTGAGACAAAGAAGTAGAGCCATGAATGTGCAAGAAGCTTGATGTAGAAGAGCAAGAATGTAGGCATGAAAGGTGTAGAATGAGAGAGTAAAGTTGCAAGAAGAAGAGATTGAGAGAATGTGTGATAAAATGTGTGAATGAATTGCTAGAAAGTAAGAATGATTGAATGAGAGGGAAGAAGGCACGTTTGAATGAAGAATTGCATGCAAGAGGGATGTTTTCGAGCATGTATGTGACTGTAGAGGTGTTACACTTTGTGGGTAGGCAAAAGTGTAATGCACCAACATCCACAAGATTAGGAATCTTGTCAAGATGTTCATGTTGTGCGCAAATTTTTGTGTGATGCAAAAGTGTCCCCAAAAAAATTCCCTCAACAACCGAAAATGACCGGGTCAAGGATAAAAATGAAGGCTAAAAATACAGGGATTAGCATTATCATTTTTATTTGCTTGATTTATGGATTTGATTGTGTAATAATTTTTGCCTCCAGAAATCAGTTAAATAAACATTATGGATTATGGAAATTTGATATCATTAATTATCATTTTTATTAATGTGAAATTTCATAAAGGTACACTTTTACAACATTACATTGTAGAGTGTGTTTCTTAGAAAAAGAAATTGTCCTTCATTGTCCAAGGAGTGGAGATCCCAACCAATACATGCATAAATATTTAGCGGTACTTGCTCAACATTTTTATCGTCGATTAGCGAATTCTCCTCTATTAGGCCTCTTTGACATCTTACTATTCTTCTAGCTCTAGTGGATATTCTACATAAAACATGTTGGGTCCCAAAACTATTGCTCCACTTCCTAGAAGCAAACTCCACTCACGAGGCTAGGGTTTTCATTAAGTGAAAATGGCTTATCAACAGAACAATGAAGGGTTTAAGGTCAACTCTATGAGAGTGGGTTATCTCTCCTGCACTTTGAGCTCAACTTAGAATCATGAGGATCTACCTAGGGGCATACCCTAAAAGGTATTGAAATCATATAAAATGAATAATAATGAATTAATGAGAGCCAAACCCAACATGTCAACTTGGTCCCAAAGATTGTCTTTGAACCAAGTAAAACTAGCTATCTCTAAATCCATATATATAGCTAGTATGAATGCACAAGAATAACCCACATGAGATGGATTCATTTGAGGCTCACTAAAGATAGATCCATGTTTATGATACGAGGTTATAAATGCATAAAAATAATTCTACTCCTATACTATTGATTTATTTTGTGTTTGATGGTGTGAGATTAGTTCTTGATTCCAAGCTAGTGCATATTTATTAGGCAACAAAGTCACAACATAATAAGAAGAGAAAAAATAGGAGAATAAGAGCATGGATCTATGTATTTACATACAATAATGACCATGAAATCTTGTAAGTGAGCATACTTAGTAGTCGAGAGCACAATTACATGTATCATAAAATGAGAAATATCATTATAAGTCTTGCAATGTTTTCATAACCATGTAACATTCATCTAACCTAACATCACATTCATGGTAGAAAATATGGGAAAGGGAGATCCCTAGTTGTGACTAAGAAGCTTTCCTAAATACATACTTAGTGTTATGGAGACATTCTACAACACAATATATTTATAATGCTACTCTTCTTCTATTTTGCATGTTTACAATCCCTCAACAAACTAGATCTGGCATCAATGGTTACCTTGCAGCTTCCTTGGCATTTGGAGACCACTACAAAACCAACCTCTTGAAAATGATCAGAATCATAATTAGTATACCCACCGAGCATCAAACCTAATTGCCGCATTGTAGCACACTTGAAAACCATAGTTGAGATTGATTCCTACCCAAAAACGAGAGCTTTAAATTGAATGAAGGTATCTACATTTATTTTGGGTAGTTGTGTGAAACAACATATCAATATGCATTGGTGGAGGATGAGTTGTGTCATTTGCCAATTAGATCAGCAACAAAAACTTCTATAGCACTTAGGAAGACTGCCAAAAGGAATATTTCAAAACCATATGTTCTTTTAACATGATCAAGAACTCATCGGAGCTTCCATTGGTTCCAAGAACTACTAGAACCACCAAAAACCTCCCATTCCCTTTTAATCACATTAATTCTTCCTTTTTCTTGTTCCTTCACATTCCATTTACCTCATTGTGGGTTGCTACCCCACTAGGAACAACCACCACTTTCTCATTCATCCCCTTTGTCCGTGACTTCAACCCCATTATGAACTATCAAGACTTTGACTAGGAAAGGAAACTCGTCAATCTATTGAGTCCTAACAAAAGAAATATGACTAATACTCCACATAGTGATGTCATGGTGTTAATTTTTCATCACAAATGTAACAAAACCATTTTCTTGGCAAGCTCATATAATTTCTTTAGTGAGACATTTGATACCAATATGGAGCAATTTTTGGGGGATGGGACATTGCGATTCAACACAATGTTCTTGAGTTGGGTGTACTTAGAGAATTGACACTAAACTATGGGTTTATCTTCTACAATTTTTTCCAAACCTATGCTTTTCATCATATCAAGTTGGGTTTGAACACTTTGACCTCAACCTACAATTCCTCCTTGAGGCCACCTATGAAAAAATAGTAAATAAGTCATCTATCAACCCTTTGGTTTGGTTGCACTTTCTCAAATTTAGTTTGATAGTCATGAAAAAAAACAAGTTCCCTCAATTTGGTTAAAGCTCTAATAAAGTCTTCAAATGAATTGGTACTAAATCAAATCAAGAATTTTTTTATAAATTTAGTCCAACTAAGTTGAGGCATATACCATTTATACTAGTAGATTGGTTATTTTCCAAGTCGAGTGAGGAAATAGTGACTATGTCTCCCCAAGGAGTATTATGGAGAGTACAATATTATCTAGCACCATAGATCCAACTAACTTAGGATCTATACCATCAAATTTGAGAAAATTAATCAATGTTATTAGATCAACCATTGGATAAGTCACAAGCAAATATATGGTTGAGAGATTCTAATATTTAGTTTTTCCCATCACTATGGGAGGAAACACAAGAGTGAAATTCCTCTAATTTAGTGGTTACTACTACATCTATTTACTTAGATCAATTTTTCACCATCATAAGAGGGATCCTAAGGTGGTGAAAAAAAGATGTCAAAGTTATATACTAAGATGGTCATCTTGAAGGGAGGATTATGATAAGACAATTAGCTAAAGAGGAAAAAAGTACCTAGAGTTTCCTTTAGGGAAAATTTTGCATACCTTCCAACATCTTAGCCAAATACACAATTTAAAAAAAATGTAAATAAAAATATAATGATCAATATTGCATTGAAATAACAAAGTCATATTATAGTATATTTTTGGCCTCTTAGAGGGGGAAACCTACTAGATTAATGTTAAAGCCAATATAACTAATTGATAACACATTTTTCTATTTAAACCCTCTATTTGAAGTTGTTCTACTGAAGATAGCTACCAATTCTCATGCATATGGAATAAAGTTACTTGATAAAAAGGACAACTTACAATGCATATGCATATGATGATTTAATTAATTCTACCTTAAAACAAAAGTAATTAATTAGGAATAAATAGTTAGAATTGTGTGTGCTAATAGATAATGTGTCCCCTGGCAATTTTTGAAACCCTCTAAAGGTATTCATTATATTGTCGACCTAGATAGAAAGCAAACAAATATGGATTTGGAGAATTGGAGAGCACAAGAAAAATACAAATATGATCAAATGCACAAGAAAAGACAATTTTATAGACACAAAAGTGATCTAGGATGCAAAATCATCCCAAATATATATGGATGTCATACACAAATTTTGAGGTGATATATAGATAGAGAGAAACCATTCCCAAACTAACAATAAAACAATTCTAGAATAATCGTATTTGGTTATTAAGCTAAATAGCTCTATATTTCACATTGATTTCCTAAAATAATATTAATTTATGTCACCCACAAAACTATCAATTAATTACTCTGAATTAATTTATAATTATACATATATATTTTATTAAATTAACATATATTAAACTTTTCTAAAAATATTCTTTTACAAATATACAAGTCATGTCACATTTTCATGTAAATTTACATTCTATAAAACAATTCTAAAATACTTATTAAAATTATTCATCTTTGATTATTAAGATAAACACTCTTACATTTTATTCTAATTTTCTAAAATAATATTAAATTACCTTACCCACAACAACTATTAATTAATCAATCTAAATTATTTTATATTTATATATATATATATTTTATTAAATTAACATTAATTAATTGTTTCTTTAATGATTTCTTTTACAAATATATAAATCATATGGCATTCCATATACAATTAAACTATCATTTTAAAGTTAAATAAATTTCACAATCTTTACAATTGATCAAATAAAAATTATGTTCACATATCTTAAAAAATCTTTAAAATATTCTATAAAACTATTAATTCAATAATGTCATATTTCTATAATTACATGAGGATTTATTGCTTTGATTTTATTCCAATATTCCCCGCCTTCTCTTAATGTGTACCACCCTTTATCCATCCCTTTTGAACTATAAACATCCAACGACTCTAGACTTTTCAACCGCTCCAATCCCTCCACTTTCTTCACTACTAGACATTCATACAAGACGAATTTTTGAAGGCATGTCATGGCTCCCTCCTCCAATTCTGGAAACTCCTTTAATGAATAGAAACTTTCAATTTGCAAGAAGCGGAGTTTTGGAAACCCTCTCGACTTCCCAAATGCCTTTGGCAATTCTCTGCAGCTTCCGTTCTCCCCCAAATACAACCTCACAAGATTGGGCATTCTTTGCAACTCCGGACAATCACTAAACTCGCACTCAACTAACTCCAATTCCCTCAGCTTTGCCAGCTCACATATCCAACTCGGCACTACAAACCGCCATAGTTTAAGCCTTTCCAGATGTTTCATTGCTCTCATTTTCGAAAACTGCGCAAACTTTGCCGAAGCATAATTTTGAATATTCAAACTTCGCATCTTCACCAGATGCGCAAGGATCCCTTGTTCCATCCGCTTCAACTCCCTCCGACTCATAAGAATTAAGCTTAGTTCCTAAAGCTCAGTCATATTGACAAAATCGTCTATACTGAATTTGTCCTTTTTTTCGGACAGGTACAACCATCCTGATCGCAGTGTTTTCAAAGAGGCGAGCTCTGATATTCCCTTTGGCGCGTTCTCACTGAAAGGAGAGTATTCTAAATGTTGAAGACATCTAAGTTCACTTATCCATACTGGTAATGAATTGCAACTCCTAGGTAGAGCAAGAAACAAGAGACTTTTTAGATGGCTCACGCACTCCGGTACCTCCTTTATCAATGTATCCTTTAAATTCAAAACTTTAGGAAGAATCATCTTTCCAACAGACTCAGGCAATGTAGAAATATTTGTGGAGCTCAAATCTAGAACACACAGTCCTCTCATAGTGGTAAACAAGTTTGCTGGAATGCTTTGAATTTCCCAATTTTGAGACAGTGAGAGTGTACGGAGATAAACAGGACGGCTCTCTAAGATGGCATCCACATGCAGACCTTTCTTGGCCAGTAAAATCCGACACCATCCCACAGCACCACTTGTATGTGTAGACACTTCCTTAACAGAAAAAACACATTTATTTTCTTTAGATATTTGTATGGCCAAATCATGCAACAAATCATGAATTGTACATAATTTGGCTACAGAAAATCTATCAAATCTCTCACATAGTTCAAGCAGACACAACTGGACAAGTTGATCTAACCAATCCCAGGCCATATCCCATTGGTGTGAAAATTCCTATTGCAGTCATTATTAATCTCCTATCTTAAAAGATTATTTAACTGCTGAAAACTAATTCACAGCTAATATCGAAAAATAACACAACTGCAACTTCACTAATAAAAATACGGAAAGAAATGTGTAACACAATGAACACAATATTTTCGGACAAATTGTCCCTGGAAAAACCCCTAAGGGAAAACCAGTTCTACAGATGAGGAATTATATTAACTTCAGCAAATTAAGAGATACAAAGATTCCTTGCCTCTTACTGGCAGAACTCCGACAATCTCCCAACTTCCCACTGATATTCCCTCGCTGCTATCCCCAACGCTATCACTGCGCCCTTGCTAACACTGCAAGACTGTTTGCTATCACTGCAAACTCACAAACTCATTTGCTAGCACTGCAAATGCTTCTACAAAAACTTCTATATTCTCCATATGCCCAATGACCCCTTTTTATACTCCTCTCATTGGAAAACCAACGGCCAAGATCGATTCTCAATCGACGGCTGAGATAAATAACAACTTACCAACCACAACAAATTTGGTTGCAAGGTGTCACTAAAAGAAATCAATAATTAAATAATAATTATCACATCTCAACAATAAAATAACTATTATCTAATCCTAGCAAATGGACGAACAGCTGTCCAAGCTAACAAACTAACACTCCCTCTTAGCGAGGAAGTTGTTCTGCATGACACCCATCTTATCTCTGAAGAAGATAAATTTTTCCTTCCCCAATGCTTTAGTCAGAATGTCTGCTACCTGCTCCTCTGTAGGTATGTATTGTAGCTGAACAATACCTCGCTGTACACAATCCCTGATGAAGTGATACCTGATATCTATATGTTTAGACCTATCATGAAACACTGGATTCTCAGACAATTTGATGCAACTCTGATTGTCGCAGTGTAACACAGTAGTCTCAACCTTCTGACCAAACAAAGCCACTAGCAACTTCCGAAGCCATATAGCTTCACATGTTGCCATGCTAGCTGCAATGTATTCTGCTTCTGATGAACTCAGAGCCACAGACTTCTGCTTCCTGCTGAACCAAGAAACAACTCCTGATCCTAAACTGAAACAACACCCTGAAGTGCTCCTTTTGTCTATTGTACTGCCTGCCCAATCTGCATCAGTATAGCCTATCAACTTGATTCCTTCACCTCGAACATATCTGATCCCATACTCAACTGTACCACGCAAATAACGCAACACATGCTTGGCTGCTGTCCAATGCACTCTCTTTGGTTCAACCATGAACTGACTAAGAGAGTTTACTGCAAATGCTATATCCGGCCTGGTGTTGACCAAATACATGAGCGAACCAATTAACTGCCTGTATAAGGTGGGATCTACATCTTTGTCGTTAGATGTATCTACCTTCCTCCAATTAGTGATCATAGGTGTAGACATGGCTTTGCAATCCTCCATCTCGAATCTCTTCAAGATTTCAATGCAATATTTCCCTTGACCAAGGAAAATCTCTCCATCTGTCTGCCACACCTCCATGCCTAGAAAATAGTGCATGAGTCCCAAATCCTTCATCTCGAACTCTTCTGCAAGGTCCTTCTTGCAATCCTCTATGAGCCCTAGTGCACCTGTAAGAAACAAGTCATCTACATATAGAACAAGAATGAGAACCTCACCCCCAACCACCAAGTAGTAGAGGTTAGCATCTGCCTCACTCTTCACAAAGCCCATTTCCTGCAAGTATGTATCAATGCGCTCATACCACGCTCTAGGAGCCTGTTTGAGTCCGTACAAGGCTTTCTTCAATCTGCACACGTGGGTCTCTTTGTTGTGTGCTACAAAGCCTTCTGGTTGTTCTATGTATACCTCTTCCTTTAATTCACCATTAAGGAATGCTGTCTTGACATCCATTTGATGGATCTGCCATCCCATCTGCACTGCAAATGAGATTATAGCTCGTATAGAAGTATACCTGGCCACTGGAGCAAATGTCTCCTCATAGTCTATTCCCTCCTTCTGAGAGAACCCCTTGGCCACAAACCTTGCCTTGTATTTCTCGATGCTACCATCTGCACCGTGCTTTATCTTGAAGATCCAGCGTGATCCAACTACTGACCTATCTGTTGGTCTAGGCACTACCTCCCACACATCATTCTGCATTATTGAAGTATATTCCTCAACCATAGCATCTCGCCATACCTGATGTTGTGAAGCCTCTAGATAGTTGGATGGTTCACTATCTACCAACTGGCTGACTAATGCCACATAGTCATTGAACTTGGTTGGTTCTCTCCTTTGTCTCGTACTCTTCCTAGGAGCTCCCACAGACTCCTGAGTATCCCTTTGTGTGTCTTGAACCTCACGGTTCCTGCTGCCAACTGTAGAGGATGAAATATCAACCTCTATATCTTCTAGATGCATATCCTGTTGCACCAGTTGCTCCATACTCTGTGAATCTTCACTACCTGAGTCTATGCTTGTACTAGTAATAGTACTTGAGCTTTGCTGCCCTTGACTTGGACTTGGAGCTTTTGTTGGCTGCTCACTCTGATCATCTACTGGCAAATCTCTGGACCTTCTAAACGCCTTGTCCTCCATGAACTTGACATCGCGTCTGACAATAATTCTTCTGGTCCCTGGAATAAAAATCCTAAATGCCTTTGAAGTTTCACTATACCCAACAAGGTACCCCTTCTCTGCAGTCTGATCTAACTTGGTACATGTATCTCCTGGAATATGACAATATGCCAAACTCCCAAATATCCTGAAGTGACCAACATCTGGCTTTTTCCCTGTGAAAGCTTCCTCTGGTGTCATCTTCCCTAGTACCTTGTGTGGAACCCTGTTCTGAATGTAAACTGCAGTACTACACGCCTCTGCCCATAGGTAACGCGGCATGTCCTGGTCATGTAGCATAGCCCTTGCTGCCTCCGATATAGAACGGTTCTTCCTCTCAGCAACTCCATTCTGCTGTGGATTGTAAGGAACAGTCCACTCTCTCTTGATTCCTTCTCTGGTACAGAAATCCTGGAAGACATTTCCTTTGTACTCGCCTCCATTGTCTGACCGAAGAACCTTTATCTTCCTTCCTGTCGAGTTCTCCACAAGAGCCTTGAACTCTTGGAAGCGACTGAAAACCTCATCCTTGGTCTTCAAGAAGTATATCCAGGTCTTCCTGGAAAAATCATCAATAAAAGTAACATAGTACTCATATCCTCTGAGAGACTTTGTTGACATTGGTCCACATACATCCGAATGTACTAGATCAAGAACACCCTTAGATCTATTGTCACTCCTTGGAAAAGATGCTTTCGCAAACTTCCCCAACACACATCCCTTACATACATCATCATGCTCTGTGCTCACCTCTGGAACACCTATCACTGTCTCACGAAGCAATTTAAGTGCTCCATGATGAATATGGCCCATCCTCCTATGCCATAGCTCTCCAAGATCTCTAGGATTACTACTGCTCATGAGTGCCTTAGGAGTATCAAACTGTAACCTATAAAGGCGACCACTCCTAACTCCAATAGTTATGGGTGATTTCCAATCCTTGTGTTTAATCAACACATGTGTTCCTCTAAAAAGTACATTATACCCTTTATCCTGAAGAACAGATACAAAAATCAGATTCATACCTAAGCCTGGAACATGCAAGACATCATGAAGTGGAACTATCTTTCCATTCTCCCTCTGAAACTGAACAGTCCCTTTCCCAACTGGGTTGAGCTTGGACAAGTTCCCCATAGAAATCTGGATATTGGTTTCCTCCTCCTTGTAACTGGAGAAGTACTCTCTAACTCCTGTCATATGAAATGATGCTCCACTGTCTATATACCAAACACTCCGTGAGGTTGAGCTAATCATACAAGCTATGAGTGCAAACTCATCCTCCAATCTACTAGAGAGCTCCTCTGCACTTGCTGAAGCCGCCACTTGGTTCTTGCCCTTCTTATCTTTCTTCCTTTGTGGGCAATCGCTGACATAGTGGCCAAACTCGTGACAACCAAAGCACTTGACCTTAGATAGGTCCTTCTTCTTCTCACCTTGAGAATTTGATCCTTTTCTAAATCCCTTCTTTGCTTTCCCTTTTCCCGCTAGGGCAACGTTTTCTTGTTCTCCCTCACTTTTCTGACTCTTGTTGTTGGCTCCATTGACAAGACTTAGTCTAAGCTCCTCCTGAGTGAAATCACTCCATAGTCGATCCCAACTCGGTAGGGTGTCTCGTCCATTAATAACTTGAACAAAGACATCCCACTGCTTAGTAAACCCATTTAAGGCTATCCTTACTAGCTCATCATCTTCTGGCTTATCTCCAACAGCTGCTAACTCATCCTTGACAAGTCTAAGTCTAGTGAGGTAACTTGTAACGTCTTCTCCCTTGTTCATTCGGGTATTCCTCAACTTTTCTCTGAGAATCAGCTTCCTATTAGTGGTAGCATTCTGGTACAGTTTCATAATGGCATCCCACATCTTATTCGCCGTATCTAACTCAGAGATATGCGGAACAATATGATCCTTGACACCATCAAGGATAATCCTCCTCGCCTTGGCATCCTCTTTCTTGTATGCTACAAGTTGTGTTGCGTCTGTAGGTACAGCTACAACAGTGGTAACATAATCCTTGATACCATTCTCTTCCAACAATAAAGAAAGTCTGGCCTTCCAGACACCAAAATTTGAGGCACCATCTAATCTGTCCTGATCTCTCAAACTAGCTGAAGCCATCTCAAAGGATAAAAGCAATAATAATTTAAAAGATCAAACTAGGTTATAGAAACCCTCAATTTCTTTCCTAGGGCAAACCTTTTCTACCCTTAACACAGCTCTGATACCATGTGAAAATTCCTATTGCAGTCACTGATTATTAATCTCCTATCTTAAAAGATTATTTAACTGCTGAAAACTAATTCACAGCTAATATCGAAAAATAACACAACTGCAACTTCACTAATAAAAATACGGAAAGAAATGTGTAACACAATGAACACAATATTTTCGGACAAATTGTCCCTGGAAAAACCCCTAAGGGAAAACCAGTTCTACAGATGAGGAATTATATTAACTTCAGCAAATTAAGAGATACAAAGATTCCTTGCCTCTTACTGGCAGAACTCCGACAATCTCCCAACTTCCCACTGATATTCCCCCGCTGCTATCCCCAACGCTATCACTGCGCCCTTGCTAACACTGCAAGACTGTTTGCTATCACTGCAAACTCACAAACTCATTTGCTAGCACTGCAAATGCTTCTACAAAAACTTCTATATTCTCCATATGCCCAATGACCCCTTTTTATACTCCTCTCATTGGAAAACCAACGGCCAAGATCGATTCTCAATCGACGGCTGAGATAAATAACAACTTACCAACCACAACAAATTTGGTTGCAAGGTGTCACTAAAAGAAATCAATAATTAAATAATAATTATCACATCTCAACAATAAAATAACTATTATCTAATCCTAGCAAATGGACGAACAGCTGTCCAAGCTAACAAACTAACAATTGGTCCTCTCCTTCAGGGATAAATCCTTCCCCTATTCACAAATAAGTGAAATACTCAGGATCTATGTCCTCATCCTCGGGAAAGAAGGAAAAATATGCAAAACAGGGTTTAAGTTGTGCAGGCAAAGAGTCATAACTCAATTTCAATATCTCCATGACAGGGTTGGGGTCACCAATGGGAGTAACTAATCTTTCGAGTTGACGGCGCTTGAACTCCCATTTGCTGAGATCTGTGGTGTTGGCCAGAGATGCTGCTATTGTTTTGATAGCAAGAGGTAAATTTCCACATTCCTTTACAATCTTCCGACCCTCCTCTTCCATTTGCAGTGGCTCTTTATTTGGAAATGCGTAGAAACAAAATAATGTCCAACTTTCTTCATCTGACAAATTTTGCTTATCATAAATTTTAGCACTTGAATTTAGAGCAACCTGCCTATTTCTTGTGCTGATCACAACTTTACAATCTTCATCAGTTGGCAGACCAAGTTTATCAATTAAACTATTTTCAGTAGACAACGTCCACACATCATCCAGCACAATTAAAGACCGTTTCCCTTGGAGATGGCCATGAATCAATTCTGCCGTTGTTTCTTCACTTACGTTACCTTCCACAATATCTCTTAGTGAACCTATTTTGGAGGCTATATCCCATTGTAAATCCTTGAGAGAATAAGATTTAGAAATAGAGAGCCAAATAGAAAGATCATACTCGGATTTTACGGCTTTGTAGACATTTTGGAGAAGAAATGTCTTTCCCGAGCCGCCCATACCAACGACAGCTATATCTTGAATTGTTGGGTTTTTCAACAAGCGTACCATGTTTTCAACTTTGGAATCTATGCCCACTGGATGTGAATCTCTGGGCAGAAGATTAGATTTCTTCACCTGTGCTGATGTACTTGTTGACGCTGCTGCGTCTGTATATTTCGCATATCTTGGGAAGCCCTTAAATGTCTTCCCAACCTTTTGTTGCACGGCCAAGGCAATCTTTGTGCACATCATCTCGACATTACTGATATTTTTAAGGCAATGAGAATTCAAGAGGGTTCAAAATGAACATGGAGAGGGAAAAAAGAAAAAATTAGAACACTGAATCATAATAGATTCCAAGCAGACAACCTAAACAAAATAGGAAAAACTAAACGGAAAAAGGAAAAAACCTAAGCCTTACTCATCAGATGTGCTGAATTCGTAGCCAGAGATGAGTGAAGAAGAGTCGAGTGCTGCTTTCCACTGGTCAATCTTGTCGTTGCTAAATCTCCCCTTTTCTTGATGTTGAGCGAATGCAGGTGCATAAACTCCCTTGTCAGGGTAGCGAAGGTCAGAAGGTTTTCACATCATAAAATACGAGAAGCAGCTTATCTAGACACCAAGACGATTCCGCATATCGTGGTGAGAAGATGGCGATCTATACTCTAGAAGAGTATATCGCATTTTGTATGGCAGAGATAATTGAATCTTCCAATTCTAATTCTTGATCATCAAGAAATGTCCAACATTCCTTTTCCTCCAGTGATTAGTATAGTGCAAATGCCACAGTTTCTTTCGCATCAGGGCCTCGGTGGTTGATGAATGCATCATATATTTTTTTGATAAAGCAGACTCTTCCCTTTCAAAATCACTGAAAGAACGCTTGTGAGATGAGGAGGAAGACGCCATGAACTCCAAGTGCCAAAGAAAGATGGAAAATATAACTCAGGTTGAACTGGATTTTGATGAAAGTAGAGAAAATTTAAAAGCTTTAAAGCAGGGGTGATGTTTCTCCAATAATTCACTGTAACACGCTCAAATATATTTTTCTCTGCACGACTTGACTCTGTTTCAGAGCTCGCATTGCAAGTGGTCTGACGATGATGAAGTGGAGGGATCCAGTGACAGTAGATGCTGAAATGATATCTCTGGGTTACAGCTATATTGCGTAAATTGTAAGCAAGGCCAATTCATTTTCAGAGAGATGGAGATGGGCATTTGGAGATGGGCATTTGGGACGGAGGGAAATGTAATTTGTTGTTTGTTGTTTGGGTGGGAAATGGTTTTATTAAACTGCGTGCCCATCAACAGGTCAATGTTTTTTATTGTTTCGACGTGAGGGAAAGGAAAAAGACTCATATAATACATAGATAGTCAATGAAATTGTTTTCGATGACCGTGTTTAAGAGGTAATGTTAGAAACAAACTTCCAAACTGCTAATCACAAGAATACGTGTAAAATCTTAGGTAATATTATATGATAGAAAATTTCATAATTCTTATTATATACATTTAATTAAATTATAAAATTAGTTTTTACTTTTTCAATGTTTATCTCTATCTTTCCAAACTGCTATTTCAACGTTTATCTCTAAAAGATTGTGTATTTCTTTCAAAACTGTTATTTTTAAATTTTAAATGTTCAGGATCAAATGTCTATTTATCAAAAAAATCGTTTTTTCCAAAAATAAAATAGTTTTTAAATAAAAATAAAAATAAAATATTTATTTGTGTATTTGTAATAATTTAAATATATATTTATATTTAATATTCATTAAAAATAAAATTTATTCAAGTAATAATTCATTTTGTATATGTTTATGAATTTAAATTCTTAAAAGAATAATAAATAATCAAAATCATTATCTAAGTTATATTTTATTTGAAAAATTATTTATTTTTAACTATTTTTTCTAGATTGCCACTACTATTTGTGGGTTTCCATATGAGATATAAAATTATAAACAATTTAATTGTTGTCTTATTTTTAAGATTATTAGCTAAAAATTAAAGAGTCAATTATAAAATTTTCTATGAGATTATATAGTAAATTGAAATTTCCACATTCAATAAAGATTGAATATTTTTTTTTTTCAAATTATACATATTTAATGCATTTACAAAGTGTTGTCTTCAATGTTTCTAAATTAAAACAAACATTAAGGACTAATATAGTTTTCTAAATAATGCTTAAATAGTGATTACCTTATTATTTTATTTGATAAATATTTTATTTTGAAGGATTCTTAGATTATCACAATTATTGGTAGGATTTTGCATGAGATATAAGGACTATAGAAAACTTAATTTTTGTCTTATATTTTTGGATTATAATATTTAATGCATCTACAAAGTGTTGGCTTCAATGTTCATAAATTAAAAAAAAAACATTGTAGAACAAATATAGCTTTCTAAATAATGCTTAAATATTAATTTCCCTATTATTTTATTTGATAAATATTTTATTTTGAAGGATTCTTAGATTATCACAATTATTAGTAGGATTTTGCATGAGATATAAGGACAATAGAAAACTTAATTGTTGTCCTATATTATTGGAATGTTAATTCAAAATCAAAGAGTCAACTATAAAATTTTCAATGAAATTGCATAATAAATATGGAATTTCCACACAATAAAAATTGAATATAATTTTAAAAAATCTATTTTTAATACTTTTTTGAGGTATTTTCTTTAATATTTGTTGCTGAAAGAAATCATTATGGGACAAATATAATCATATGCGTCATGCTTAAATTCATCTAGAATGAAATAGGGGATAATTAAACGTCCATTCAAATTGCTAATGGAGATAAGTGTGTATTATTTAAAATTACATTGAAATAATTTATAATTTTGAAAAGATTATTATGATCTTGCGAACTCAACAAGTTTATTAGTATTTTTCCTTATACAATACTATTGCAATGAAATTTTTTGTTAACTGATTATTAATAAATTGGTTTTGAATCAATTAAAAACTAAAAAATTATCCTCTTCAAATAAAATACAAAATTTCTAACTTGTAAACACGTAAAATATTTAATTTTTGAAAATTTGCTGTGATGGGTAGATTTTTAGGAAAAATGAAGGTGAACTATTATTTTGACATTTTTTTAGAATGGATAAATATTCAGTTTTAACTTTATAAAATCATCTCATTAAATCTCAATAAAATAAATATATGTTATCTTTATTAATATAATTTTCTATAATTTAATAGGATATACATAATATATTTTATTTTTTAATATTTGTATATTAAAAATATATATTTAAGAATTAAAAAATGGCATGCAAATGGAATAGAGGAAGACAACAAAGGGGAATGGAGCTAGCAACAAACCACAGGAACAATGTGAGGCAGTCGATAGAAAGGTACATTGGCGATCATTGTGTAGAGGTCGAATACATTCCTTCACTTCTAGACAAAATCGTATTTAGCTTGGCAAAAGCCCGGTGTTTGGTTCATCGGTTAGGACAGTTGGCAATGGTTTTTCAAGATAGAATCAAAAGTTTTTAAAGAAATTATCTCTAGGGAGTAGATAATATCACTCCATAAATAATTAAACAATAGGCAATAATATAACTCTATATAATTAAACATTAGGCACAACCTCTCATCTATAATGTTGAATTTTATAACATTATTAAATAGTAGACAGTAATATAACTTCATATAATTTTTTTGGTGTGCTTTGGATAAAGATGTTTAAAGATAAATCTAAAATTATTATGATCTGAGAAACTAGCCCCATACCAAACATGTATTGGAATAATGTGTTGTATTTATATCTGAAGATTCTTTTCTCATTTGGAATTTTACTCTTCCAAAATTTAATTGAAACAGGGCGCGAGTTTTCAATTTGACATATATTTTATCTTCTTTTCTACTCATATTCATGGGAATTTTCCATACTATGTTATGATTATAGGTTGATCTATGGTAACTCTCAAGACATCAAGGAATTATCCTCCAAATTGGGCACAACACTTCTTTGTAGCAAATATTGAGCTCCAAAACTATTGAAATTTGGTTTGTAACCTTTCCAAATAGTCCCCAACTTGAATCTAG
Organism: Sequoiadendron giganteum; assembly: GCA_007115665.2. NCBI lineage: Eukaryota > Viridiplantae > Streptophyta > Pinopsida > Cupressales > Cupressaceae > Sequoiadendron > Sequoiadendron giganteum. The sequence continues at coordinate 503,892,489 of CM021107.1, read as the reverse complement.
TGGTTCTTGATCTTTGTAGGTGCATATGCATCCATTTCCTTACCATTTCACAATTCCAAAACTAGTGTTATTACACACCTATTTTCCTTTGTATATGTATACATATATCACAACCAAGTATCAAAATCAACCCTCATTATTAAGTGTTAGGATAGAGGACATGTAATCTATTACATTTACATTAACAATTAACAACATTTTAAGAACATAGAAAAGATAACAATAAACTTTTAAGAATAAATAAAAAATATCTTTTCTATGCCACATTTTGTTGAGCTTGATTCTCATTATTTCCACTTTTTATTTTATTTTTATGTGCTAGAATAGTCCTATCACTTTGGTTCTTTCCTAGAATATTTCTATCATTGTTTGGCTCTCATTTAGTTTTTTATTATTACAAACCTTATCTCTTAGCTACATTATCAACATTCCCCATTTTCCATCATTTCTCTCCTAAGCCATAGACTCTCCCATATCTATTCTACTCATTAAACCTTTTCTTAATGTCACATTTTTGTATGACTTTTTCTTATTAAATTTCTTGATCAAATACTAGAATTCCTTGATTTGTAATTTGTATCCCTCTTTATTGAGCATATCCTAACTAGTTTATCTCACTATCCTAGTTCCATATGTTTTCTCAAATCCAATCCAATAGTCCTTTATGTCCATATCCTACAACTAATCTCACTTCACCATCCCTTATTATTTTTCTTCCTCGTGACCTATATGATAATCCTAATACTACTTTTCCCATCCCATCTCCTCATCCTCTTACACATGTGCCTTCATTATTGACCATAATAGCAATCAACATTGCTATATTCCCCTCTCACCTACTTCATCTTGTCTTTTAATGCATCATAGAATGATTCTTATATTTATATTGATGATCTATCTTTTGACAAATTCAATGATTCTTCCTCTAGTGATCAATATAATCCATGACCCATATATAATAATTATCTATATTATGATGATTCTTTCCCCTTAATCTCTCCTACTTCTTAACACTCTCATGTTCATGAAGTCTCTATAAAATACATCAACCTTGATTCTTAGTGTATGATTGTCTACTAATTAAATTAATAGAATTATATATTTCATGTACTTAAGAACTTAGAAGTGTCTTTTTATTGTTTGTAGGAAACTTTAACTAGAACTTGAGAAGGTAATTTTTTTAGATGATGATGTTATGAACAATTACATCCTATTTTTTCTTCTATTATCCCTCATTTAGATCATAGCCTATTATAAAAGGTTGTAATGAGTTATGTAAGACGTGCATTCAAAATATATAAGGGAAAACTCATAGTACAAACATGATTTGAATACTTTAGATGGAATGCGATTTAAGTGATACACTGGTATTTAATATATAGTTACACCCATGACTTATTGAGAGAAAGATGATATTGTGTTGCAGAACTAATAACACAATGATGTCACCAAAATCGCTAGTCTCCAAAGAGAAAGACATAACAAAATGACAAAAAAAGGCATAAAAAATGATAAGTGTGTGATATAAAGATCCAATGCACCCCTTGTTGTGACTTTGAAGAAATCTCCAATACATTGGCACAATCATAATGAAATAAAAAATAATTTTTGGGATAGGTGGTGGATCGTGTTTGACCAATCTACATGTAATAACCATGAGGTGCCACAAGAAAAGGGAACTAGGGGAAACAACCTATGGGATACCCTGTGCATCAAAGTCAATAACAAAATCTCTACATGGAAGGGTAGATGGTTGTCATGGGTTGGATGCATCACCATGCTAAAAACGGCCATATTAGCAATTCCCATCTACTTGATGTGTTGTCTTGCAATTCCCAGCAAGGTAAAACAAAAACTAGATCGATAAATGAGGAGATTTTTTTGGCAAGGTGCATCTAAGCAAAATAAGATTATGTTAATAGCTTGGGAAAAGAGTTACAAGGAAAAATAAGCTGGTGGGGTAGGACAAAGATTTTCTAAAGTAGAGTGAAACTAGTTTGGAAAATGCGCAAGGAACCAAACACTAAATGGGAAAAATCCTAAGGAACAAATGTATTTGAACAATAATGAGGATATTGGCATTTTAACCTCAAGGAATTTGCCCCAAAAATCACAAACCTAGAACTTCACGAAGGAATACATAGGCCTTTGATCATGAACTATATCTCCTAGGATATATACGATGGAAGATCAACTCTCTTTTGGGAAGATTCTTGGGGAGGATTCCCAAGTGATCCATATTTGAAGAAGATTAACACAAATTTGGGGTCGACATGTCAGAGACTATGTGCAAATGTATGAAAAGGATGGGCTAAAAGTTTGGCAATGGAAAGAGTTCGAATCAATGGGATTCTTGGAGGAGGAAGTAGTATAAGTGCATGGTACACTAGCAAATAGGATAATCACAATTAGGGAAGGGAAGGAAAAAATTGTATGTGTTGCTTCTAAGTTGAGGAAGTATAACAGTAAGGAAGGTTACAACATTCAAACAAAGGAGGATTTGGTCACGTCCTTTCCCCTCTACCTATTATGGAATAAACTTTACTTGCCTAAAGTAGGGGCATTCGCTTGGGCAGATCAACAAAATAAAGTTTTGATAGCAAACAAATTCACAAAGCCCCTTCACACAAGAATGTTAGAGGTGGCTTTGTGCTAAGGTTAGGCGAGTGCCCTACCCAATGACATACCTGACCCATTCAAACCATGGCCAAGTTGCCTCAACAAGACTTCCCTCATGCTTGTTTTTGGATTGTAAACCCCTCAATACTGATTTGGGGATTGTGGAAGGAGAGAAATAGGTGTCCGTTTTAGGAGAAGGAGATGATAATCACCTCCTTTCAAAACAAAATTGAGGCAACTCTGGTGGAGGTGGTGAATAATATGATTGTTAAGAAAACGTCTCAGCAACATTATTTTTTAGATTGGAACACGAAAATGAGAAAGATTTGGTATGGCCTTAAAGTTCCCTCAATAGTGGGTAGAGGGGGACAAAGCAATTGATCCATAAGGGACAATAGTATTTGGGTTCCTCCCATACAAGGGCACTATAAACTGAACTTTGATGGAGTTGTAAGAGACAACCCTGGCAGCTTGGGCGTTGGGTGCATTGTGAGAGATTGGGAGGGGAAAACAATTGAGATGCAATCCAAGTCACTACGAAGGGTACTAATAATGAGGCTGAGATCCAAGCACTATTGAGCGGCCTTCGATTATGCCTCAAACTCAAGATCCAAGATATTGAAATTGAAAGGGATTCAATGTTGGTGATCAATGTAGTCAGGAAGATGCAATTTCCGAACTGGAAATTGAATGCTCTACTGCAGCTGGTCATAGAAGCATTAAGATTAATAGCTACAGTATCAGACATGTGTACCAGGAGATAAATAAGGAAGCCGATAATCTTGCAAATGCGAGGGCTGATGGAATTAACTAGAAGGTCTTGGGGACACCCCCTAATTAGATCTAAAAGTAACAGGACTCAGCTAGGCCTAAAGAAAAAATGGATCACCTAATCAGATTCAATCTCTTTGCCTTAGCACCTGTAAGCCACACTCCAACTGACTACTTCTCTCATCTTGGAAAAATATTGTTGATAAACTATAAGCTTCAGAATTCGTAGATTGGCAGATGCATGAGAAGGTTATAGAGCTGATTATTATTCTTCAATAATTCCACGTTCTAGCATATCTTAGAGAAGCCAAGCTGGTAGTAAAGGGGTGAATGGGCCTCAAACAAGAACTTTAGGTATGAACTTAAGACCTCCCCTAAATTGAATAAGATAATGCATGAAGTTCAAGGGCCTGAGACTGAGAGTGACTCAATTGTAGCTACCAAGATGGAAAATAGAGGAATTGAAATTGAGAGTTGAACGAAAAATGGGATAAAGTTTTGGCAAATTTCTAATGTTGATCTTCTTTCCAATCTATCATAAACGGACAGTCTAGCCAATTTAGGGACCGTCGACCAGAATTACAACTAAGTTGAGCATTCATAAATATTATCAACTTGACAACTGTATGTCAATGTTGGATCGAAGAGGATAGCAATTTAAAGACCTCTTATGCAAATATTCTCAAATCGCACGGGCAATTTTAATTTAATTTTTTGGTATTAAGGCTCAGCAGTATCGAAAGCAAGATAAAGTATGTCGAAGAAATGTGCATTAAATGGCAATAAGTGTTGGTACGAATTCAGGTTGTTAAATGGGAAAATTTTGCATAATTTTATCACTCATTCGCTAAGCAATTCTCGGAGCTCAAATGATGGACACGCCCATTCGACTAACCAGTCTGAGAAGGCAGATGGAATTCTTGGGCAACATCACGATTAATAGGCTGAGATCTGTTTTTATGGTGGATGACCATCTGGTGTTTGAGGTGATAAAGATGGTTTTTGGCTGTGAGTTCATGGTTGCAGACGAGAGATACAGGATTAATATCGACATTGCTTTAAGGTTTTTGGCAGCTTTATTGGACTTGCAGGTTTCGAAAGGAGCAACATTGGCAATAGTGTGCCTTCTCATCCGACCGATTCTCCTGGGCGGGGTCAAAGATATCATAGCCATTTAATTAAGTACAATTGATTTAGATTAATTTTAGGTGGGTTGATCATTGTCATAAATATAAATAAAATAAATTTATATAAATGTAGAAATAAAATAAAAAGAATTTCGGGATATTTTAGTCTAATATTGAAATAAAAATTTATTTATGCAGATGTCAGTGATCTATTTTTCACTTAGGTTTTTAATTTTTAATTTTATGAACTATTCACATAATAAATTCAATTGTGTATTATGTGGGATCAAACCTATGATTGTGGAGGTCATCTCCATGAATGTAGACCCGATGCACAAGTATGATCTAGTACAATTCCAAAAGTTTTGAACTTTTCTCTCACGTATCTTTTTGTGTTTTAAGGGTGCGTAAGGATGGATTATGTTTATAGACACCTTTAGGGAATCTATTGAATTACAAGGTCCATGTTCTTCTAGGTCAACCTCTTAGATTAATTGAGTTTATATAGCTCTGATTGAAGATTCAAAGATAATAAGAAAGCATGTAATGGCCATAGATTGATGTGCTTTGATAATTCTACTATGATATTTTCATATTTTCTTGGTGTATATATATTTTCATTTATTTAGTTAATTACTTTATTGTATTTGTGTGCACCTCAGATAAGTTTACTTAGGTATTTACTTGGGCAACTAATATCTCCCTTGCAAATTAATAGGCATCTACTTAGGGAGTTGGTATATACTTTCGTACTATACATGTGACTACACATATTATTTCACATACATAATTTTTATTTTTGTATCATATATATACCTTCTTTTATCATACATTGTATACCTTATTCGTTGTAATAGGGAGATCCCACAATAGTGTATCTTACTTTTTAGTCAAAATGTGACATTGAAATTAGCATTCTAAACCAAATTTTCGCTTTTTGATATTAATAGGAATTAAAAGTTAAGAATTTGAAGATGATATGAAATAGCAATTTTTGATATTTCATGTGGAGATTTTAAATGTGTTAATCTCTTTCCCCTATTTCCTCAACTCTAGGGTTTGAATATAGTTTCTAATTTAAAATTTCATTTTAATACAAATTATATTCTTATATGTTCTAGATTCATCTAAATTTTTAAATAGGTATCAACCAAGAAAAATAGATATTCATTCATTTTGATTGTCATAAGTAAATAACTTACAAAATCTACCACTATATTTTTACATGGTAGTGTTTGGATTTGAAGTGGTTAATATAGTCGTAGTTTTCATTTGCTTGGCTTAATAACATGTCACCTCTTACAATGTCAAACATAATTAGCATAATCTCTTTGCATAAATGGCTAATTAATATATTACAAATTATATATGGTTTAGTAGCCCCAAATTTTCTATCCACCTTAAGGGTACATGCACCTCAATAATCTACTAATCTTATGAGCATTCTTTACATGAAGATTAGTCTTATGAACAAATTCACTTTTTGTACCTTATTTAATCTACTAATATGACTCTTCAAAATCCTCTTTATAGAAATAATCCCTTACATATACTTAATTGCAAAGGGTTTAAAAAGAGAAAATTAAACTAACTACCAACAATAATATGGTAGTCTTACAAAAATCAACTACTTTATTATCTACACATTTTTTTATATTTTATGACTAAGTGGAATTTAAGTTCAAGAAACAATGTCTCCTTGTAACATGGCATGCTTTATCAACCACTGTAAGAATTTTAATGGTCAATGGTCCATTTAAGCAATGGTATCTTTAAGTTCACAACATAGTGCTTAGAATATTTTACCACCTAGACCAAAGCATAAATCTCTTTTTCATAGGTGAAATACCCTAAGATAAAACCATAAAATATTTTAAAATAGTAACACACAAGATTACCTCCATTCATTATATTAACTCCCATATAACATCTAGTGATTAATATATCTAGACACTGTTGGCGTTTTTTACTGCAACCCACACGTATTTCCTACAAGCTCCTATGAACTTGCCACATTCAATAATAAAAGGCTAGGAAAAGTATGGCCAACTTAATGAGAATAGAAATAAGGCTAGTTCTCCTAAACTTTGGACTCTGTAAAATCTAGGAGGGTATTCCATAACATGTGCTTTCAACATACAACATTTAAATGATTCATTTGCACATAGGTAAGCAATAGATAGATCCCCAATTATTGTTAATGGATGAAATCCTTCAAGAAATTGGCTATTCCTTGAAAAGGCTCAGGTCCAATTAACAAGGAATCGTAAACTCAACTTAAAGTAAATTGATAGGAAATGTTTGAGTAAAATATCCTGAGGCCATAACACAAAACATGCGAGAATAAAACATAATCAAAATTCTAGTGCCATATCCCAACGCATAAAGTCAAAAGAGAAAACTGAACTACAAGGTAAATTTCATTTTGAACACTTATGATCTATTATGAATTGTATTACAATCCATATATCTATACCTGAGTTTATTACTTCTTTATGAATCCTATTTGTTATATTGCATGAACTTATTGGTTAACTGAAGCATTTAAGCAATCCTTTGAACCAGAGCTATAGTTAAACATAATTTTCACAGTAAATAACAAATGAAAATCAATGAAAATCATCTTGGATCGATATTTCATTAATAATCCATGTAACATAACATAATAGGAGAGAAAATAAACTCCAAATATTCACGAGTTTGATATAAACATGCTCAAAAACCCCATGATTAACTAAGTTCTCCAATCTTACTCAAAACTTTAAAACTTGGACTTACAATTCATAGTCTCTCTATCACTAGACTCTTATTTCTCATATTTTAAATATTTCAACAGACCTCTCTCTCGGCCCAGAATTCCCTCTTATAAAACAAGGGAGCCAACAAGCTTTAGGTTGGAGAGTACACATGTCCATTTGTATTTGGACCGCTAACTCTTAATTCAGTTACAAGTCTATTATGCAAGTGGAGAGCATAAGACAAGAATCATCATTAGTTGATATGGAGGAAGAAAACATCGATCCAAAGGCCACTCCCCTTTACATCGAAGCCATGCTTAACCGTTATAGTACCAATTCCACCTCAGCACCGTGTACTTGAAGTCAAAAGGAGAATGCAATTTTAAACTATAATATCTAAGCCTAGACCTGTATTATACATGACCAAGTTGCAATTCTCGACTATAACATTCATAATTCCAGTTCATCAGTGAACACCTTTTTCCATAATTCAAACTCCTCCTCAGAAGGCCACTAAAAAGCCACAACCTGATCAACCTTGTTTCGATAGGGAGCATACTTCACCATTACCGATGTGGCCTTTTTATCAAAGTTCTCTAAGAAACTAATAACAAAAGACAACGTTTCCAATGTATTCTCTAGCATGTGGATGTCAACATTTTTGCATATCTCATGTGTTTGAGACATCATTATATTTTTCATCTGATCCTTCCAAACCTGCGGGGGTTTGAATTCATCTTGATTGTGCAAAATATGGGGCAATGGGGTCAAGTCCTTTCCATCATATACATCCTTTAATAATTTAATCTTGGACTCCACAGGGGCAACAAATCCCTGAAACTTCTAGACAAAAATTCCTTTGACCAATTGATATGTTGTTATAACAGTAGGATATTTATCCGCATGTTGTTTTGCCCCTACTGCCGGGTGATCCCACAAAGCTGGTTTACATTTTCTAAGAAGAACTGATTTTTGCTGAAATCACATATTTTTAGAAAATATAATGATTGAAGCCTTTAAAATTTCCATTTTAAGGATTCCAATTGAAGAGGGTTTGATCAAACCACCTTAGATCAAACCCCCTTGGATAGAACCTCACTAGTTTTAAACCATACCTATAAATGACTCTCCTTTACACCTATCAAAATGCTGATAAAAAATCACTTTTGATTTACCTTTTTGGGGATCAAATGAACTCATTTAAAATTTATCTCAAATAATTATGGTAGTCCTCGAAATGAGCTATCCCATGAATATAATTTTAATATGTTTTGGTTTTATTATGTATGTGTTTTTTTAGTTTCATTAAACATAGGTTTTTCACCGAAAATAAAGCTCTTTGTTTTGCACATGTGGAAAAATAGAAAATTATCAAAATATTTTTTTTTAAAATATGTTCATGCTGGGTATTGATGTCCTTGATCTATTAAATTTTTTTTTTTGAATTTTGATACATACAGAAAAAGTTATGTTGTATACGGTCCGCCTATGTCTGAATTGCAATTGGTTTGACTTCGAAAATCTATTAAGGAAAAAATATTCGATAAAAAACTATAAGACCAAATGAAAGTGCTAGATATCATAGTTAAAAATCTAAATTCAAAAAAATTAGAATTTTATCCTTCATACAAAAAAAATTATGTTGTATACAGTGAGCGTCACTTTTTTAAAATGTTCTTTTCTTAAAAAAACCAGTTTTTGTGGGATGGAAAAAGAAGTGCAATCTTATTCCAAAATTTTTGAAAAAAATATTTTTAGAATCTATAGAAAAAATGTGATGAGACTCTAGTTTGCATCATCTTCAAATTCCTCATGGTTTAGCCGCTATAGGTGCCCAAATGTGAAGATTTAGTTAAAAATAATAATTTCAGTGTCCAGTTTGGCCAAAAATTGTAAACCACTATTGTGGGGTCACCCTGCCATGAATTTCAACTTCTCCATTCTAGGGCTCCATTTTTCCAACAATGGGATGGCCAATTCTTTATCCCTTGGAAAATTTTTTAGTGCTTGCAACATTAGGACATAATTTGCATGAACATTGTTTAGCTTACTCTGGACCCTTCTGTTTAAATATTTCAAAATAATGTCCACTATTACTGAATTGCTTCTCCCTACTGCATCTTGGATTTTCTTTACCATCTCCTTATACTCTTCAACCTGATGAATCAATTTCTCCCTAGAGAGTCCACCTCCAGGGCTAGTAGCCCTCTCAATTGCAATAGGCACTTTTCCCATATTATATGGAACAATAGCAAAAGACTGTGCTTATGCAAGAGGTTAAGACTACTCTACTAGTGGGTCGGGAACAATGTGGCTAGAATTGGCTTGCTTTTGAGATCTCATGGTATCCATTTATTGCTTCAATGAAGCCAATTCAGATTCCAACTCTGCTACCTTTTGTTGACTCTTATTATACTCAATAATAATGTCATTATATTGGCCTCTCAGAGTATTCTAGTCCTTGGTCAAATCTTCAACGAAACTGCCTTGGTGAATTTGGCAAAATTTACGACCATATCGACAACTTCCAGTACTGGGGTGTCAGCAACTCTCCTCAAAACTAAGTGACCACTAAAGTCAAATGGTTCTACAAAAATTTGTTTTTTAGACCTAGTGGATAGAGACCAAATTGCCAAAGCATCCCATTCTTCACTAAAGGTTGATCCTTTGAGTGCTAATGTAGCCTCCTCATCAGTTGCAAGAAGTGGCCTACTGGCCCTTCTTATTGTGTCAAACACCACAACATCAGCGATATCTCATTCAGGAAGCAGCAATACTCCACTTTTTTGTACCAATGTCTGGCCCTGCTCTGATGTTATTTCTTTGAATTTGTCTCTCATCTATTCCTTGACCTTAGCCTAAATTACCTTCTCTGGGAGCTCTGGATGCAGATTTCTCTCATGTGCCACCTTCTCAGCATATGATGCAGTATGTGCTCTCCACACAAAATCTTTAAAAGCATTCATTTGAATAAAAGAGTCATCCATCATGAACTCTTTACAGGCTTCTATCCTCAAATCATCATGACTTTTTATTCCTTTGATTTCATCTATTCCTAACCTCAAATTAAATGCCCCTAAACTTGTTACAGTGTCAACTGGGTCTAATGGCATCTCCTGATGCAGTTCATCTAGAGTCGCAATAATGTCATCGTCCTCATCACCATCACAATCAACAATCTTTACTCTTTCAACCTTTTGCCTCTTTGGTGATGGTGGGCAGGCCTACTCTGAAAACCCTCAGAGGAGAATCCAGATTAACAATATTTGGCACTGACTTCCTTGGAGAAGATGGTGCAATATTATTAGCAACATCTTCAACCCTACTTCCCCTTCTTCTAGAAAAAACCTGTATCTTCTTTTGGGATTGATAAGTAGGCCTCTCCTCCAATCTTACTTCAAGGTACTCCTTGAGGGTTTGTGATTTTCTCCTTTCTTCCACAACCCTTTCATCTTTCAAAACCCCAACCAAACTCTCAAAATTATCAATGGCATACATCTCTCTACTTAATTCATATTTGGCATTAGGTATGGGATTCAAACCAAGTATTCTTTCCTGCTTCTTCTTTACCATTTTAGAGTAGGCAATGTACATTTCCTTTCTCTCCTCTTGTAATTCCAAATAAAAAATATTCCTGATAATGTCCATTGAAAAGTAGAAATTGTGGACAAAGGCTCTTGTCTAATTCTTTGCCTTCATTTGAGAGATAAAACCCTCAAGATCATGATTCCTGGGGCGCACAATCCTTAGCCTATAAGGCCCAAGTAACCTATGTAACTAATTCCATCCTCCCTTTGCCATAACAAAATTGACAAATGATGTATATTCAGGGAAGAAATAACCTTTCTTCTATTCAACTAGCAAGTGTAGCTCTTGAGTGCCTCCCAATTGCCTCATTATTTCCAAAAATCCAATTCTAAGGGGCACCTCCCTTGGAAAAACCCTTGGATTGACATTGGTGCCAAAAACCCTAAAAATTGTTGTGCTATGATAGGGGATAATTTCTCCCCAATTGTGCATTATGTTCCATTCAGGCCTCCTCTCCATCGGCCTCAAGAAATCATGAATTTCTTTTGGAATCCTTGTCGGGTCATGAACTAGAGCCCTCCCTAATTTACATACAAAGACATTATGGAAAGTTACGTAATCAAGCTTATGATCATGCATTTCAAGAATCCTAGTCCAATATTGGACAGGCACGTCAATATTACCTTCCTTCGTCTTTAACTCCATATCTCTTTCAAACACAACTTGACCCCTATATAGAAACATGTGGATTAACAGGGAAAACCACTTGAATCCAACCCAATTCTTCCCCTCCTTTAGAGCTACTAGACCAATGTGCAATTTCTCTGCTAGGTAAGTGGAAAAAGCATACACCACATTGAAACCCGGGTGCTAGAGATTTACTGCCATATACCTAATGTCGGTAGGCAAGGTTGTCTTTAAACTGACTCCAAGAACTTGACATAAAGCACAGACAGTCTTTTTGAAATAAGTGGATAAATATTCCATAGGAAAAGGTTCAGGCTCATTCCTGCCAATCACTACCTTCTTCTGATTTTTTCCTCTTCCTGAGACAGCCAAATGAGGTATCAAAAGGGATGTTCTAAAAAAACCCTTAGTATTTCTATATTCTTGTCTAAAAACCTCAAGGTCGACAGGAACCATATCTCGACTCCATTCGTTAAACTTGAAAATCTCTGTGATTTCTTCTCTAGTTATCTTAATCATTTGCACACCATCGTAAGTTCTAACAACTCGGATCACAGGGTCATATCTCACAACAATATCCTTCAAAAGATCTACATCCAAGTAGACATTAGGCACCACCAACTTACCTAGGTCTAACCTTCATGGGTTACACAAAGGAACCGACAAATTCATGTTCCCAAACCAACTGGAGAACAATTACCACCCGGTATATGGTAACTCAACATCTTGAATTGCACACTACTTGTCTGTCAATCCTTCCAAGTGTCGAGGCCCATAAAACAAAACCTTTCCCTCCTGCTTCTTGTTAGTAGAGGGCTTTAACAAATCAATAATATCTTGGGAGAAAGACCTGGTAGTGGTTTCAGAACCACAACTTCGGGCCTTGGGTTCCATTTCTACTAGATAAATGATAACTCGAGCTAGGGTTTTCTTATTTTCAGATGGAAAGCAATTACAATTTTCTTCCTTTAGCCTTAAACAGAAAAATACCTCACAATTCTAGAGTTTCCAACAATTATCTAGATGAGCTCTAAAAGAAAATCTATTCAAACAATTCTTCAAGAACGAAACGGGAAACAATCACTAATTGTTCAACAAGCAACCATAAAATCTTCTGAAATTACAAGATATCGAGTACGTGCTACTTACGGTTTCATTCGCAGAACATCCAGGGTAGTGAAATTGAGAAATTGCAACAACGACTTGCTTCACTCGATACCAGGCAATTCTTCCTCAATGTAGAGATACAACACAGAAATAGCAATTCACAAATTTTAGCATTTAATTATGCAAGTAGAGTTGAACTCGACTGTTACTATTCACTCGCACGAGATGAAATGGCTATAGTACAACACCAATTTATTTTAAATACAAACTGTTGATCAAAAGCAATGTTGGCTAGGAGAAAGGCTCAGATTAAGTCACAATAGTTTGAAAATTCCACGTCCACTCTCTAGTCACCAAACGGACAAGAAATTCACCTACTAGGCACCACATCAGCATGGAGCAGGCCCCACCTTTGTTACCAGCACACAACATCGGCATCCATGCATCGCCAAATCACACACCTCGCAACATTATTGAAACTGCAGTTTTAATTGCGCGAGGTCAGCGAGGGATGACCACGATGCATTGGGAAATAAACAGTTGTCAACATCAGCATCCATCATCAGTCAATGAGCAAAACTGGTCCCCACCATCAAACGTGGTAGGTGCTAGCATCTCGCATGCCTCACACCATTTTTTTGACATTAGCAGAAACCTTGTGAGGTCTGCGAGGAACAATCAAGATTAAAATCACTTCATCTGACGGTCACACAATTTGCACATGCAAAAAGGTTATTCATAAAGAAGGGGATTGAATAGGTTGATGGGGAAATAACCCTCAAAGTTGAAAAGATTATTTAGAGGTTTAATCTAAAATAATTCATTAGCCTAACATTATGAAAATATAATACGGTCATGACACAAAAGACCGAAAGGATGGGTAAACAGGCCCGGTAAAGTCACGACCAAAAAGAGATAAAATACCATTTAAGTGACCGACCACCGTCAATAACAAGTCAACACTCGAAAAGAAAACCCATGACCCAACCAATTAGAGCCAAGGACAAAGCATACCTACAAGGGGAAAAAGAAAAAATCTCCACCAAACACCTCAAATAATGTTTTAAACTTTATAGAGGAAACATGAATTTTGAATTGTAGGTAGAATTAAAAGTTTTATGTTTATAATTTTTTTATCTTTAAAATACCTAAAATATTTGTTGGTTTTCTTTGGTTGCTAGTTGTTGTTCCTTTTCAAAACATATCGCATTTTTATTTTAGAAAAATATGGATCCATCTCTCTATTGCTTAGGTCTAGGTTGGTCTTACAATTCATCTGATAGTGTTTCCAAAAATAGCCGAATTCCCAAAATTGATTGGCATAAGTGCCGAAATTCCATCATGGTTGGATAGAGCCAGGGATAACTTTAGTGGCGAATCTTCGCCAATTGGCAAATATTTGAAATCGAGACCTCCAAAAATGGCGAATAATATAGGCTAGAAAGGATGCCGAATAGCCAGGTTTTTACAAAAAAAAAAATTATCTCAATTAATTCGCCAATGTATTATTTTTTCAATGACACATCGTTGGATCTGATTTGCTAGTAGTTTATACTGTAATTACAAATATTACTTATATTCGCTAGTAATTTTATATTCTTAAAATGAATTTTTATGGTATATTCGCCACTAATAATAATTTACCATTTCATTTTAGGGATATTTTAGCCTTTAATAGTTTTATTATTTATTGTCATCGATTATCTTTTTAATCGAATGGCTGCAAGTGAATTCCGTGACTTTATTTGCACATGCCTTTTAAAAAGATTGTTGAGGCCCAAAATTTGTTTTGGGCCACATGATTAGATTTGATCATGTGGCCCAAAACAAATTTTGGGACTCAACAACCTTTTTAAAAGGCACGTGCATATAAAATCACGAAATTCACTAAGTCGTGAAATTCACTAAGTGCATATTAAATCGTTGTATCGGTGAGACATCCCTAACTGTCCCACCGATGATGTTAACTCACACCAATAAGGCTTCCATACTCCACCTGGGGTCCACCAAGGCACAGGTACACCACTTGTGTAATTCTGGAGAATCGTGAAGGGAATCTACAATATTCACGCGAAGCTCCCGGAAAGACATCCGATCAAAGCTCTGTATCGTTGTATTGACAGGACATCCCTAAGTGTCCCACCGATGATGTTCACTCATGCCGATATTCGCTCATGAAATGAACTTGCAGTCGTCTGATTTTCAAGTGAGATTTATTTAAAACACTTGATCCGTGTGTGCTCCAATGCATTTTCAATAGTGAATTTATGCTTGGTGGTGAGGGGCTCTGCCCCTCGACCGTGCCTGTATCTCGACATGAGCGCGTTGGGGCCACTGTCCCCAGACCCCACGAGGGGGCGTTGCCCCCTCGACCCCCACAAGGGGGCTCTGCCCCCTTGACCCCCACAAGGGGCGTTGCCCCTTAACCCCGCCGGTGGCTGTCGCCCCTGGGCCCCTACTTCAATATTAAAATATATATATATATATGGGGGAACTGCGCCATCCAAGTATGCAAATTTTTAAAGGAGAGATTCGCCATTTTAATGAACCGTTTTAGTGATTATTCACTAAGATTCGCCAATGTGATTATTCTTTTTTTACCAATTATCCATTAAGATTCGCCAGGATTTTACAAATTTTTGAATAATGTGCATAAGATTCACCAAGGAAAATTAGTATATTTTTCAAATAAAAGGAAAGATTCGCCAAGATTTTACACCTTTGCTGAGGGGGGGGTTTCTTAAAGTTATCCCTGGATAGAGCATAAAAAATTAGCCTAGGTTCTTTCTAAAATTTTCCAAGGAAAGGAAGACATTTTACTATGGGGTTTTTCCTTACAATTGGTCCAAAATCAATGAAGTTACAAATCTTTCTTGCATGTTCTAGTTTAATTAAGAACTAGCACAAGAAGTTAATATTTACATAAATCCAATATCCATATGAATCACACCATTTAATGCCATAACATCTTGTCGACTCCACTTTCCTTGCACTCAATGATGCACAAAATCAAATTTAAATAATTGTGGGAGTTAAAGGTTCATATGAACTTGATCACTAACCTCTTAACATAAAAAAAAGTTTACTTGACTTTCCCCACACCTAAAACTAATAAACCAAAACTTGTGGAAGTTTGGTAGTTATTTGAACATGACCAATAACCATTTATAATTTAGCCAATTTACTTGAAATTATTGCATATTCCATATTAGTGACATTATCATTACATCACCTTATATGTGGGGATTCCTCGTCCAACTAAATGAGATCCCTTATATATTTAAACAAATTTATTTGGGATTTCCCATATGACTGGTTGAAGATAAAAATCTCACAAAAGTCCTTGTTTGTAGAGAATTTGTGCTCATTTGAACTTTCCCTATTAAAATTTTAACAAACCAATTCACTTAAATTTTCCCACATGACCACTTTCAGTTCAAATCCCTACAACCAATAACTCATAAGTCAAAATTAAATAATTACAAAAATATAATACATATATGGACCTAATCTTTAATAGTTGAATATAAAAGTACTTCACTTGACTTTTCATGCACTCTATAATTTATAAGCCAAAATTAAATGAATTTGGAAGTTCAATCCTATTTGAACCTAATCGAGAACCACTTAACAAGGAACTAGTTCAATTGGAACTTCTTGCATAACCATAATGCCATCATCATTATGTCATATTTCCATTACATATATCCCTTTTTAAATTGAACATGAATTTTATGAATCATTCACTTAACTGATTTACTTAGAATCTTTGGCAATATGTACCATCATGACATCATCATGATTTCATTCTTACATAAATGTCCAATTGCAAAGATTCTCCTTTCATCCAAACAAGATAGTTTGAAGCAATTCAATGATTCAATTCGGTTGGAGTTTTTTATTGATAGCACATTCAAGATAATATCAACATTATCTCATGTTGACATCATCATTTAAGCAACCAACAAACCACACTTATTTGAACTCTTATATCATCTTGTCTTTTCACTAATTTCATGCTGACATCACCCTACCTTTTGATGATGTCAGTATCAAAACTATTCATCTAGACTAAAACATTGGTAATTAAGAGACCAATTCAGTTGGAATTCCTTACCATCTGCACCATGATTACATCAACAATAAATCATGTTGATGTAATCAATGCAATCCTTGTCCTTAACATACAATTACATCATGTCATTTTGATGACATCAACATTAGAACAATTCATATGAACTTGATCTCTAAGGCATTAAAAACTAGTTCACTTTGGATTTCTTGCTTGACTAATTGAAGTCAAAAAACCCACAAAAAGTCCATTTGTGAAAAAGTTGAGCCCATGTTACCAACAAACCTAAAGCATTAAAAAGAGTTGGTTTACTTGAAAAGGTCCACAAAAGAAATGTTTAAAAGAATTCCAAAGAATCTTGTTGTGAATTAGATGCCGAGTAGGGTGGAGGTATTAACAAAAACTCAATTGAACCAAATTTTCAATTTTGAAACCCTAACTTGGTGATTTTCTCCCAACTTCTTCAATTCCCCTAGTAATACTCCAAATAGGGGTTTTTCATCATAACTCTTAGAGAAGACCTCAAACCTAGAAATTGAACACCATTTAGGATACCCTTTAAACCCCTTGGAAACATATAAAATTTGTAGATATGGTTGTTTTGTATTAAAACCCTCCAATTTTGACTGTTGCACTACAATTAGGCCTAATTAGGCTTGAACTACAAAGCAACAACAAGATATGCTATCTCCAAACTACCAAACTTCACTCTAGTGAAACCCTCATGTTCACTCCAGTGAAACCCTCATGTCACATGGGGTATGCATATGAAAATTACATCACCTAGAATGATCTCCAAACAATTCTTGTACAAAACCCTACTTCTACCTATCCTCCTAAGCCTAATACATGGTGATATGAAGCTAGGGTAGCATCAATATTTCCCAAAACTCCATCCTTTCTTTTGTAAACCCTAAAAACATGAAAATAATCCTATCTACTTCCATTCCACTGACTCTTATATTTTTTCACTTGTGGAATGGGCTCTAACTCATATTTTTCCTATCAAACCCTCAAGAACTACGGTTTCTTGGCTGTTTTTAGAAAAATGGCTCAAAATCCCTTCAAAATTACTGAAAACGATTGAAACCAATTGTAACAGAGAGTTAATTCACTCCTTCAACAATACCCATAATAATTAGTTCATTCCTAGGCCGCACGGGGTCACACATCCTTCTGTAGCAGCAAGAAATCAAAGTAAAATGAAAAAAAGAAGTAATATTGATATTTTTTGATCTCCAAAATGTCTCCAAAAGATCGCCTCGACCAAAAAAGGAAACATTTAAACATATAAATCCAAAACAACCATTCCAAACTTTTTTTAAAATACTTGACCATTCAACTTCCACAAAAGACCAAAATTGCAAAAGTTGCTTGAGCAACTTTTTACAACTTTTACAAAATTGTCATCTTTTTATCAAATTGACCCCACATGACCAAAAACATGAAACATGGTATAAATAGACCTTATTACAAACAAAATTGACTCAAAATCACAAAATACTCACATGTGAACCTTATTTACAAAAGTGTCCAGGTGGCCCTACACCAGAATTGATCCCCATCTAAACCCAATATTATAGAAATACCAAAATTTGAAGGTACAATTCTTATTCAAATTCCCACAAATGGTTCTCTCAATTGTAGCTCTAATTTCTCACCAATATCCTTTTCACATTGAATGATAAGCGATTCCCACATATTGAAGTGAATAATAGAAAAGGAAGTGTTCAAGTGACTTATTGCAAAGCACTAAGAAGTGAATAAGTGAAGTGATACCAAAATTATAAGAATTGTCACTGAGTATATTCATCAAAGGTTTTAGTTTCTAATCTAGATATGTATCTAGAAATCCCTAATTCAAATTATCTCATTGCAACCAGGATGATGATTTGAGGATTTTATCTATAGTTGCAGGATTAAGGTAGATTCAAGGTGAGTAATGATATAATTTATTTCAATGATTATAGAATAAGAGAGGCTACATAAGAAGGAGAAGTCACCATGGAGACAAATAAAAAGTGAAGATCAGTATAAGTATCTAGTTCTCCAACAATCATTGTGAGACTATTGCTTTCAACTTCCTTCATGTGAGTATTTGTATTGAAGAAGATTTTTCTAGTCAATTAAATATATTGATTTCTTTGGAATATTCTCATATTTTGAATTGTAAATGTCTATGTTTATGACATAGTCTCGTTTGTCTATCTGTAACTAACTTTGACACCATATTTCTATAAAAGGGCCATTATTCTACTATTTTTTGGATTGAAAATTGTTTATACTTGTGGGGAAATTAAATAATAATTATCATTAATTTTATTCCCTCACGGTGTCTTTTTAATTAGACAAGTGATTTGTTTTTCTATACTTATAGAATTTTGATGTCAGTCGATTCATACACATTGTAAATTGTGAATGTCTTGTAAATATCTTTTCAATATTATGAAATATCATAATATTGCATCATTGTTTGATTATGCTATGATCTTTTTCTTAATTTAAATTTTTTCTTTGAAGTTTGCACCATTTATGTGTAGATGTGAATAATTTTGGTGAAGTGTAAAGTGGTTGTCATGTATTTTATAATTTTGAGGTGTATTTGTGCAATATTTCTAAGAATTTAGGTTTCTAAAACCTTCCATCCCCCCCATTTACATTTTCATTTTCACTTTATTCTAAAATCCTTAAAGTTTGATCAAATCTTTAAAAATATTACAAATCCTTTGGAAAATTCTTGATCTGTGAAGTACTAAATGTAAATTTGTGAATTTCCTATAAATATTTCATAAACTGATCATATTTTATGACTCCAAGCATGTAATTCCCTTTGTTGAATAGTATCCACAATGAACTTTTGAGTTACACTATGAGTTAAGACCTAACATTGAAAGCCTTGGGATAGTTAAATTTTGTTCTAGAGTTTTATTTTTTTCAAGAGAGGTAAAATTCACTATGAATTTTATCTAAATTGATTTTAATTGGAAAATACGTCAATAGACTTAAGGGAAATAATAGAATTATTTTTTCCATAAACAACTATGAGATCATATTTTAAATTTCAAGGAGTCATGTGAACCCTACGATATATGATCTCCTTGTAATGTAATGTCATAAAATTATACCCCTTGCAATTTCACATACATATTTGTATCCACTTTAGTGTCCACCCCCTTAGTATCTATGTAGGATCATTTTAGCCCTTGCGTAAGCCTTTTTCCTTCTAGGATGCTCAAGACCCCTTTTTAGTAGCTACCTTTGCATGTTAGCTTTTGTCAAACCTTGTGTTTCCTTGTTCCTGTTGTTTCTTAGCATGTTTGTTTTGGAAACTAGTGCATCACGTAGACATCCACACTCCATGCTAGCATCATGTGACATTTCAGCATCCCAATGGTTGTTTCTAAGCATTTTTCCACTTGTCACCCCCTTTTGTTGGTGGTAACGACTTGGGATGCCTTGTAATAGGTCAGGAACCTTCTTTTACATCCTCTTTTCTCTTTTAAATCTATCTTTTCATTCCTATTGCTCTCCTAGGAAATTTTCATTCCTCTCTAGCTCTCACACATCTATCTTCTTGGAATTCTTTCTCTCTTCTCTCAAGCTTGGACAACTCTCTTTATTGCTATATCACTCTCATGATCTCAAAACGTTGTCTACACCTCTCTTGTCTCTCATAATTGTCTCTCTCCCTTTCTCTCTTTTACTTCATCAAGAATTGCAGGTGATAGCTATCTTATATCTTGTGTTTTTTAGCATATTGGGATTTCTCACATCACTTGTCTATGCAGTTTATTATCTTTGTGTCTATTTATATTTTGTTTATCTATAGATCTAGCTTCCATGGAGGTGGAAACACCAAAGTGGGGACTTGACTGAGGTAAGTCTCCAAATAGCCCCAACATTTTCCTCAGTCTTATGTGTGCAGGTATTGAAGATATCTATCTATTGGAGGCTTTAGTGCTTGGTTGGTTGTGAGTGCTTTCCTTGCCTTCATTTGATCATCTATATTTTATTTAATCTATGCTTTACTTATTTTACTTAGCTTTATTTTAGTTCTATTGTACTATATTATTTTACTACATTTTAGGAGTTCTTATTAGTCAGTATATATAGACACGGGGAGCAGTTATTAAAGCCCTGTTTTATGATACTAAAGAGTTATGACATTGAACTATTTTCAGGAAACCTGAACATGTTTGGAAGAAAAGGATGGAGGAGAAGATGGAGAATACGAAAAAGCAAAAGAAGATGAACACTTGAAGGAAACGGCAAGATGCTTGGTGATCAGACAATGTGAAAGAGGTTCGTAGTCAATCCGACATTTGGAGATAACGGGAAGACCATCTGTTGATAGTTATCTCCTTTTTATGATGCTTTTGTCTATAGCTATTGTATAATATTGTTTCCATGTCAGGTATGGGAGATTAAATTAGATTATATATGTTGATTTTCTTTAAATTTATGATTTAGAGATTTCGAAGGTTGCAATCTTATTAATTTGTTTGTTTTAAGATATATATATATATATATATAGTAATTAGGTAATATATCTATGGTGTTTCAAAAATTTGCATAACTAATTTTAAAGTATGTTACAAAGAAAAGACATTAAAATTTGCATATATAGAAGCAAAATCGCAAAAAAACTTACATAATGAGATTTTTAAATAGATGTTTATATATATAT
This sequence comes from Sequoiadendron giganteum, assembly GCA_007115665.2. NCBI lineage: Eukaryota > Viridiplantae > Streptophyta > Pinopsida > Cupressales > Cupressaceae > Sequoiadendron > Sequoiadendron giganteum. The sequence goes on along the minus strand of CM021107.1, from coordinate 503,871,153 downwards.
ATACATAAGAAAAATTACACTAAGTTTAAAGTCTGATATAAAGAAAAGATAGTAAAGTTTAAAATATAGTAAATTTTGCATATATAGAAGGAAAATTCTTACATATATATATACACTCAGTTTAAAGTCTAATATAAAGAAAAGACAATAAAATTTGCATATATAGAAGCAAAATTACAAAAAAAATTACATAATGAGATTTTTAAATAGATGTTGTTAGATGAGGGTTGCAAGGTGATCTAAAGAAGGATAAATATCAGTGATACCCCAAGTTTTTGGGAGAAGGATGGCAGGGGACGGTGAGATGAGTCCCCAAGTTTCTAGATTTTGAGGTCAAATTTGGGGATGATGGGGGGATGGTTATATAAAATATAGGGAAAATTTTAAATATTCATATGAAAACATGGATAAATCATACATAATATACATTATAGAACCTTAACATAGAACATTTGTGCTCAACATTATTTGTCAATACCCAATACACATTCAAAATTCAAAATTAACATATATGAATCATGATACAACCTCCAAGTTATAACTTATAAACTTATATAAAAATGCCCAAAGGATACATTGCTGCCATATAGTTTTAAAGTTTAAACTTTTACATTATGAATCATGATATGAAAATCAAAATACAAAAACAAAGTGCACTATTGCCCCTAATCTGCATCTCCCATAATTGCATCCAAATCAGGGATCCTCTAAGTCATTGTCACTACGATGGTCCACCTCAGCCTCAACCAACGAAATCCCAACCCATCCCTCTAGTGTATCATCCTCATCAACATGGGCCACGTCTTCGAGATCAATATCCCACCATAGAGCTAGAGGTTTCTGATACTTTGGAGTCTAATGATCTTGAAGCCAAAGAGCACTATGCACGACCACTAGCTTCTTCGCTCGTCTAGAGGTAAGTCTATTGGGTAAAGCTACATGTGGACCAATTCCTCTATGTAGCAGAGGAACTAACAACTTGTACAAGAGGGCAAGTAGCAAGTGTCTTCAATTATGGTGTATCCCTCCCATGCCATGTCCACCATCCAATAGGGTCTATTTGAGCTAATATAGCTCTATCCAACCTTGCTTGTGGTTTACTCAAATTTCAAATTCAAGGAATTGTGTGCAAAGTATTGAAGCCTACTCATTGAATACATCTTATCAATGACCCATGTGAATCCATCTAAAACCTTTGGGTCATCACATGGAGGCACCCTACCATCCCTTGGTGTATACCATTTGGGATTTAGAGAAAAGGTAGCCATATGAAGTAGGGTGTTCATTGTGTTCCAACTCCGCATCACAATGGGCCTAATGTGTATAAATGTAGATAAAATAGAGAAATAAAACACACATAAAATTATAGCAGAAACAAGGCAACGTGAAGAATTTAACGTGGTTCACACAATCTGTGCTACATCCACAAAACTGCAACCATCCAATGATTTTATTATCCAATGCAAAACATATTACAATCTCGCGAATAATGCCATTCTACAACTCCCCATCCCAACCGCTTATAACAAGCTTTTAGAACCTTACAAAAATTAGGGTTCTACAAAGTCGGTTTTTTCCTTTTTCGATGACAAAGAAAAAAAGGTGAATTTTTTTTCTCGAGGGTTGTCGCCACCGAACCCCCACCCAAGGCCCAGCCTGATCCCAAACCCCAATGAGGATACATGAAGAGTGTATAGTATAGCATGATCAGTCACCACATACCAACAAGGTGTTGCTCGTATAAACCCAAAGTGGGATCCTTGCCAAAATTGTTTGCTTGATCTTCCCAAGCATACTGTTAAATGTCTCATATATCTCTCGAAGACTAGGAGAGTCTGTATCAGCATACCAAATGTCATCTACAATAGGAAAGATGAAGGAGCAAATATATCTACAAAATGAAAACAAAAAGCTCAAAAGAACTAATTAGCAAGTTAATTGACATGTTAGAAACTTCAAAAGTTGGAACATTGGACAATAAAATTAAAATATTAAAATCAAAAATTTAATATGAAAATAAAAAATCTAATATTTCATTTTTAGTAAAATCAGCAATGTCTTACCTCACACTGGACTACCAATCGTCATCAAGGATCTTTTTTTTGATGTATTTTCCTTGAGTGGAACTTGAATTAGGTCATCTAGTCCACTATGAATTCACCATCGTCAATTGTAGAGGCGCATTCACCTCAAACATCCTCTCCAACAAGATGGAGAATGTGGCATATCTATATTCATTAAAAGGCAAAGGCAATATAACTATAAGGCTCAATGTACTTGAAAATTCAAATTTAGAATACAAATTGAAATGTTTGAAGTTTCAAAATTTGAAAGTGAAACAAAATGAAGTGGCGTACCTTGTCTCAATAGGTTTGAGAAACTCCTTTGAAAATGACTTGAAGAGAGCAAGTGAGGTGTGGTGATTGCAAATGAACATTTGAATCTCTCTAGCTTTTGCCACCACTTGCTTCACATAATCCAACTTCCCTATGTCTTTCAATGCATTGTTCAATGCATGAACACAACATGTGGTCCAAAAGATGTGCCTATAAGCACCCTCCACCATCAAACCAACCAATTTGGACATATGTGCTGAATCGGTGATCATCTATACCACATTAACAACCCTAACCTCCTCTATGACATCTCTCAAAATGGAATTCTAGAAGTCTACATCCTTACATTTCCCTGAACAATCTATGACTCTAAGAAATTAAGAACCAGCATCGCATGTGACTATGATATTGAAGAGTGTTTGATGTCTAACATCAGTCCACCCATCCATCACTATAGAGCAACCTGTCCTCATCCATGTTCACCTCATATCCTTTATTAGCACATTAACTTTGGAGTACTCTTTGTCTAGGAAGGTGGTGCGTAGCTTATGATCATTATGGGGTATGAATGAAGGACCGATATTGGTTATATCTTTAACCATTTGTTTGAAATAAGATGAACGTGCCACATGAAATGGGATGGCATGGGAAAAATGAATTTGGCAATGGAAGATTATGTGGCTTATCATGCTTGGTTACTAAACATAGAATCAACTAAAGCTCTCTTCCCACTACCACTCATCTTCCTCTTTCCTCTTGTGGAAACTTCACTACTACCAACCATGGAAGGCATAGACATAGTTGATTACACACTTGGAAAATAAGATGACCCACCTTGAACCCCATCCACCACCATTTGCAATCTTTGGCACTCTTTTGCTTCATCATCTTTCAAAGCATGACACATTCTAACTCCATGGCCCACCTCACCCAAAAAATGACACCTTACCCTTTTGTAGCTACCCCAAAAATCTTAAAGGAAAACATGAAAATTACACACCCTACTCTCCTTGGATTTTTTTTTCCTTTGGCCCACGGGTGTAACATATTGCAGGAAAGGTTTTTTTTTGTTTAAAGGCCCCTTTGCATATGGTTCCATGATTGTTGAAGGGCATTTAAATGGGTCTGGTTTCTCTCCACTACCACCCTCACCACTTTGTCTTCTATTTTGCAATTCATTCTCACTTTCACTCCCACTTGCACTACTACTCATATTTTTTTACATTTTGAATGCAAGTTTAAACTAGAAAATGCAAAAAATAATTTAAAAAAATCAAACATTTTATGCTTGAAACTTTGCAAAAAAATTGAATAAAAAAGAAGGAAAATACATACCACTTTGATGGATTTTCAGCCCTACTTTCTCTACATTTAACCTCTTCTCCTCCTCTACCTTGTTGTTCTTCCTCCTACAATGGCTTCCTTCACAAATCCTACAACTGCTCCTTCTTTTGCTTCACAAACAAATGTTAAAATGACTAAAATGAGGAGTCTTTTTAGTCATAAGGGTAGCATAGAAGGTGGGGGTCCACATAAGCCACAAATTGAGGGATTTATTTTAAATTTAAATTTGTGTGTTTTTTGTTTTAAATTTTTAAAACAAGTTGAAACATGGAGGATGGTCAGGGGACGTCTAGGCATCCCCTAGGTGTCCCCTTTTTTCCTCCCACATATCACCCCATTTTTGACACATATCTTGCTGATTTTCAAAAAAGGAAATGGTAGGGGACCGTCCCCCAACTGTCCCCTTGTTCTTGGGACGTCTTGGGGACAAGGACAGGTCGTTTCGGACAAGGGATGCGTCCCTGGGTTTCCCTGATAAATATATGCTATGGCCCTCTACCATGAACCTAATGATGCTATGAATGACAAAAGGAATCACATGATTTGTAGTTTGGGTTCTTAAATAGCATGAGTATATTCACTAACCACATGTTTGAAAGAAGGGAAACTCTAGAGGATGAAGACCACAAGAATATTAGATGAGTGTGATGTAAGATGCCCACAATATTGAGAGGAATATGACAATTATATGTCATAATATTGTCAAATTAGATACTTCCTTAAGGTGTTAGTAGACCCAACAAATTCTTTTAATGATTAAATTTCACACGACAAAATTTTACTTAGGGATATTTTTGTTGGTTAGTACATATTAAATTTTAGTGAAGATCAAGTTTTGTGTGACCGAATTGAAAATTTGTTTACAAACCTTGACTATAACTATAGTACTTCTTCAAGTTTCATATAGGTTTTGTGATAATATTTTGATGTGGCCAATTCACAACATAATAATCAACAATAATGAGGAAACAAGAAAACACAAAAGCACAAATAAATGAGTTAATTTTCCTTCATTATTCTTCTTCCATCCTCCTACAATTGAAAATAGAATATTTTATAGCTATAATCCGAAAATTGCCTTTTTTTGCAAATTTTTCATTTTTCATTTTTGATAATTTTGCATGCTTATCTACATGGTTATGGAAGTTACTAATTATTCAAAGCTAACATAGGTGACACTATTTTTCAACTCATTAATTTAATTACAAGTAGGAAATAAAAATAAGTGGAAATTACAAATTGAGAAATTCTCAAAAAAATATTAAAAGTCTAATTTGAGGCCCCAAATGAAGGAATTTGACTTCAAGATGTGGCCCAATCAAATAGATATTGTTGGCATCAAATTCAAATCTCTAAGACACTTCTCCACATAAATTTTCAGCTCAAACAAACTCCTGAGTCAAAAGTTATGACCTTTGGAAGTCCCTACATCATATTCCATTATAAAGAATTCAATTTGTAATGTTTAGACTTTTTTGAGTGATGGAGCTTCTATTTTTCTTTGTTGATTTAAAAAAAAAATTGTATGATGTTGTACATGCTTACTTTTGTTTGCAACAAAGGCAAGAAAAAATAATTTTGTAAAGAAGTATTTTCATCTCATGGATATTTTCTGACAACTTTATGTTTGGAAAGGAAACACAAAATTTTATGTTAGAATGAGCCTTTATATGAAATAATTTTAATTTTCACAATTAAAAAGAATATTTTAAGTTAAATATATTATATTTTTTAATATAAAATAAACCACTTTGTAACAAACACTAGTGATATTGCTCATGAGATCCAAAGATACATGTAGAAAATTATTAATCAATGTTTATATGTGCTATAATAAGATTATTTTATTGAAATCAGCTCCATTTTTTTTTATTGGTGAACGCTTTGACTAGAGCTATGAACCAGTGAGGCCACGACGAGGGCCCCATCCCAACATGGATGCATAACAACCACCACTCCCATGATCATGATAGCCCAACAGTGGCACAAGACCCATAAGTACACCAACCCAGCGAGGTTTTGGGCCCCTCACACAAGTGCCTGGTACAAGGTGAGAACCCAGACAACCAGTCGCCAACGGTAGCAACACTATTACAGGTCAAGTCTAAAGACTTGAACCCTGGTGGACACAACACCAATGCCACCACTCATCCAATGCACCACGGGCTCATGCCCAAATTCAGCTCCATTATTAATTATAATAAAAACAAGTATTAGATAATTGCAAGTCATATACATTTAAAATGTGGCCGATATTTTTTTAATAAGGAAAAAGATATTATAAAATATGTAAATATTTATGTATAAAAGCTCTTTTTTTAATTGGAAAAAGATAATTAAATTAAAATGAAAATTTAAAATTACAAGCATATTCAAATACACCAAGTACCCACTTCCACAAATCACATAAATCACAAGCCACATAAACATCAAAGAGCTTAATTAGTTGTCATAAAAACCCAAACTAGAGAGTTGTAGTTTGAGTTCCTTTCTTCGCACTTGATAGGAAGAGGAGCATTATTTAGGTGAATCACAATCAATCTCCCATGTCCTCAATACCTTTGATTCAAACTCTCAAACCTCAATTTAGGTAACCTAACTTTGAAGTTCTACCAATGGAAACCATCTTACGTGATTGAAAGATCATATTCCTAGTGTGTTTGTCTCTACACTCAAAATTTATGGGTGGATAAACAAGATCATCAAAAGACACTTTGGTCATAGTACACGGGATTGTTCTCAATACCTTCAAGGCCACCTTGAGTTTTTTTTTTTAAATTATGAATAAGCTTTTAATCTCCCCCCCTAAAAAAATATCATTAAAAATATTAATACAATAATAATATTTTACTCTCCTCTAGCTAAGATAATTTATTTCATATTTATAAAAATAGAGTAATTAGTTGTTCCAAAACACATATTATTATTATAAGGGGTACAAACACTTTTGATCCAAAGCTATGAACCAGTGAGGTCACAAATGGGGACCTCATCCCCAATTTAAACATTCAACAATTACACCCCATTGGGGTTTGAACCTTGATGGCAAGAACAACACCACAACTTAACCATCATACTATGCCACTATTGGCACTTCCAAAACACATATAAGTCCAACTTGTGAGTTCAAAATAAATAGTGTCTAGAATGAATAATGCTTAAGACCTTTTATATTATTTTTAATGCTCTAAAATTTATATTAACATGTAGCTAATAAGTTGTCATTAGAAAATTTATTAGTTAAATATAAAATTTTAATATACTTGTAATCATGAATATCACGTCTTGCACTTTTCCTTGTCATTTTCGGCTCACTTTTAAACCTAGTTATTCTTTATGTAATGATAAGTTTATAGGTGGCATGATATGTGTTGAAATTCGTCACATAGCCAAAATCTTACATGTTTCCATTTGCGCTCATTCAAGTAAGGACCAATATTGATCCTTGATTTTATTCATTCCTCACCTAAGGTTGGATCCACAATTTATGCAATTAACTCAAGTAAGATGTGCAATTTGTAAAAATGAGCTAAGAACTTTTAGTTTTCAAATTTAAATTTAGGGCCAATATAACCCTTCCAACTAGTTGTTGTGTATCAACTTAAAGTTTGAATTTTTTTTATGCACCCTTTGGAATTGTATTTAAGGAATAACCTTATTTCATAAATATATTCCTAAAATTCAAAAGAGAATCTCATAGCTATAATTATTTGAGTACATTAAATCAAAAAAATTATTTATCATAGATTGTCTAATGCAGAAATTGAGCCTCTTTTCTGAAGCTTCTAGTGCAAGAGTATCTAAAGCTAATTTTGTAATGTTGAGCTCGAATCACACCCCTCTAGAGTGGTTTACCAGATATGAAATTCAGTGGGGGCATCCAAACATGCAAATAATATACCTAGGTATCCCTTTTTCCATTAATCCCAACTTGAAAGAAATGTGGAATTCGATCAAGACAAAAATAGAAAAGAAAAATGACAGTTGGAATAAATTGTATTTATCCTTGGCTAGGAGGATACAAATGTGCTAAAAAATTCTCTCATCTTACAAAATATATTATTCCTCAGCTTGGCTATTTAATAACTATCAACTAGAGTAAATTCAAAATAAAACTAGAAGTTTTATCTGGTTAGATGGGAAACGCGCAAAAAATAAACATGTCATCAAATGTAATTTGTGCAACAAAGCTAAAGAACTAGGAGACTTGGGACTAAAAGACCTAAAAAAAGCAATGGATTTCTATTGATTCAAAGTGGATTCTAAACACTCTAGAAGGAGAAGAGCCCTAGAAAGTGCTTATAAAAAACAACATTCTTAAGGCAGTGCCAAAAAAAGCTAAGAAATGGAAGAACATTCCATTTAGTGATACTTTAGTAGGAACTTTCCCTTCTTAACCAAATGGTTCAACTATCTTCCAAACCATTTGGAAGGCTTGGGAACATGTAAGGAATCCGATAATAAACAATGATAACAAAATTTATGATAACAGATCTGTTTAGTGGAATAGTTTCTAAAAAAGTAAACCTCTTGCCTTATTACAGGGATGCTTAGCCAAATCTCAAGCGAAAAAAGGAATAATCACCTTTAAAGACATGTTGTGTGATGGTGCTCTTAAACCATGGCCCACCCTTTCTAAAGAGTTTGATCTCCCTCACACACAATGGAGAACATACTCCTTATTAAGAGAATCAGGCTGTAAAGGGATTCTTGTAGAAAATAGCTTCTTTAACTAATGCACTACTAAATTCTATGAAAATCTTAACAATTGTAAATGGAAAGATGGCTCATCATTATTTAATATGAATGCAAAAATTTTATATACTATGTTGTCTAATGTTGAAGATATTACCAATAGTGTTAACAATTATCGAAATTTGAATGTCACTCAAGCTAATTGAAAAAAAACCTTGAATTGGATTTGGGATGGGGTCTTGGAACCAAAAACATCTTGTGTTTAGATGGTTTCTACTATTTAAAAAACTATCGTGGCCCTCTTATGATGCAAGTACAGATTTATGTGGTTTATGTAGAAAAACAAACAATATTGATCATTTTTTTTTTGCTAAAGAGTTGGGGCATCATAGATCACCCAAAAAAATGAAATAATTACTAGTAAAAGGGTGCTGCCACAATAATGGGTTACACTTTTTGGGACATCCTGATTTTTGCTGAAATCACATATTTTTAGAAAATATAATGATTTAAGCCTTAAAAAGGTTCCATTTTAAGGGTTTTAATTGAAGAGTGTTTGATCAAACTCACTTATATCAAACCCCCTTGGATAGAAAGCCACTAGTTTTAAACCATACCTATAATGGAGTCTCCTCTACACCTATCAAAATGCTGATAAAAAACCACTTTTGATTTACCTTTTAAGGGATCAAATTAATTTATTTAAAATTATTTTTTGTAAACATGTAGGCCTTATTATAAGCTTCCAAAAAAGTATAATTTTAAATATATTTATTTTTTATTTCTTGTGAATATAGGTTTTTCAATGAACATCGAGGTCTTTATTTCACACATATGGAAAAATAGGAAAAGAGAGAAAAAAAATTCTTAAAAATCCATGTACACTAGCTATTTATGTCCTTATTCCAACAAAAAAAGAATAAGTTAATTCAAATGAATACAAAAAAAGTTATGCAGCTGAAAGTATAATATATCCAAATTATAATTACTCTGAATTAGAAAATTAATTAAAATATATATATGCAACAAAAAATTATGAAAAAATATCCATCCCCTAGATAATGGTGTGAAAACACTTTATTTTAAAAAATAGAATTGTATGCTTTCTATAAAAAAAGTTATGCAGCCGAAAGTAAGCATCAGTTTTTGAAAATGATGTTTAGTAAAAAAAATAAGTTAATAAAAACTACATAAAATAATTGACAATTTTTTTTAAATTTTTTTTTTTAAAATATAATTAGATTCTCAATACAAAATATCACAAATCACTAGTTTGCTTCAGCTTCAAATTCTTAATGGTTTAGCTTCTATAGGCATACGGAAGTGAAGATCTGGTGAAAAATGTTGATTTTAGTGTCAAGTTTGGCCAAAAAGTGTAACCCATTATTGTGGGATCACCCAAAATTGAAGGTTTGGATAATTATTCAAGCGTATTATGGCTCATTCTTTTACTAAAATACTTTGGATGATTTGGAAATTCAAGAATAAGGAAAAATTTCAATGTAGGGTAAAGGTACTTATTGAGTCTAATAGAAGACTCATCTTTAACACTCTCTGTGGGGGTCACTTTGGCATTGGAGATATCTAAGGATAAATTCAAAAAAATGGTCAAATGTGAAAGAATAAAGATAAAATAGGAAGAAGTCAAATATGCAAGGAGTTGGCAACGCTCCTTAGAAGACCTTAAAATTGACAACTATTCTTTCAAAAATGAGTTCAAGGATTTTCAAGAATTATATAACAAAAAATCAAACAAGATTGATATATGTAATAGAGCCTAAGTTTTGACCCCTTTTTGAAATGTATAAAGCTAATAGTGTGTAGTTGTAGTTGTTTAGCTTTTTTTTTGTAGGATTGATACATGTAACGGTAGTTCTGTATATCTCAAAATAGTTAACAAATTTATGTTGTGACTAAAAATCCAATAGCTTCTTTTTGATATATATATATATCTCAAAATAGTTAACAAATTTATGTTGTGACTAAAAATGCAATAGCTTCTTTTTGATATATATATATACTATCTTCAATAAAAAACATTTATGTATGCATTACTTACTTGCATCAACATCTAGGTCATCTATTATAATAGTTGTGTTGTCTTTGATCATTCTCAAAAGCTACTACCTCAATATCCTACAGGTTTGGCCAAGGAGAGACATACGTCCTATCATTGGCAAACACCACACAACCAAGTTTTTGAATAGAAACAAATGCAATCATTGAAGACAAATTGAATATGAACATTAAAAAAATTATAGAGATTAGATCCATGCAACCAAATTAGATCCACATTTGTATAGGTCAAATTTTATATGTACGTGATTAATCTTGTAGTTGCAAAAGTAACCTAGAGTGATAAACTATGCATTTACATATTCTAAAGCATTCATATAGTCAAATATGAGTTTTTTACATCTTGATGAATCAATTCACACCATTTTCACAACATATTTGCATTAAAAAATTTAATTAATTTTCTTTTTGTGTTTTTGTTTTGCATTATTTAACTCTTTACTCCAAGTAATAACTAATACTAGCTATTTTATATAGGGTAATTATCTAATTATTATTGTTTTATTTATTATCCCTGAAGCCTATTTTGTTTATTTTTTTTCTACTCTCCCTTTCATGTTGGTAAATCCCTCTACTCTTACATAAGTTATAGGTGGATGGCTCAACCAACCAACAACAAATTGTAGTGTTATTTTTGCACTTGATAAACAATTGAAATTATTGGAAGGATGATTATCAATTCATGTGTTGCTTGTTTACTATTATTTTAAGATTGGAGAAACTGAAGATCCACATGATCTCTCTGTATAATTGAATGGAAATTTTGTTTTAATAACATGCCAAGAACAAACCATGAAGCATTAGTCTTGATCTGAAAATCCTGTGAGAGATCTAGTACAACCAAATCTTGCGTTGAACACAACTTAGTCTTTAACTTTGAGAAATCTTGTGCATGGCCTTGGTCCATTAAAATACTAAAATAGGTTGTATCAATGGTGCAATGATGTAGTAATATTAGAATAACCAAGTATGAATGATTGCTAGAAAAAAATATGTTAAAAAAATGTTTCTTTGGTCTCTAAAGTCCTAATTATTAAGTCCTAGATTTTTAAGATAGAATCATTTCTTCTTACTCAACCTTTTTTGTCTTTTAATGTACAAATAGATTAAAAATAGTAAAATTGAGATGGATAACATATATATGGAGATGGGCGCTTGAATACATGCAATTAATGTATTATCTAGGAGGATATACCACAATGCTTGTGTACAAAAATAATATGTGTTAAATAGATGAGTAATGATATGGACAAAATGACCTTGACTTTGCACAAACTTATACCATTTATAGTTGGAATGAGTGTTCCACAATCCATGAAATTGTTGCAAGCTTTTGGATTCAATTGTGTATGTTTTTGTGTCAACGTTTCAGATCACACTCAATGAGTCAATTGTTCCTCTTCCTGATGATGGATCACTGAGTGTGATTTGAAACGTGGACACAAAAACATACACAATTGAAACCAAAAGCTTACAACAATTATACCATTTACATATATACCATTTATACTATGTAAATGTATGAAGCCATTCTCTTTAATTGGACATAAAAGTAAGTAGAAAGTGGTATGAATATACAAATTTCACTATTACATAAATAAATCATTATATCCATCTATTTATTTTTGTTAATTTTTTTATAACAATCTCTTAAATATCAAAAATTGAAAATTATCCATTGGACCAAACTCAATTGAAATAGCATACCAATCTCATAATCTAATGACCTTCACCTATTATACTCAACCAATTAAATAAACAATCCTTTCATCAAATCTATTTATTTTCAATATTAAAAACTTGTATTATTTGCGAGACATTTTCCTGTACAGGTCTGAAAATTTTCAGTGGAAATTGAAATGTTCCGATGCTTACCACAGCCAATGTTATTGTAGCAGATGTAGATGGAATGGCAATGCTCATTTTCCATAAATTCCATTGTTGGCCACTTTTAATAATGTACAAAGGCTCAGTTGAAAGAGGCGCAATACTAATAGGATTTGCATTTGCTACACAAACGACTTTCAAAATAAGCTTATTGACATGTATGCCAAGTGCGGATACCCATGTCTTCTGTATGCTCATAAAGTATTTGACCACAAGAAAGGATGAGACATCTTCTCATGGAACAAAACCATTACAGCATACTGAAGTCATGGGTTTCCTCACAGAGCAGTCATACTCTTTCACCAAAAGCAACGAACAGGTCTCTAATCTGATTGCTTCGCATTTTTCGGCGTACTGTCTCTTAGCCTGTGCCGAAATTGGAGTATTGAAAGAAGTTATGGACCCCCATCAATTCGTTGTGGAAGGGAATTTCTCTCGAATGTCGTAGTTGCAAATGTCTTGGCGGGCATGCACGCAAAATATGGAAGTGGGCACAAGGCAGGCAAACTGTTTGACAAAATGCCTCAAAGAGACGCCATCTCATAGACTGCAATGATTGCAGGATACATCCAGAATGGTTTTTTGGTTTTTTTGGATAAGACCTTACAAACTTTTAAGCAAATGCAATTGCTAGGCATGAAATCGAGCTATCATTGCCATTATTCTCCCAGCCTGAGCTCAAGTTTGGAGCTTTGGGTATGGTCATCCATCTAAACATAATTAAAAGTGGAATCTTTTCAAATATTATAATTGGAAATGCCCTGATAGACATGTATGCAAAATGTGGAATTATTCGCAAGTCTTGTGAATTGGTTCACAAATGTTGGAAAGAGATCTGGTCTCATACAATGCAATGATTGCAAGATATGCAAAAAAATGGGTTTGTTGAAAAGGCTTTGGAAAGCTTTAAGAAAATGCTATTGGCAGATGTCAAGCCAGACTCCACAACCTTCGTCCGCAATCTACCAGACTCTCTAAAAATAAGAGCTTTAGCATAGGACACGGAAAAGGCAGTGTGAGGATCAACGCGAAAAAAATATATCGAAACAGCTGATCTGCACCTAGTTCTCTAGCAAACAAGCGCTGCAGGAGGTTGATGTTGGGCATGAACACACCAGCGGTAGACGTAGAAACGGGTTTTCCTACTTATTTAAAAAAAAGTTACAGCAAAGACGTTCCTCTGCAAGAAAAAATAATCTGGGCGCGTGATGTTGCGATCCGACGGCGCTTCAGGACAATTTCATGGTGTCTGAATTAGTTTAGATTCCCATAGACGATGATTCATTTGATGCGGGTTTCCAAAAATGTTAATAGAAAAATAATAGTCAGGGTATGACTTTCTTTATAAATATCCCTCTATGTTATAAATAAAATGATCCTATTAGCGTGCATTTCTTGCATAAGTTGTTCAAAGAGTTGTTGTCTGATGGAATGCCATGGTTACAGGATATTCACAAAATAGCTTTTGTGATGATTATCTTATACTCTTTGAACAAATGAAGCCATACAGTTTAATGGATGAGGGTTTTAAATATTTCAATAGCATGAGCAACTTTTATTGCATTATGTCTAAAACCAATCATTATGTGCGCATAGTTGAACTTGTCAGCCGAGTTGGCTATCTCGAGGAAACCCTAAACTTTATCATCAAAATACCAATTAAACCTGTGGTGGTTGTGTGGATGCATTCTTTGGTGTTTGTAGATTACATAAGCAAATAGAGTTGGGATTTACATCAACCCTCATTTTTTAGCAGGGTCCCAAAAGGCCAAAACTAACGTTCTTCAACCAATTTCTACGCAGAAATGGGCACATGGGAAGATGTTCAAATGGTAAGGAGATTTCATGAAAGGAAGAATAAAAAATTAGCTAGATGTAGTTGGATTACAGGCTATAAAATGGAACATGCATTTTGTGGAGACAGACCATATCCACAAACACTGGAGATCTATGCAAAGTTGGAGAACTGTCTTCGGAGATAAAGACAACAGGGTATTTTGCAGATTCAAGGCATTTGCTGATTGATGTGGAGAAATTAAAAGTACTATTTCTCTGCCCCTACATTGAAAAGCTGGCAAATTGCATCTAGAATTTTGGACACCCACTTTAACAATATTAGAGTTGTCAAGGACCTTTGAGTAATGTTGGCTGCCACACTGCACCTCTGTTTAGATTGTTTCAGGATAACTTGTTGTGAGAGATGTGAACCAGCTCCATCATTTCAAATAAGGGTATTGTTCTTGCGAACATAATTGGTGATGCTAGTGAAGCAATCTGTAAACATAGGTTTGCACTACAATAAGGTGCATCATTTGGGACCTTTAGTAATAAAAAAGGGAATGAGTTTTATTCTGGAAAGAGTAGGTTTTATGTCAGTTTCTAAAATGTGTTATCTAAGAAGCGTTTGGAGATATAAACTATGTTGTTGACTTCATAAGATCACATTTGTAATGAATACTGAGTATTACTACTTATATATATAGATGGTGTACTTGTTAAAACCCTGTTTTATGATACCATAGAAGTTGTGACATTGAACTATTTTTAGTAAACCTGCACATGTCTGGAAAAAAAAGGTGGAGGAGATGGTGGATAATAGGAAAAAAATACAAAAGAAGATCAACATTTGAAGGAAGTGGTGTTTGGTGATCAGGCAATGTGAAAGAGGTTTGTTGTCAATCCAATGTTTGGAGATGATGGGGGCAATATCTCTTATAGTTCTTTTCTCTCGGCATTGTTATTTTTTATGGTCTTTTTGTCTGTAGTATATTATTTTGTTCCTATGTTAGGTATGCCATGCCAGATTATGTATGCAAATTTGATATATTCAGATTAGGTATTTTTAATGTTGCATCATTTCATGTTTGTAGCTGTGAAAGAGGCTTGTTGTCAATCCAATGTTTGGAGATGTGGGGGGAGTATCTCTTATAGTTCTTTGCTTCAGGCACTACCATTTTGTATGGCCTTAGGATTAGAAGATAGATATCTAACAGGTTAAATGCAGATTTGATCAATAAAACAGAGAAATAAAACACACACAAAAATTATATCAGAATCAAGACAACACAGAGAATTTAATGTGGTTCACCCAATTTGGGCTGCATCCACAAAAACATAGCCATCCAATGATTTTATTAGCCAGTGCAGAACATATTACAATATTGTGAATAATGCCATACTACAACTCCCCATTCCAACCGCTTATAATAAGATTTTAGAAGCTTCCAAAAATTAGGGTTTACAATGTCGAGCTTTTTTTCTTTTCAGTGACGAAGTGAAAAAAAGGTACATGAAGAGTGTATAGTACAACATGATCAGTCGCCACAAACCAACAATCTCCCACTTGGAGACTGATCCTAGACGACACCGCTGCACTTACAACTCCCACTGGAAATAAGCACCTTGGACCCTATTGCTCTATTATACTTGAATTCAACCTTGAAGGTCAACCAAAGCTGAAGAGGAGCTCAACTTATCCCTTATCACCACCTTCATAAATATATCCACTGGATTTGCATCTGTATGCATTTTTTCCAGCTTTACCTGTCCATCTTCCAACACTGACCGAATGAAATGATATCTCAGTTGTATGTGTTTGGTTTTAGAGTGTAAGGCAGAATTCTTTGCAAGATGTATAGCACTCTGGCTATCTGTAAACAAGTGATTTTCAGCCTATTGTTTTCCCAACTCTTCCATGAAAAATTGCATCCATATCATCTCCTTTGTTGCCTCTATTGTAGCAACATACTCTGCCTCTGTGGTGGATAAAACAACCACCTTTTGCAACTGAGAAATCCAACTCACTGCTGTCCCACCAACTGCAAATACATAGCCTGTGGTACTCTGCTTGGTATCTATATCCCCTGCCAAATCTGAGTCAACATAACTTTTTAAATCTGTATTAGAGCCCCCAAAACATAAACATTTATTGGATGTGCCTCTCAAGTACCTAAGAATTCATTTTATCGCATTCCAATTCTCAACTCCAGGATGACTCATATACCTGCTAACAAATCCTACAACATGTGCAATATCAGGTCTCGTGCATACTATGACGTACATTAAACTACCTATAGCTGAAACATATGGTACCTTGGAAAAATTTTCTTCCTCCTCTTGTGTCTTTGGACACATATCCTTAGTCAATTTGACATGACTAGGCAAAGGTGTGCTGACATCTTTTGCATTCTCCATATGAAATCTCTGCAACACCTTTTCAACATAATCAACCTGAAATAAAAATAATTTCCTATTTTTCCTCTCTTGTAATCTTTATACCAAGGATTTGTTTTTCTACCCTCAAATCCTTCATATCAAATGAATTTGCTAACTGTTGTTTTAACTCGGACTTTATGTGATCCATGTTAGATCCTGCTACAAGCATATCATAAACATATAAACATCAAATAATGTAGCTATCTTTAGCTAACCTCTTAAAATAAACACAATGATCTGACTTACACCTATATTGTAGCCTTGCTCAACCATAAAACTATCAAATTTAATATACCATTGTCGAGGTGCTTGCTTCAAGCCACATAAAATTTTCTTCAATCTACACACTAGTTTCTCCTTACCTTTGACCTCAAATCTTTATGGTTGTTCCATATATATTTCCTCTTCCAAATCACCATGGAGAAAGGTATTTTTAAGATCAAGTTGTTCTAAATGCAAATCTTCAACAGTCGCAATACTTAAAATAGTACGAATAGAAGTCATTTTATTAACTAGAGAAAATATTTCATCAAAATCAATACCCTTTTTCTATGCAAATACCTTTACAACTAATCTGGCTTTAAATCTTTTCTTACCTCCATCCTCCTCTTTCAGCCTATAAACCCATTTTTTTGGTAAAGCCTTTTTACCTGCAGACAACTTGCATAATTCCCAAGTTTGATTTTTCAGCAAGGAGTCCATTTCTTCTTCCATTCCATGCTCCCACTGAACCTTGGTATCCACCTACATAGCTTCATGATAACATTCTAGTTCACCAACATCAGTTAATAAAATAGAATACAAACAAGGAGAAAATCTTTTTGGAGGTCTACTTATCCTTGAAGATCGCCTAACATTTACTGGATTTTGTGGTATTTCTTGTTGTTGTTGTTGTAGAGCACGAGGAACCACTAGAACATTGTTGTTTGCAATATCATCCAACATTGCATAATCCTTTTCTTTCTTCTCATGCTGCTGCAATAGATATTTGTACAACACTTTCTCATTGAATATTGCATCCGTTCTTCTCACAATTTTCTTATTTTCAAAATCCCAAAGCCTATAACCAAATTCATCAATGCCATATCCAAAAAATATACACTTCTTTGATTTTGCATCAAGCTTGGTTCTATTTTCAGAATCTACATGTGCAAATGCTTCACAACCGAAGGTTTTGAGAAAAAAATAACTCACCTTCTTGCCTGTCCATGCTTCCTCTAGAATACCACAACCCAGAGGATTAAAGGGACCTCTATTAATTAAATGAACAACAGTGTTTATAGCCTCTTCCCACATGTTTACAGGAAACCCAACATGCAATCTCATAGTCCATGAATGCTCCATTATTGTTCTATTCATACGCTCAACCACTCCATTTTCCTATGGAGTCCTTGGAACCGTTTTTTTCATACGAATACTATTAGAGGATTATTCAAAAAAATTGTTGCAATACTCACCACCATTATCAGACCCGAGACATTTTAACTTTTTACCTGTCTCATTTTCAACCAGGCTTCTCCATTTTTTAAAAGTTTCAAATACATCAGATTTCTTCCTAAGAAAATAAATCCATACCTTCCTAGTTGCATCATCAATGAATATAACATAATACTGAGAGCCTCTGAGAGAAGATACCTGAGCTAGTCCCCATACATCCATATGCACAAGCTCCAATTTCTCATCTCTCTTTTGTTTCCCATCTTTGAGAAAACTAACTCTCTTTTGTTTTCCATACACACAACTTTCACATAAATCCATATTAACACATTTTAGACCTGATAAAATATTCTTTTAATGAAGCACTTTCATACCTTTTGCACTCATATTCCCAAGTCTATTATGCCATGGTGCTGATTTAGAATCCACAACAACTATGTGATTTTTTGCCTACTGAACTGCAACAACTATTCCTGAACATTGATTTTTATCTGCAATAGCTAAAGTAGAAGGAACCGTATGACCTATACAAAGATATAAGGTACCTACTTTCACACCTTTTTCTACCACTAGGGCACCTTTTTTAACCTTCCAATTTTTATCACTAAATGTAACAACAAAACCTTCTCATCTAGTTGTCCTACTGAAATTAAATTTCTTCTTCACTTTGGAATGTGTCTTACCTCATGTAGTAACCAATGATTCTCATTTTGCAACTTAATCTTGATTCTTCCCTTTCCAATAATCTGATAGGGTTCGTTATCTCCCAAATAAACCAGCCCAAAATCCCCTTGGACATAATCAAGAAAATAATTTCTATGGGGTATAGCATGAAATGAAGCCCCTAAATCTAACACCCAAGAATCATCAATATTGTCAAGAGAAAGAATCAAAGCATCCTAATCAAATTTATTACTTACCACATTTGCCTCTTTATTTCCTTCCTTTTTGTCTGCTTCTTTATTTTTTAGAGACCAACAATCTTTCTTTAAATGACTTGGCTTACCATAGTACCAACAATCCCTCATGTCTCTAGATTGGGACCTTCTGTCCTTTGATTTTCCTCGTGACTTCCCACGACTTCCAGAATTGTTTCCTCTCTCCTTTGTTCTGCCCCTACTTTCTACATTCAAAACACTGCCTGATGTGGATGTTCCACCTGAGATTTTCCTACGAATTTCCTCGCTCAAAATAACACCAACAACATCATCAAATTTCAATGTATTCGAACCAGAAATAGAATTGCTAACATCCATTACCAAGCTATTCCAGCTTTCAGGCAAAGAACACAAAACCGAAAGAGCCCTAACTTCTTCATCAAAGTTTACATTTACAAAGGTTAATTGACTGGTAACTGTATTAAACTCATTTAAATGATCAGTAACGAACCCACCTTCTACCATTTTCATATTAAATTTTATGCTTCATAAGAAATACCTTATACGAAGTGGAAGGATTTTCATATAACTTTGCTAGGGTTTCTATCAACTCTTGAGTTGTCTTTTCTTTTGTAATATTGAATGCCATAGATTGTGCCAGGTGTAAACGAATATTACCAAGTGCCTTTCTATCCAAAATGTCTCAGTCCTCATCAGACATTGTTGAGGGTTTCTTGGTTTTCCCTTTCAATGGCCACCATAAATCCTTCTAATAGAGGTAGTTCTCCATCTGCATCTTCAATAACTGATAGTTTTGTCCATTGATCTTCTCAACCTTCAACTTACCATCGTCTACCATTGCTCCCACTTAATTGTGAGACTCCCACTCAACCGTGAGACTTTCCTACAAACGATAATCGAAAACAACCCGTTTTGATACCACTTGTTAGGATTAGAAGACAAATATCTAACAAGTTAAATGTAGATTTGATCAATAAAACACAGAAATAAAACACACATAAAATTATATCAGAAACAAGACAACATAGAGAATGCAACGTGGTTCACCCAATCTGGGCTATATCCAAAAAACCGCAGCCATCCAATGATTTTATTATCCAGTGCAAAACATATTACAATATTGCGAATAATTCCATACTACAACTCCCCATTCCAACCACTTATAACATGATTTTAGAAGCTTCCAAAAATTAGGGTTTACAATGTCAGATTTTTCCCTTTTTGGTGACAATACATGAAGAGTGTAGAGTACAACATGATCAGCTGCCACAAACCAACACCTATGTTAGGTATGCCATGCCAGATTATGCATGCAAATTTTATATATTTGGGTTAGATATTTTTAATGTTGCTTCACCTCATGTTTGTAGCTATGAAAGAGGCTTGCTGTCAATCCAATATTTGGAGATGATGGGAGAGTATCTCTTATAGTTATTTGCTCCAGTCACTATCATTTTGTATGGCCTTTTTGTCTATAGTATATTATCTTGTTCCTATGTTAGGTATTCCATGCCAAATTATGTATGCAAATTTTATATATTCGGGTTAGATATTTTTAACGTTGCTTCACCTCATGTTTGTAGTTGTGAAAGAGGCTTGTTGTCAATCCAATTTTTGGAGATGATGGGGGAGTATCTCTTATCGTTCTTTGCTCCAGGAATTGTCATTTTGTATGGCCTTTTTGTCTATAATATATTATCTTGTTCCTATGTTAGGTATGTCATGCCAGATTATGTATGCAAAATCTATATATTTGGGTTGGATATTTTTAGCATTGCTTCACCTCATGTTTGTAGCTTACAATCTGTCTTTTTATTTATTTATTTTGATTTGTCTTAAAAATTTATTAAAAAATTATTATAAGTTATATAATGCAAAAGAAAAAAGAAAATTTTAATTATTTTTTAAACTAGTTAATATATGTGTAAAATATAAAGAAGAGACAAATTTTAATTTTTAGTTAAGAATTTATTTTTTAATCTAACCTTGTTTACTTTATTTTAATTTTAAGAGTTATTTTACTATTGTATACAATTTTTAATTTTACTTTTGAAAAATTCATCTTTATTATTTGGGTTATTCTTTTGTTTTGTTTCTAGTGTAGGAAACATTATATGTTTATATGTTAGTTTTTGTTTTTGCTACATAATGGTGATTTGTATTATATTGCCAAAAATAAAAAAAGGATTAAATTTATATGTCTGCCTAACTGGCACAAATTTCATCCCTATTCTAGCAGTATTGACTGTGCAGGGTCATAGTTCATTCTGTTGTATTACATATTCACATTCTATAATTTAACTGGCACATATTTCATCCCTATTTTAACAGTATTGACCGCACAGGGTCATAGTTCATTATGCTTTATGCTTTCATCCTTTCTGCCGAGTTTTTCATTTCTCTTATAGAAATCCCATCCACTCCTAAGTTTGAAAGCCTGTTAGCCACCTGGTTCCCTTCCCTGAATATATGATTTATGGTGACACTTTCAAAGCTTCCAGAAGGGATAAAGTCATTTCCAATTTAGCTCAGAGTCTCCAATTAGTTAGCTTTCTGGTTCTAAGACCATTTATAATCAGCAATGAATCTCCTTCAATGGCCAGTTTCTTGATATTTAAATCACTACACATCCTTAATCCTAATATTAATTCTTGAATTTTAGAATCATTGTTCATTCCAACCTTGAGAGGCAGAACTAGCTTACCAATGGTTTCTCCCTTCAAACATCGGATTATACACCCAACCCTCGAGGGGCCAGGATTCCCCCTCGAGGCCCCATTGAAATTCAATTTAATCCATCCAGAATCTAGAGGAGACCAATGGATCAATTTCCTGTCCTCCATGGATTTTTTCCCTCCATTTCCAACTCGATCAACCGGAGTGAGCCCTTTCCATTTCTTCACCATTTTTGCATCCCAGCTCATAAAAGTGAGAAGAGACAAGTCCCAATCTACCAACCTAGCATTTACTGTTTCCATAATGCTTGATTCTATCTTACTGAGAAGGGATGGCCATAAAATTTCTTTCTCTTGAAAGATCCTCCTATTCCTTTCTTTACAAATCTCCCATATGATTATGGATGGGTCCATGATCCACAACCCTCTGAACATCATTTTCTTCTTCATAATAGGCCAGGCTAATAGCCAATCCGAAAGACACCTAGGAGGGGTAGTGAACCACTAAAGCTTGTAGCATAAGGTCATTTCCAAATTCTAGAGGAAAAGGAGCAATGCAGAAAAAGGTGATCCCCATCTTCCTCTGCCTCCTTACAGAGTACACATTTTGATGGCCCTAGGTGATCCCACAAAGCTAGTTTACAATTTTTGGGAGATTCTGATTTTTGCTGAAATCACCTATTTTTTAAAAAATATAACGATTTAAGACTTAAATAGTTCTATTTTAAAGGTTTCAATTGAAGAGGGCTTGATCAAACCATCTTAGATCAAACCCCCTTGGATAGAACCCTGCTAGTTTTAAACCATACCTACAACAAAGTCTTCTTTACACCTATCAAAATGCTGATAAAAAATCACTTTTGATTTAACTTTTGGGGGCAAATGAATTCATTTAAAATTTATTTGAAATTATCATGGTAATCCTCAGAACGAGCTATCCAACGAATATAATTTTAATATTTTTTTGATTTTATTATGTATGTGTTTTTATAGTTTTATTAAACATAGGTTTTTCATTGAAAATTAAGCTCTTTGTTCTGTACATGTGGAAAAATAGCATATTATCAAAATAAAATTTTAAAAAATATGTTCAGGTTGGGTATTGATTTCCTTAATCCATTAAAATAAATAAACTTTAATTTCAATACTTACAAAAAATGTTATGTTGTATATAGTCCACCTATGTTTCAATTGTAATTGGTTTGACTTCGAAACTTGATTAAGGAAAAAGTATTTAATAAAACACTATGAAACCAAATGAAAGTGCTAGATATCATAGCTACAAATCTAAACTCGAAAAAAATAGAATTTTATCCTTAATACAAAAAAAATTATGTTGTATACCGTGAGCGTCACTCCTTAAAAATGTATTTTTTTAAAAAAAACTAGTTATCAAAGGAGATGGAAAAAGAAGTGCAATCTGATTCCAAATTTTTTGTAAAAAATATATTTAAAATCTATAGACAAAATATAAAAAATCACTAGTTTGCATCATCTTCAAATTCTTCATGCTTTAGCCGCTATAGGAGCCCGAAAGTGAAGATTTAGTTAAAAAAAATTAGTTAAGTGTCCAGTTTTCCCAAAAATTGTAAACCAGTATTGTGGGATCATCCCCCTTCATAATCCAATCTTCTAAACCTATCTATTGTTAGAGATTTACCTTGAGTAGCCACCCAAGTGAAAATCCCTGCCTTGGGGAGGCATTTCTTATTCCAACAAAGTTTGGTTGGAATTACTCCTAGAGACTCAATTGACTCATTTATGACTCTGTAGCCTTCTTTTATTGTATAACTTCCTGATTCAGACGCTACCCATCTTAAGGATTCCCTCCCCTTCTTGAAACAAATTTCCCGCTACTCTAGGATTCCTTCAAACAACTCCACCTCTCTCAAATTCAGTCCTAACCCCCTCACACTTTTCCAGCTCAGGATGTCATTCTCCCCAGTTTAGTTCGAAAGGTAATCCTTCACCTTATCTCGCCACAGTCTCTTGGTGACATTTCACACCCTTGTTAACTCCTCATTTCCTTCAAGTGTTGGATGTCCATCCCAAGAATCCTCCTAGAACCTGGTTGCCTCTCCATTTCTAATTTCCTAGGTTAAATGCTTTGTGATCAGGTCCCTACTACTTTTTATGAAATTCCAAATTCTTGATCCATCCGGGAGAGATCTAGATCTGAAAATACTATTCTCCTCCTCATCAAGATATTTATTCTTCAAAAGCCTGACCCATTTGAGATTCGGTTTGTCATGGATTATCAAGACCAATTTCACCCTGAGGGCCTAATTTTGCTTCAAAAGGTTTTTGACTTTGGCCCCATGTTTTTCCTTTTGTTCACATACTTGTTTCCACTTGATTAGTGGGTATTTAAATTGATCAGAAGCCCCTTTCCAAAAGAAAATTCTCATTTTCTAAACCAACTCCTTGTTAACCTTGTTTACCAGAGGCAAGCATGACATCAGGTAAATGGGGATTGTTGTGATGACTGCCTTAATTAAAATCAACCTCCTTGCCCAAGAAAGCCATTTACTTTTCCAAGCTTCTAATCTGCTTCTTATCTTGTCCAATAAGGTGTCCCAAGAGCTCCTCAGTTGCAATGCTTTAACTAGAGGTATACCCAAATATTTGTAGGGTAATGATCCTGTTTTGAAAACCAATACTCTAAATATTCTTTCTTCAGTACCTTGATTCATATTGAAGAACACTTCTCATTTCTCTCTACTGACTTCCTTCCCCGAAGCTTTGGAGTACAATTTTAAATTTTTCCCAAATCTAGATGCCTCCCCTTCTTGAGCCATCCCAAATAACAATGTATCATTCATGAATTGTTGTTGGGAGAAGCGAGGCATGTTTCTTGTGATTTGGATGCATAAAATGTGACCTTCCTGACAAGATTTTCCAATATGTCTTCCCAGAGCATCTGTCATTATAATGAAAAGGAAAGCGGACAAAGGATCCCCCTGCCTTAGTCCCCTTAAGGTATTGAAAAACCCTTTTGGTTCACTATTGATGAGAACTGAAAATCTCGGGCTTGACACCCACTCATAGATCCAGTTAAGCCACACTCGGTCAAACCCAAAAGCCTCCATAATTTTAAAAAGGAACCTCCAATTGACCTTATCATAAGCTTTTCAGATATCTAGTTTGACGAGCATTGAGGGGAATTTATTCTTCTGAACCGAACAAATGGCCTCTTGTGCTATTATGATTCCATCCAAAATGGATATCTTGGGGACAAAACTAGACTATTCCTATGCTATAACATCTGGAAGTATCCTTTTGAGTCTATTAGCTACTAATTTTTCCATTATCTTGTAAACCACATTACATAGAGATATTGGCTTGAATTCTTCAAAAGTTCTGAGTTTTTCTTTCTTGGGAATTAGAGCTATGAATGAGTTTTTTACCTCTTTAAGTGCCTTTCCACTCCTTCTAGAGTCTTCATAAGCCTCTGTCAACTCCTTTCCCAATATGCTCCAACACTTCTGGAAGAAGGATGCTAAAAACTCGTCCGGCCCAGGGGCTTTGTCTGGGGCAGGTTGGAATACTGCTTCTCTAATTTTTTCTTATCTGAATCTATTGTTCAACACCTTTTTTTGTTCCTCCATTGTTATTTTGGGAATATTATCAATGAATACCTGTTGAGCTTTTAAATCTGAACCTTCTTCTTCATTTAAGAGCCCATGAAAGAAGTCCACTGCTTCCATCCTTATGAGTCATCCTTCCCTCTTTATTTTTAATGGTTGTGATTTTGTTGACTTCTCTACAAACCCTAGTTGAATTATGAAAAAAAATTATATTTGAGTCTCTTGCTTTGAGCCAGACTTCTCGAGACTTTTGTCTCTAGAAAACTTCTTCTTTTTCTAGTATATCCTCCAATTTTCCCATCAATACTTTCTCCTTATTGTAGGCCAAATTATTCATTCCTTCTTTCATGACTTTTTCATTGAGGGTCTAAATTTCTACCTCTATTTGCCTTTTGGACTTAAAAATGTTTTTAAAATGGTATTTTTTCCATTGTCTTAGATTAGTCTTGATGATTTCAGTTTAGTAGAGATATTAAAAATCCCAACTCCACCTAGATTGTAATTTGTCCACAATTCTTTTATTAGTTTCATAAAATATGGGTCCCTAAACCATATGTTTTTGAACTTAAAAGGGCATCTCATTGGTCTCCTTTCTCCAGTTATCTCTAAACTAATTGGTAAGTGATCTGATCTTGATTTCACCAGAATCTTGCTCGCTAGGTTGAAGGGAAAGGAACTTAAATCTCCTTTTACAAAAAACCTATCTAATTTTTTTACAATATCGTAGAATCCAATCCTCCTGTTGTTCCAAGTAAAATTACCATTGCTCATTTTGATTTCTATTAGCTCATTCCGACTACACACTCCTCAAAGTCCTTCTATGATTGTTGTTTCGTTCCTACTCCCCCGAGTCTATATTTTGTCGTTAATATTGCATTAAAATCCTCCCCAAGTATGACTAATTCCCAAGCATCATTGTTACACACAAGATCCATTTCTACCCATAACTCCATTTTTTTTGAATTTGAGAGTTTGGCCCATATATGTTTATTAACAAAAACCTAAGATTGGAGGCCAGAATCCTAACCTAACTTGTGATCCATCCCTTGCTAGAAGCCACTTCTTCTATCAGGACTGATTGTGGTCCCCACAAGGTCATTAAGCCTCCAAATGGACCAATAGAATTTGTGTTGCTCATCCTGCATAATTTCATACTTTTAGCAAAGCTTTGGTTACCTCTTTCCTCGAGTTTGGTCTCCTGAAGCATGTAGATATCTGGTTGGAGATCTCTCAATCTATGCCTAATTGGGCACCTCTTGTTAGGGGCATTCATGCCTCTAAGATTCCATGAGATAATATTCATTGTTGTTCAGGAAGGGTTCCCCCCTTCCCTACTTTCAGCAACTCTTGTAATTTCAATTGTTCGTTGGCCTCTTCGTCCCGCCTTATTTTTTCCTTATTCGGAGTTTGAACTCTTGATTTGTGCACTCCACAGTCCGGGGAATATTTCTAAGCTTCTCTTTGTCCTAATCCCAGTGATTCTAGGCCCTTTGAGGGTTCCTTCCCTTCTTTATCTTTGAGGGATGGAGTGGTTATTTCACCTTATTCTCCCAAACCTTCAATTCCTTTCCCTTCATGAATCAACCAATCTTCTTCCAAATCCTCCTCTTCCGCTCTGCTTGTACCTTCCTTTGCCACCCGAGCAATTTCCACTAACTCATTGCCTACCTCCAACAAGGACTCAAAATATTCCTTTTGCATTCTCAGCTTTATTGCTGCAATTATCTCTAATATCTTATTGTTGATGGTCTGAGTCCATTTTACCAATCCTTCCATCCTTAGGGAATGTACTTCTCCCTCTTGCGTTATTTCTATCTTCCTACCTTTTATGTGATTTTCTTCATTATCACCTTCCTTGCTTCCCATCCATTGAGATTTCTGCATGTTCTAAATTTCCTTTCCTGAAACTTTATTTCTTTCAACCCTTTCCTCTAGATTTCCCAACGGTTTTTCTTTTACCTCCTTTTCTCTCCTATCTTCCTTTCATTTTTCAGTAGATTACCTAACTTCTCAGTACGCCCTAGATCTTCATCCTATCATGCCTACCAAAATTCCTTGGGGTTTTGGCTCATAGGATAGTGGCTATTTTAAAACTCCCCATTCTTTATATATCTCTAACTCCCTCCATCGAGGCACATATGGGTGATTCTCTACACAAATTCTGACATAAGACTCCTCTTCCTTTTCCTCTCTCCATTTATCTACGTAGATGAACTTTCCTAGGTAATTCCCAATTTATTCTAGAACCTGTTGATCCTAGAATTCTAGAGTTAGGCCTGGAATTTTGTACCAATATTGGATATATTTTACCTTGTGTTTCTTAGGGTCAAAGCGAATATAGCAATCACAAAAATAGAAGCCCAAACCATCCGAAAGAAATATTTCATTCATGATTTCCTTCTTGACATTGCTAGAGGAGCACAAGACTAAGAAGAAACCATTTGCAAGTGCTTTTAACGTTATTTCATTCCCCCATTTATCTCCCCACCATTTCTTTAATCCTTCCCAATCTAGGTTCTATCTAAAATATTTCCCAATTATTCCCAAATTTTACATTCTTTCAATGGAAGGCCCTAATATCCTGGAGCTAAGGACCATGTGTTTTTTTTACCTAGGTTCCTCTCCCTTCTATTCATACCCATGCCTCCCTTTCCTAATCCGTTACTTCTCCCTTGGAATTGGCCTTGATGCCTTCCTTGATTTTGATTCGTCTTCCAACTCCTAGCTTGATTTGTTGGCTTATTGTTCTGCTCTGTTTGGAATTGATGCCTTGTAGCATTCCTCCATGGTTCTACCAGTGCTTTTTCTTGGATTTTCTTGATCGAGATTTCTTTTTTCTGATTGCTCAGCCCAAACCCTAGCAGGAAATACTTCCTTTGCAATTCCAATCTTGTTGCTTCCTTCGTTTCTCTCTTCTATGATTGAAACTCTGAATTTTTCTTCTTTGTCCTCCTCCTTCTTTCCATTTCCGTCGATATCGTTATGCTTTTTCTGATTCTTCTCTTTGTACCTCACTCTGCTCTCTTCACACCTCACTCTACTCCATATCTTTAATGTGTATTGTTTATATGTTATTTTTTAATAGTTTTAATTTTAATATATGTGAATTATAATTTTTATTTTGTAGTATTTATTTATTTTTAAATATATACTAGTTGTATTTTGGTTTTTATATACATGATCATGACATAAGACACCTTGTTACCGATGTAGAATACCTCTCAATATAAAAATTTGACATTATAATTGCATGGAAATGTTATTACAAAGTTTACATGAGATTTATAAATTGATAATTTTAGAGGGTTGGAAGGTGATCTAGAAAAAATAAATAGGCTATGGAGGATGTGGCTAATCTCTGGACAAAACACACCTATGTACATACAAAAATGCATAAAAACATACATAACAACATACATGGAAACATACATAAAATGATGAGATGGTGTAGTGTGGGGTCCACTAGACGGATGATAAAAATGATGGAACCGACAGATGGAAGGAAACATCATGACAAGGAAAGTGAGGAGTTGTCCCGTCATCGAATTACACCGACGTTTTTTTGCCTTGTGTGAGAAGCTATCCGTTCACTATAGGCGAGAAGGGCACTGATGTGATTAATACATGTGTTTGAAATTGTAATGAATATTGTTCTTGGAATGTCTGAAAAACACTTTGTGTTCTAGGTTTTCCCATTTTGCAGGTTGAAATTGAAACATTTGAGAGGGTTTTCTCATTTCGCGGGTTGAAATTGAAACATTGGAGAGAAAGGGGGCATTGCAGGTAGGGGAGATGACCAAGAAACTCTAGGTGAGGGGTTGTTACATGTATGGTTTCATGTGTTTTTGTATGTACATAGGTGTGTTGTTGGTGTGGGTTGCAGGTTTCTCAGTGTTTTGAGAACCTAGAATCTTAGAAAATAGTATGAATATCTTCAAAATATTTTTTTATTAAGACCGTAGGAATGTAATCAAATGTGGACCAGGGTGAACCCATAATATTGGTTTACAATTTTGTTGAGGAAGCAAATTTGTAAAAAAATTCACACAATAAAAAATTTGAGTTTTAAGGGGTTCGAACAAACTAGGGAGTTCACACAAACCCATAATTTAAGGGTTCGCTCAAAGCCCTAGTTTGAGCGAACCCCTTTTTCCATGATGGGTTCGCTCGAACCATAAAACAACACATTTTTTTTAAAACAAAGGGGAAAAGGGGGGTTTGAGTGAACCCCCCTTCGAACGAACTCCCCTTCGCTTGAATGGGTCAAGGGGGGTTCGCTCAAACCCCCCTTTTCCCCCTTCTCCCCCTCTGGCACCAAAAAGCTGCAAATTTTTCCCCTTCGAAGCTCGGGTTGAGGATGAAAATGGAGGAATCTTCACAAACCCAATTGGAATCAGGCAGTCCTTGGAACGAGCTATCCAACGAATATAATTTTAATATGTTTTGGTTTTATTATGTATTTTATTTTTTATTTTTATCAAACATAGGTTTTTTATCAAAAATGAAGGTCTTTGTTCTGCACATGTGGAAAAATATAAGATTATAAAAAAAAACATTGAAAAATATGAGTGAACTAGATATTGAAGTCTTTGATCCAAAAAAACAAAATTGAATTTCAATATATACAAAAAAAGTTACGCATTATATAGTCACGTTATGTCTGAATTGTAATTGGTTTAACTTTGAAACTTGATTAAAGAAAAAATATTCAATAAAAAACTATCTAACCAAGTGGAAGCACTAGATATCGGAGTTACAAATCTAAATTTGAAAGAATTAGAATTTTATCTTTCATGGAAAAAAGGTTATGTGTTATACAGTGTGCGTCACTTTTTTAAAATGTTGTAAACTAAAAAAAGACAATTTTTGTGGGAGATGGAAAAATAAATGCAATTTGAGAAAAACTATTGGCAGTTTTTTTGTTTTTGAGGAAAACT
The DNA here is from genome assembly GCA_007115665.2 of Sequoiadendron giganteum. Taxonomy (NCBI): domain Eukaryota; kingdom Viridiplantae; phylum Streptophyta; class Pinopsida; order Cupressales; family Cupressaceae; genus Sequoiadendron; species Sequoiadendron giganteum. The sequence continues at coordinate 503,841,065 of CM021107.1, read as the reverse complement.
TTGGAGGCTCATATCTTGGTCATACCTCGGATCCTTTTTTTGAGAAACTTTTTTTGATTTGGGGTAGAATTTTGTGTTCTATGTAGTGGTATAGTTTTTTTTTAAATTTTGGTGCTTGAGTTTTTTAGAAATTATAGATTCTCATAGCTATTGCCAAATTGTTCTCATTTTCAAAACTTTCGGAGCTTCATTCTCACCCATACGAGAACATTTTTAAGTGATTTTTTTTTTAAGTGCATAATTTTTCGTGTATTTTCTACTGGTGTCATAAGATTGATCTCATTCTTTGTAAAATTTTACTTTGAGATTGAGGCCAAATTTTGCAATTTGTATGCACTAAGATCAAGTCCACTTCGCTATTTTTGGCAAGTAGCACTTGTAATCACACTAATTATAAAGTGCTACAAAACATATTTTCTTAGGGGGTTTCTTGATTGAGTGATTTGGGGGGGTCTCTTGGTGTATTTCTTTGATCTTTTTGCTTGTGCGCTCTTCATTTTTCATGGATCATTCTAAGGTTCCTTTGTTGACATCATATAACTATTCAACATGGCATCAACATGCATGGAGTATACTAATGAATGAGGGTCACTCTCTATATGTTGAGAAATAGGTAACTAAACCTATTGATGATGAGAAAAAGATTAAATGGATGATTGAGCATACCAAAGCTCTTGGATGTCTTTGTAAACTAGTCTCTCAATATTTGTTGTTCCAAATTAAATCATGCAATAATTCTCATGAGGCTTGGGACAAATTGAAAACATTATATGGTTCTACAAATGAAGTTAGAGGCTATTAACTTGATAATGAATTGATGAGCCTTGATCCTAAGAAATTTGACAACATCTAGGACTACATCACTAAGGTTAATGATCTAAGGGAGCAATGTAAATCATGTGGTACTGATAAGAAGGACATTCATCTAGTCTACAATTCATTGAACAAACTTGCTCCTGATTATGCTTCTTCTTTTTTTGGCTTTCATACTCATAGGTTGACTGCGAGGTTTGCATATACTACACCATCATTTGCATCATTTTATGAGATGTTGATGCATGAGCAAAAAAATATTATCTTGATGGGTTTCATCAAGTCTTCTAAATCTCAAGCATTGTTGGATAGTTCGGTAAAAGAATCAGAAACTACTAATAAGAAGTAGAAGAAGCCAAAGAAAAAGCCACATTTTGATCAACCAAGGGATAAATCCTATTCCACAGATAAATCATCTAAGAAGGATAAGTCTACTTGTCCATATTGCAAGAAGCTTGGACATGATGAACATTCTTTTTATGAGAAGGATATTGATGAGTTGAAGGATCTTCTCACAAAGAATCATATTGATTTTCCTTCTAGAATGTTAGAGTCTCCACCTTCTTCTTCATCATCTTCAAACTAGTCTAATAAGGGAAAAGGTCATGCTTATTTGGCTACTACATCGGGTAATAAAGGGAAAGCTCTTTGTTCTTTTTCAGGTCTAGGATCAGGGAGATGGCTTCTAGATTTAGGAGCTTCTCATCATATGGCATCTTCATAGTCTATGCTTTCCTCTTTTGATCCATACACTATGTCTCCTATTTTGATGGCAAACAATAAATACATGAGTGTACTTGGGAAGGGATCTATTACCTTTGGGGAAAACACCTTTCAGGATGTTTTGTGTGTTCCTCATTTGATGAATAATATTATTTCCATATATCAGATTACACATGGTGGAGATGGGAGGACTGTGGAGTTCACTCCTGATTCAGTTATCATTCGGGACTTGGAGAGTAGAGAGATTATTGTTGTTGGGATGGTTAATCATTCATCTCAGTTGTATACCTTTGCAGATTTTTCTCCTAATGGTGACATTGTTCCTTCGGTTGTTGATCACACTTCTAGTGGGAACCATGATTTAGAGGAGACATTTGGCTTCTTGAACTTGGGTGTACTCACATCCGATCTCATTCTTGAGCCTTGTATTTCATCTCCTCCATCTATTGTTGCAATTGATGATGCTCATATTGGCACAACTATGGCCTCTTGTGATTCAATGCAACATGATCTACATCATCTTCCAGCTACATCCATTTGAGATGCATACTTGACATACATCAGTGGGTTGTTTGTTGATTCTCAAATTTTAGATTTGGGAGACATCATCAATTGCATAGATCATCTCTTTGATGGAGACGATTATTCTGCAGTTCTTGCTAGGGAATTCTCTAACCCTCTTGTTCATTCTCTACATGATCATTCTTTGTAGTATGATATGAGTGTGGATACTTTTGGAAAAAAATTGGAGGAGGCTTCTTTAGAGGAGATTTTCTTGTCTTTGGATTTTTTTCTACAAGATCATTTTAAGGTAATTTGGATTGGTTTCTTCAGTTGTATGGCCTAGAATGCCTGTTTGGAGTCTGAGATTGGATCATCTTCAGTATTCAATGTCGAGCTTCTACCATCATTGTAGGAGACTCACCATTGAGTGGGCTACATGGTCTCTCTTCTACTTCTCTCTTATGGGTGAAATATTTCCTCACATGGGTTTTTTCCTTCTCATTGTTCATTGAGAGCATTTTGTTTTATATTTCATCTCTTTTGGGGAGGAGTTTTTTCCCATTTGGTTTTCTCATTTTCTCCATTTGTGAGAGATTTCTCTATATTTCATTTGTACATGGGTACCTAACATGGCCTCATAGCCGAGACGCATCCTTGCTTCATTTGCATAATAACTACTTTCCCTAAGTTGCACTTATGGGGGGTGTTGGTGTGAATGGGGTTATTTCCTAACTAGTTATTAGTGAGGACCTATTCACATCATTAATAAGTTTACTTAGGATTTAGTTTCCTAGGTGGCATTCTAGAAACTAGTATTTAATGGGACCATATCTCATTAATAGGCATGCAGTTATCTAGGCATTTAATATTTGCATTGAGGTTTTTATGTCTTAGTTGTCTCATGTGATAAGATTAAGACACTTGTCATGATCTTGTCTAATCCTATCTCTCTCCTTGCCTATATAAGCAAGACTTCATATGTAAATTTCATGCATCCAAAGCTCAGTTGAGTGTTGTGTAAGTCCAATATATCATTGCAATCTTGATTATTGCATATTGGCCACATCTTGCATCCATTGTTGCAATTTTATGTTCTTGTGTTTCTCTCTTGTAGAAGGTTGTTGATATTTGCAGATGATCATTGAGGCTTGAGTCCTTGAGTGACTTATAAATATTCTATGAGATGTATCTTAGCTCCTACATGACTAATAAGCCTTCTTAAATACATACTTAGTGTCATGGAGACATTCTACATCACAATACATTTATAATGCTACTCTTCTATTTTGCATGTTTATAATCCCTCAACAAGCTAGGTCTAGCATCAATGCCTACCTTGCAACTTCCTTGGCATTTGAAGACCATTATAGAACCAACCTCTTGAGAATGATCAAAATCATAATTTATATACCCACTGAGGATCAAAACCTAGCTATTGTATTGTAGCACACTTGAAACCCATAGTTGAGATTGATTCCTTCCCAAAATGAGAGTTGCAAATTGAATGAAGGGATCTACATTTACTTTGGGTAGCTACATGAAATGTCATCAATATGAGTTGGTGGAGTGGGTGGAGGATGATTGTGTCATTTTCCACTTAGATCTACAACAAAAACCTTTATAACACTTAGGAAGACTGCCAAAAGGAAGATTTAGAAACCATTTGTTCTTTTAACATGATCAAGATCTCATTGGAGGTTTCACTGGTTCCAAGAACTATTGGAGCCACCAAAAACCTCCCATTCCCTTTACTCACATTAATTATTCCTTTTCCTTCTTCCTTGACATTATTTTTACCTCATTGGGGTTTGCTACCCCAGTAGGAACCACCACCACTTTCTCATTCATCCCCTTTGTCAGTGACTTCAACCCCATTAGGAACTATTGAGACTTTTTCTAGGAATCAAAAATCATCAAACTATTGAGTCCCAAAAAAAGAAATATGACTTATATTCCACATAGTGATGTCATGGTTTAAATTTTTTATCACAAATATAACACAAACCATTTTCTTGACAAGCTCATATAATTGCTTTAGTGAGACATTTGATATGTATGGAGCAATTTTTGGGGTGGGGACATTTTGATTCAACACAATGTTTTTGAATTGGGTGTACTTAGAGAATTGGCACTAAACAGTGAGCTTATCTTCTACAAATTTTTCCAAACCTATGGTTTCCATCATATCTTTGGGTTTGAACACTTTGACCTCAACCTACAATTCCTCCTTGATGCCACCTATGAAACAACTAGTAAAGAAGTAATCTATCAACCCTTTGGTTTGGTTGCAATTTTCTCAAATTTAGTTTGATAGTCATGAACAAAACCAAGTTCCCTCAATTTCGTTAATTCTCTATTAAAGTCTTCAAATGAAATGGGACTAAATCAAATCAAGAAATTTTTTGTAAATTTAGTCCAACTAAGTTGAGGATTGACCTTCATATACCATTTATACCAGTAGATTGGTTATTTTCCAAGTTGAGTGAGGAAATAGTGACTATGGACCTCCCTAAGGAGTATTATGGAGAGTAAAATATTTTCTAGCACAACAGATCCAACTAATTTAGGATATATACCATCAAATTTGAGAAAATTAAATTTTGGTTCCCAAGGCATCCAATTGGAGTGAAAATTAGGTTCAATGTTATTCGATCAATCAATGGATAATTCACAACCAAATATATGGTTGAGAGATTCTAATATTTAGTTTTTTCCATCACTATGGAAGGAAACACAAGAGTGATATTCCTCTAATTTAGCGGTTACTACTACATCTATTTACTTAGATCAAGTGTTCACCATCATAAGAGGGATCCTAGGGTGGTGAAAAAATGATGTCAAAGTTATATACCAAGATGGTCATCTTGAAGAGAGGATTATAATAATACAATTAGCTAAAGAGGAAAAAAATTAGCTAAAGAGGATAGACTTTCCTCTAGGGAAATTTTTACATTCCTTGCAACATCTAAGCGAAATATATGAAATTAAAAAAATGTAAATAAGAATATAATGAAAAATATTGCATTGAAATAACAAAGTCACATTATTGTATATTTTTGGCCTCTTAGAGGGGGCAACCTCCTAGATTAATGCTAAAGCTAATATAATTAATTGATAACCCATTGCTCTATTGAAACCCTCTATTTGAAGTAGTAGTTCTAATGAAGATAACTACCAATTCCCATGCACATGGAATAAACTTACTTGACAAAAAGGACAACTTACAATGCATATGCATCTAATGATTTTATTAATTCTACCTTAAAACAAAAGTAATTAATTAGGAATAAATAGTTAGAATTGTGTGTCCTAATAGATAATGTGTCCCGTAGCAACTTTTGAAACCCTCTAAAGGTATTCATAATATTGTCGATCCAAATAGAAAGAAAACAAAGATGGATTTGGTGAATTGGAGAGCACAAGATAATTTTATAGACATAAAAGTGATCTAGGATGCAAAATCATTCCAAATATATATGGATGTCATACACAAATTTTGAGGTGATATATAGACAAAGAGAAACCATTCTCAAACTAACAATAAAACAATTCTAAAATAATCGTATTTGGTTATTAAACTTAATAGCTCTATATTTCACATATAATTTTTTTAAATGATATTAATTTATGTCACCCACAAAAACTATCAATCAATTATTCTAAATTAATTAATAATTAAAATACTAGAAAGACAAATAACAACCATTAGATGACACTTATTTCTTTTACAAATATATAAATCATATCACATTTTCAAATAATATCACATTTCATATAAAATTAAATTATCATTTTAAAATTAAATAAATTTCACTATTTTTAGAATTGACCAAAAAAAAATTATGTTCACATATCTTTAAAAAAATCTTAAATATGTTCTATAAAACTGTTAATTCAATACAACTAATAAAATTCCTTATATAAAACTAATCTCTTAAGAGAAGATTTTTCTATAATTACATGGGGATTTATGGCTTTGATTTTATTCCAATATTCCTTGCCTTCTTCTAATGTCTCCCACCCTTCATCCGTCCCTCCTGATTTATAAACATTTAACCGCTCTAGACTTTTCAACACTCCCAATCCCTCCACTTTCTTCACTTTTGGACATTCACTTAAAACAAGTCCAAGAAGGCATTTCATGGCTCCCTCCTCCACTTCTGGAAACTCTCCTAATGAAGAGAAAACTTTCAATTTGCAAGAGAGAGTTTTGGAAACCCTCTCGACTTCCCAAATGCCTTTGGGAATTCTCTGCATCTTCTGTCCTCATACAAAGCCAACCTCACAAGATTGGGCATTCTTTGCAACTCCGGATAATCACTGTACTTACCCTCAGATAACGACAATTCCCTTAGCGTTGCCAGCTCACATATCCAACTTGGCACTACAAACTTACTTAGTGCAAGCCTTTCCAGATGTTTCATTGCTCTCATTTTATCTGGAAACTGCACAAACCTGCCGTACATATTATGGATTTTGAGACGACGCATCTTCACCAGCTGCGCAAGGATCCCTTCTTCCATCCTCTTCAACTCCATCCGATGCTGAAGAAGTAAATATATTTCCTGAAGTTGAGTCATATTGACAAAATCGTCTAACCTCAAGAATTTGTCCTCTTTGATGGACAGGGTGAACCCTCCTGATCGCAGTGTTCTCAAAGAAGCGAGCTCTGATATTCCCTTTGGCACGTTATCAATATAATACGGGCCTTCTAAATGCTGAAGACATCAAAGTTCACTTATCTATTCTGGTAATGAACTGCATGACACACTGAAAGAAAGAAACAAGAGACTTTTCAACTTCTCAGGCACTCTGGTACCTTCTTTATTAATGTATCCCTTAAATTCAAAACTTTCAGAAGAATCATCTTTCCAACAGACTCAGGCAATGTAGAGATCTTTGTGGAGCTCAAATCTAGAACACGTAGTCCTCTCATAGTGGTAAACAAGTTTGCTGGAATGCTTGTAATATTCACATTGTGAGAAAGTGAGAGTGTACGGAGATAAACAGGACAGCTCTCTAAGATGTCATCCACATCGAGACCTTTCTTGGCCAGTAAAATTCGACACCAGCCCGCAGCACCACTTGTATGTGTAGAGACTTCCTCAACAGAAAAAACACATTTATTTTCTTTAGATATTTGTATGGCCAAATCATGCAACAAATCATGAATTGTACAGAATTTGGGTACACCATCTAAATAAACTCTCTCACTTAGTTGAAGCAGACACAACTGGGCAAGTTGATCTAACCAATCCCAGGCGATATCCCACTGCTCCTGTCCTGCAGGGATAAATCCTTCTCCTATCCATAGATATATCAAATACTCAGCATCTATCTCCTCATCCTCGGGAAAGAAGGAAAAATATGCAAAACAGGGTTTAAGTTGTGTAGGCAAAGAGTCATAACTCAATTTCAATATCTCCATGACAGGGTCGGGGTCACCAATGGGAGTAACTACTCTTTCGAGTTGACGGCGCTTGAACTCCCATTTGCTGAGATCTGTGGTGTTGGCCAGAGACGCTGCTATCGTTTTGATAGCAAGAGGTAAATTTCCACATTTCTTTACAATCTTCCGACCCTCTTCCATGTGCAGTGGCCCTCTATTTGGAAATGTGTAGAAACAAAACAAGGTCCAACCGTCTTCATCCGACAAATTTTGCATATCATAGATTTCAGCCCTTGAATTTAGAGCAACCTGCCTATTTCTTGTGCTGACCACAACTTTACAATCTGAATCAGTTGGCAGACCAAGTCTATCAATTAAACTATTTTCAGTAGAAAGCGTCCACAGATCATCCAGCACAATAACAGACCGTTTCCCTTGAAGATGGTCATGAATCAATTCTGCCGCTCTCTCTTCAGTTACGTTACCTTCCACAATATCCCTTAGTGAACCTATTTTGGAGGCTATATCCCGTTGTAAATCCTTGAGATAATAAGATTTAGAAATAGAGAGCCAAATAGAATGATCATACTCGGATTTTACGGCTTTGTAGACATTTTGGAGAAGAAATGTCTTTCCCGAGCCGCCCATACCAACAACAGCTATAACTTGAATTGTTGGGTCTTTCAACAAGCGTACCATGTCTTCAACTTTGGAATCTATGCCCACTGGATGTGAATCTCTGGGCAGAAGACTAGATTTCTTCACCTGTGCTGATCTACTTGTTGACGCTGCTGCGTCTGTATATTCCACATATCTTGGGAAGCCCTTAAATGTCTTCCCAACCTCTTGTTGCACGGCCAAGGCAATCCTTGCACACAGCATCTCGACATTACTGAGAATTTTAAGGCATTGAGAATTAAAGAGCGTTCAAAATCAATATGGAGAGGGTAAAAAGAAAAAATTAAAACAACCTAAACAAAATGGGCAAATCTAAACGGAAAAAAACAACCTAAGCCTTACTCATCAGATGTGCTGAATTCGTAGCCAGAGATGAGTGAAGAAGAGTGGAGTGCTGCTTTCCACTGGTCAATCTTGTCGTTTCTGAATCTCCCCTTTTCCTGATGTTGAGCGAATGCAGGTGCATACACTCCCTTGTCAGGATAGCGAAGGTCAGAAGGCTTCACATCACAAAATATAGGAATCAACCGAGCCTTGGTTGCCAAAATGAGAAGCAGCTCATCCAGACACCAAGACGATTCCGCATATCGTGGTGAGAAGATGGCGATCTGTACTCTAGAAGAGAATATCGCATTTTGTATGGCAGAGTTAATTGAATCTCCCAATTTTATTTCTTGATCATCAAGAAATGTCCAACATTCCTTTTCCTCCAGTGAATCGTATAATGCAAATGCCACAGTTTCTTTCACATCAGAGCCTCGGTGGTTGATGAATGCATCATATATTTTTTTAGATAAAGCGGACTCTTCCCTTTCAAAATCACAGAAAGAACGCTTGTGAGATGAGGAGGAAGACGCCATGAAAAGAGGCGAGCAAACGCGGAGAAGAGAATGTGTTGAGCCGTGCAGAAAGTTGGGAGTTTAAATAAGTTTTTCAGCAAAACGAGAAAACCGCGTGATAAGTTCAAGAAAGGAATCTAAAGTCGTCTCTAAGGAAATCGTCTTGTTTGCGAAAAATTTTAAAATTTCGAAGCCTCTTCTTCCTTTCTCCACGCAACCATTTGGCTTACTAACAATTTTAATATGCATATTGAATCTTTAATTTTTTCCACACCCATTTACAATTCACCGTAACAAGCTCAAATATATTTTTCTCTGCACGACTTGACTCCGTTTCAGAGTTCACATGGCAAGTGGTCTGTTAATGATGAAATGAAGGGACCCACTGACAGCTATATTGCGTAAATTGTAAGCAAGGCCACTTCTTTTTCAAACTTTTTTTTCCTTGTTTGTTGTTTGGGTGGGAAATGGTATTCTTGAACCGGGTGCCCGTCAACAGGTCAATGTTTTTCTATGTTTTTTGAAAGCGAGGGAAAGGAATCGATTATTATTCATAATTATTTAAAAAGATTCGTATAGGTAATACATAGATAGTCAATGAAATCGTTTTCGATGACTGTGTTTAAGAGGTAATGTTAGAAACAAACTTCCAAACTTCCAAACTGCTAATCACAAGAAGACGTGTAAAATCTTAGGTAATATTATATGATATAAATTTTCGTAATTCTTATTATATACATTTAATTAAATTATAATATTAGCTATTACTTTTTCAATATTTTTATCTGTCTTTGTAAACTGCTATTTCAAAGTTTACCTCTAAAAGATTGTGTATTTCCTTTCAATATTTTTAAATATTAAATGTTCAGGGATCAAATGTCTATTTATCAAAAAAAAATTGTTTATTTGAAAAAATAAAATATTTATTTGTGTATTTGAAATAATTTATATATAATGTTCATTAATAATCAAACTTATCAAAGTAATAATTTACTTTGCATATATTTATGAATTTAAATTGTCCAATGAATAATAAATAATCAAAATCATTATCTAAGCTATATTTTTTTGGAAAATGATTTATTTTTAACTATTTTTCTTAGATTGTCACTATTATTGGTGGGTTTCCACATGAGATATAAAAATTATAAACAATTTAATTGTTCTCCTATTTTTTAGATTATTAGCTTAAAATTGAAGAGTCAATTATAAAAATTTCTATGAGATTATATAGTAAATTGAAATTTCCACATCCAATAAAAATTGAATATATATATTTTTCACATATTTAATGCATTTGCAAAGTGTTGTGTTCAATGTTTGTAAGTTAAAACAAACATTATAGGACAAATATAGCTTTCTAAATAATGCTTAAATAGTGATTGCCCTATTATTTTATTTGATAAATATGTTATTTTGAAGGATTCTTAGATTATCACAATTATTGGTAGGATTTTGCATGAGATATAAGGACTATAGAAAACTTAATTTTTGTCCTATATATTTGGAATGTTAATTCAAAATCAAAGACTCAACTATAAAATTTTCAACGAAATTGCATTTAATAAACATGGAATTTTCACACACAATAAAAATTGAATAAAGTTTAAAAAAAACATATTTAATACATTTGCAAGGTGTTTTCTTTAATATTTTTTTTTTGAAAAAAATCATTAAGGGACAAATATAATCATATGAGTCATGGTTAAATTGTGTTCTAAAATAAAATAGGGCACAACTAAACATCCTTTCAAATTGCTAATGGAGATAAGCGTGTATTATTTAAAATCTTTGAAATTATTTTTAATTTTTAAAAGATTATTATGATCTTGCAAAGTCAACAAGTTTATTAGTATTTTCCCTTACACAACACTATTGCAATGACTTTTGTTAATTGGTTATTAATAAGTTAGGTTTTTTATATGATACACAAGAAAGGTTTGTATTGATATAGTATTAGAAATATAAACAATCGTCTGCAGTGTAGGAGACCCAAAATTGTAGAAGTTTCTGCTAGACTAGAGTTTCTATGTCAAGCCCATACCAACAAAAGACCCCTTTGACCATATACTAGCAAAAAACCTACCACCACACCTTATATCATTGAAAGCTTGAAACACAAAAAATATCTAGCTGAGGGAAACAACCACCATACTATTGGCAGGCATACATATAAACCAAAAAACATGAGACCAAGATAGACCAAACCCCTAACCAGATCGACCATCACTGAGGAAGCCATTTGCATGGGTGAAACTCCTGAAATCTAAGATCAAACAACCACATTGCGATTAAGGAAGCTTTAGTGCCTTCAACAAGTAATCCACTCCTACTGCAGCTAGATGATTATGTTGAACCAATGCCATTCCTTTCAAATCAAGCAGAAATGGGTAGCATTTGATCACCTCACTCGAGATGTGGTGGGTAATCACATCCCATGGGAAAGGGATGCCCATACCAGGGGAGGTGACATGGAGAATTTATTCAATGCCCACCAGTAAGTCTGAAGGAAAGAGCCACCTAACCAATGCCTCAACGTTTGCCTTTGAAATTTTGATCTCCAAGACTGAGGCCAAGAATCAAGAGGTGATGCAAGTACCAACTCAATAGAATTCATCATCCTCCATGAATCCCTTCCCAAGAGCCACCAGAATGAGAGAATCATACCATTTGAGGATGCGTTTGAGATGTTGGTTTGTGATGAACCCATAGAACTCCATCTATCTACCCATGCTCTTTAGACTTGAATCAACGTAGATGCACCAATGCTCATTAAGGTTTCAACAGATATCCTTACCACAAATTTTGACTACTCCTCCATAGCCACAATGTTGAAGAGCCACTACAAATCCAAGAGTCACCACAATGCCAGTGCTGCCACAATAACAAGAACATTATTGTTATAAGAAAACACGTTGAGAGAACCCCAAACCACCAATAATCATACAAAGGTGTGCCCAACCAAGTGGCAACAATGTTTAATGCTTGATTGTGTGTTTCCCACGAGGAACCAACCTGTATATGTTGTGAGGATGCCACCTCGACTAAACTGATCCCCAAACTCAAGCTTGAGGCAATGATGGAATGGCAAGCTTGCTAGGATATGATTCAATCAAGTATCATATAACCTCTAACACCAATATCATTTATTCAATCAGTCCACTCTGCTAAAATTGTCAGGAGATAATCATCATTCATATGTCTACCTTCCTAACCTGATCAATAGTTCCAGGCTAGCAACATGACCTTTGCATGTTCGTCACTCGACATCTGAGTTGGCAATCCTTATCGTTGTATGTAGAGGGAGGAGTGATGTTGACCCCATGAGCTTTCCACAACCTGTCATGTGGAAAGCCTCCTACCCTACCACCAATTATTAATAATTTGGTTATGAATCAATTATAAACTAAATTTTTTATCCTCTTCAAATAAATTACAAATTTTCTAAAGTGAACATATAAAATATTTAACTTTGGAAAGTTTGGGGTGTTATGGGTGGATTTTTAGGAAAAATGAAGGTGAAGTAGGTGAACTATTCTTTTGGCATTTTTTTAGAATGGATTTTATTCAATTTTAGTTTTATAAAGTGAAACATAGAAAAATAGGTGATACGGTCCAAAACATAAGGTTTTATACTAAATTTGGAATGTTTCACCAAACTTACTATAAATAGAAAGGGGAAATTGGGATGTAATGAACCTACCTATTTACTGTTTCATTAAGGAAATAAGATCCTCCAAGGCAGAATTAACTTTCAACCCAAGTAGGTGAGTCAGTTCCATGGAAGATCTAGCAATTTCCTTTATGTGTGTGGATGGGGTTATCAGCCTAAACAACACTTTTGGGAGAAAGAATAAAAATAGTAAATGGCCTCAAATTTGTAACTTGAGACCTGATTCATGTAGATGAAACCTAGATCTAACAAAAACAATCAATTTTGTATTTTTCGGATGAGTGGAAGACACTTAAAACTTGCCTCAAAAATTGGTTGTTGAGTGTCCAAAAATGGTGAATGGTTCCTGATACATCTTTTTTGAACTAAATTTTTGGGATCCTCTAAAGACATATCTGATATGAAATTTCCCACTAGTTTCACTCAAAAATGATAGAAAATAAATCCAAGATCTAAGTTTCTATGATCTTGACAACTTTTCGTGCAACTTTGACAACTTTTGCCACTTTTTTAATTTTTTACTATAGGGATCTCTAATCTTCAATTTTCCTTCAACCTAAAATATACAAAACACACAAGAGGGAAAATTTGTTTGTTTTTGGTGACTGGGGGTTTGCCTTGGTCAAACCCCATTTTGGTAATTAAACCTTGAATTGAAATAAAACATGAAAGGAATGATGAATGAACAATGCAATGTTGCAACTCACCAAACCCTTGAGTGAAACCCTTGAATGAAGATCCTTGAAGGACTGGAATATGCATGAAATCATTGAATTAGATGTTTGATTTGATGACTTGAATTGATACTTTGAATGCTTTCTTGATCTTTGAAACCTACATCACAATGTTAGCTCCAAAAACATTTATGATGCTTAATACCTTAACATGATGCTTGAGATCTTGATTGTTGGAATAAAATGCTTTATAAATCTGCTCTTGATCATAAACTTTGCTATAATTTTTCTCACATGATTGCCTCTTTAAAATTCTAGGAAATTGCTTAGGCTTGATTTAACAAAATAACCTTGTATTTATAGGTATTTATTCTTAATTTCCTAAAAATTATATATTATAAGCCGACATTGAAATTTGAATTTAGGGACAATAAAATACTACCAAAAACATGTTTTAAAAATAGGTTCAAAGGCTTAGGGAGGACCCAAATTTTTCCATGGGTGAATGGGTCCTAGGCACTTATTCTTGGAACACACATTTCTCAAGGTAAAGTGTTATGTGTTGGCATTAATTATTGTCAGATTTTATTTTCAAAAAATGTAATTTATTAGGCTTGTAGATGTAAAATGGGGCTTATTAAGGCATAATTGAGTCCAATTTAATTGAGAGGGCCCAAACAAAGTGTGAAAATGTAAAGGAGTGCATTTTTCTACACTATGTATTTAGCCCCCACTTTAGTTAGAGGATGAGCACAAGCGCAAACTCACACTAAAGTAGACAAATATTCGTCAAGAGGGATGGGTGATCCCACAAAGCTGGTTTACAAATTCTGAGAGGAACTGATTTTTGTTGAAATCACATATTTTTAGAAAATATAATAATTTAAGCCTTATAAAGTTCCATTTTAAGGATTCCAATTGAAGAGGGTTTGATCAAACCACCTTAGATCAAACCCCCTTGGATATAACCTTGCTAGTTTTAAACCATACCTATAAATGAGTCTCCTTTACACTTAAAATGTTGATAAAAAATCACTTTTGATTTACCTTTTGGACAATCAAATGAATTCATTTAAAATTTATTTGGAATGATTATGGTAGTCCTCAGAATGAGCTATTCAACAAATATAATTTAAATATGTTTTGGTTTTATTATGTATTTGTTTTTTTAGTTTTATTAAACATAGTTTTTTCATCGAAAATGAAGGTCTTTGTTATGCACATGTGGTATAATAACAGATTATCAAAAAAATAAATTGAAAAATATGAGTGCACTAGATATTGAATTCCTTGATCCAAAACAAAAATATTGAATTTTGATATATACAAAAAAAGTTACATGTTATACGGTCGCACTATGTTTGAATTGTAATTGGTTTGACTTTGAAACTTGATTAAAGAAACAATATTCAATAAAAAACTATCTAACCAAGTGGAAGCACTAGATATCAGAGTTAAAAATTTAAATTTGAAAGAATTAGAATTTATCCTTCATGGAAAAAAAGTTGTGTTATACGGTGTGCGTCACTTTTTTAAAATGTTGTTTTCTGAAAAAAAACATGTTTTTATGGGAGATGGATAAAGAAGTGCAATCTGATTCCAAAATTTTTGAAAAAAATATTTTTAGAATCTACAGACAAAATGTGATGAGACTCTAGTATTCATCATCTTCAAATTCCTCACGGTTTAACCGCTATAGGTGCTCGAATGTGAAGATTTAGTTAAAGATAATAATTTCAGTGTCCAATTTGGCCAAAAATTGTAAACCACTATTGTGGGATCACCCGTCCAAGTGTGAAAAAATATCAATGGAATAGGATAATAAAGATCAAGGAGGTGACCAAGCCCCTAGGATCTAAGATCCCATGGAAAACCAACATAAGCACAAAGGGACACACACAAGATGTATGATATGAAGCAACAAGACAAGATACACAAACATATAATGTCAAAGACTTAAAAGAAAGGAAAATATCAAGAAAAGAAAAGGGGGTGGATCAAGCCTTGATTTTTTGTCCAACTCAATGTGTATCAAGCCTTAGCTATTTTTCCAAATTCTACAAGTGAAACCCATTGTCCACTATGCAAACAAACATGTGCTTACATGGGCTAGTGAAATCTGGTATCCACTAGGTGAGCCCCCAAAAAGGTGGTTGATGGAAAAGTCATGCCAGGTCTACATACTCCCATAGATCAACCATACCAAAGTTATACCTCCTAATAAATTTGATTAGGCACCACAAAAAATTGTCACAAGGCTAGCAAGCTACTTTATGCTAGGCACTCGTGAAAAAGGCTCTACTGGTAAGCATGGTGTGTTATGCTTGGTGGCCCTGATACATGCAATAGAATAGGATATTCAAAGGAGTTTTGATTATTTCATGAAAGGTTTCACCTTAGGTAGCATTGTTCCTAATGTCTCTAAGAGAGTCCACTATTCGAGGATAAAAAAATTGCAACTTAGGGAATGCAATCTGTAGCATTACCACTAAGAGGAATGTCATATGCTTAGAATTTTTCTTCCTTATCTCTTCTTGTCTCATCTAATTTCAACCCTTGATTGAATCTCATCCCTTCATTTCTTATGTTTTCCCTAACCCTATCAACTTTCACTCTTGACCATCGATTAACATCATTTAATCTCATTTGTTCATTCAAAAGATGACATATTGAGTTTATGGCCAAAAATAGTAAGTCCAAAAAACTTCTCCAACAAAGTAGGCTCCAAATGAGTCCACCAAAACTTACAAAAAACACAACCTTCAATAAGTCAATGGAGATCTCACCTCCCAACCTTTGGGCTTTCTCACAAGTCCACCTCCAAGCCAATGTGCTTGTAAGAAATCATGTATACAACACATAGGACACAAAAAATTACTTACGAACAAACATAAAACCAATCCAAGGATACTCTCACAAATGATACCTTCACAAGGAACTCATTGAAACAGGGAAGAAGAGGCTATCTCCAATGAGGATGAACATAGAATTGTGAAACAACATATTCTTATACAAGCAGCAACTTCCTCAAGGACATTCAACAACTTAATTATTTCACATCTCCATCTAAAATACCACACTACTAAAAATTCCCAAATTAAACAAGGTTACTCATACCCACAAACTCTCCTTCTTGAGGAGTAAAAATCATCTCCTTGAAAGTTCCAAACCTCCCTCACCCCACACATAGGTTTCTCTCATCAACTTGGGAGAGACTAATCTCTCACATACCTATCCCATATATAATAAAACACAACAATGCAACAAGAAACACATCTAAAAACCTCAATTAACAAATTTACAACAAATAAATTATTCCATTTTAAGGGAAAATAATCCTACCTCAAAAAAATTACAAAATATTAAGAGGGATTGATGAAACATTTTCCAAGGCTCCTCCAAGTCCTTCCACAAAACCTCAAACATCCTACAAGCTCTCTCTCTCTCACTCTCTTTCAAACACCCAAGAAAAAAACTCCAAAGAAATATAGATGTCAAAATCTTAAGGATAGGTGGTCCCTACAAATATTCATGCATATTGAAAGAATTCAAAAATCAAATTGAAGAATAATTTTAGAATATAAATTAAGAAAAACCATATATATTATAGAAATTAAGTTATTGCAACCATGTGTGGAACCAATATGAAATGTTTGATAGGGAAATGTAGCAGTATCAGTTCCCTCATCAAGTATGCCAAACCTAAGATGGATGTGCCAATACCTAGGGCCAAGGGTCTAAATGACTCGAAGGATCATTTTGTGCCCTTGGGCTTGATTGAGGAGGACAAGATCCTGACATCCTATCATGATTTCCCATCAAATTCCTAATATGGTTGGTTTTTTGAAATAAGCTTGAAATGGATCCAAATGTATTTGGGATATTGTGTTTTCAATAGGGATTATCTATGATCATAATACTTGATTTGAATTATTTACAAATTTCTCTAAGTTCTATTATAATTGTGTAATTTATCATAAAATACTCTTTGTAAATAAATTGTATTGTTGGAATTCTTATTTTTGTGCAAAAATCAAGTATATCACCAAAAGGTGGTCCCACAAATAAGCAGTTGAAAGAATTCAAAAATCAAATTGAAGAATAATTTTAGAATATAAATTAAGAACAACCATATATATTGTAGAAATTAAGTTATTGTTACCATGTGTAGAACCAATGTGAAATATTTGATATAAGGAGATGCATCAATAATGGTTCACTCATCAAGTACGCCAACCCCAAGATGGATGTGATGATACCTAGGTCCAAGGGGTTGAATGAATCGAAGACTCATTATGTGCCCTTAATATGGTTATGTACTTTTGTAGACTTTTCTCTAAGAGTGGTTCTTAAAATGTACTCATATGTGTGAAGAATTGGGAAACCCCATTCATAAATTTGGGAGAGTGGGTTTGGAAGTGACAAGTCACTTACCTTTTCCCACAAGTTACAATTTTATCACACTCTGCAAGGGAATTGATAAGAGTCAAATATTGACTAAAATATAAGTTTTAGGTCCCAAAAGGTATCCAACCCACAAGTAGTTGATTTAGAGGCCTAAATACATTCAAAAATAGAGGAAAAATACATCTTAAGATCATTTAAGAATCCACTCAAAAGAAAATCCAAGTTTTCCAAAAGGATGCCACTCAACCTAAATACCAACTCCCCCAAAAATTTGAACAAAAAAAATGCATTTTACAATATAAAATACATCACATTACAACATTTATTACTCTTCAAGACCTTATTCATATTAGGATAGTTGACATTATAATTGCTATCCTAAGTTGATATTATGTGTCTCCACGTTCTTTGGAAAGTGTCCTAAAGGACATGAGGCGAAAATTATTTATTATTTATTTTCCTATTGTTGGGAAAATGTATCTCAAACTTGCAATTATATGTTGTTTATTGTTGATAAGATGTATATATATTTATATATACGTTTCCTAGTTACATCGATAGGTGTATACAATGGTAGCACAAAGAAAAATGTGAGCGTGTTAATTTTTTTAGGAAACTTCTTGAATGGTTGACATACATTAAACAAAGGATATATTATAAATCTGGTCTGTTCATTATTAGGTTTTAGATCTAATGGCAAATATTTTGTTGGCCTGTCTTGCCCTAGAATGTAACTCTATTTTATGAGGGTGTTGTATTATGACTATGGTAGAGAGATTGTGATGATTTATGAGAGTTTGATAGTAGTCGTGTTGTCTCTTGATCTCTGAGTGGTGATACTCTTGTGAGAAACTTGCTTTGCAAGTATATTGTAATCTTTGTGATTTACTGAATAATATATTGGGCAATTTTTGGAGTGTGGGGTTTTTCTCCCGAAAGGGTTTTCCCCATGTAAATCACTATGTCGTGGTGTGCATGATATTTATGTTTATTTCTATTTAAGTTTCTATAATTGTTAAAGATCTGTAATTTTTTTGCATTATTCTCCTCTGAAAATTAGTGTAGGAAGTTGTTTCACTACTTTAGCTTCCTTACAAGTGGTATCAGAGCTTGATCACCTTTGGTTTTAGTTGTGGGTTGTTGGGTTTTTTGAACTAATCCAAATTTGAGCGGGAGCTTGTGTAGTAGATCCTTTGTGATATTGTTGTAGGAATTTTCAGATGGAAAGTTCATCAAGGAGAATAGAGGTGGGGAAATGTTTTAGAAATAATTTTGAGATGTGGAAGCTAAAGATGGAGGATTTTTTGATAGATCGAGATATGTGGGATGTTGTTGATGAGAATGTTTCAAGGCCCATATATCCTACTCAAGTTGCTCAATATGATGTTATGGACCGTAAAGCCGAGGATCTAATCAGATTGTGCTTGGAAGACTCTATTTTGATTAATGTCCATGAAGAGACCTCTGCACATATTCATGCATCTAAAGCTGGCATAGGTGTTACACACCCAATTGGGGTTAAATTGTAACATTCGTCTTCGACCAACTAACCTTGAAAATAGCAGATTATTCTCATCCCACCTTCAAAAACTCTCTTCATTCAATCACTTCATCTTTTTCACACTCTCTACACATTCATTCATCTTCTTGAAATCTTCTTCACTCTCAAGCAACATTTCAACATTCTATTGTGAGCATTGTAGCACCTTTGGCACTCCATCAACTCCACATTGCAAGTGTGAGGCAACTTTGGAAGTGTGGGCTTGGAGTCTTGTGAGACCTCCCTTCATCACCACTACAATTGTGGTGACTTTTCCAAGTCCATACCTTTCATTCTTCTCCCATTGGCTAGTGATATTTTGGGTGGAGGTGGTAACACTTCACTCCTCTCCTTTATGATTTGATAGCTTGTAGCATAATATTGTTTTGTAGTGTTCATTTCTTTCATTTCTTTCCTTTATCTCATATTCTACTCCATTTCTTTTTGGTTATTCGTGGAGGTGGAAACACCAAGATGGGGGTCTGACTGAGACATGCCCCTATACAACCCCAATAATTATCCCCTTCTTGTTTGTGTGTAGGTGAATGTATGTGTGGAGCTAGTTGGAAAACTGGTACTTCTGTGAGATTATCTTCATCACCCTAGCTTTCATTTACTTGTTTTATCATCTTTGTCTCTATTCTTTGTACTTTCTTATTCTATTTTTCTGTCTTGATCAACTAGTTAGGCTATAAGTAGGTCTTTTGACCTAGTTTTTACTGTACTTGCTATTTTTTGGTCATACAGACACCAACGCACTACACTGTCATCCTAGAATTGTGCTACCATCCTTGGACAAAGAGTTGTTTGATGTGCAACACGGACTTCAAAAACTAGCTCACCTAGCCCAAAACTAAAATTCAGGTATGAAGAGTGACAAAAGTACTTCATAGTGCTCTCCATTCTCGATCCCCATACTTTTAGAGTGAGGTAAGTTAGGGCATCCCTCTGCTCTCCGTGACCTGGAGCCTTGACGTGGTTGTTCCCCCTCTCTTACAAATACATTTACTAAAGATGACAATATATGTTTGCGATCCAAACTACATTGCTTGTTAAATAAGGTGTTTCCCATTCTCTAACAAAATTTGGTTAGGGGGTCTCTGTCTACAAATATCACTCTAATTATCATCATATATCTGCAATTATCACTCTAACTATCTGCAATTATTTTGGAAAACATAGTGGGAGATGAGTATGTCTACCAAAACATAGTGGCAAGCCATAGATAAGCAATCATACAAAGAAATAGTTCATTTCCTCGTCTATGGCTTGCCATGGCATTCCATTTACCATGAGACCACATTTCTTTCAGCCATTTTTTCAAAAAGTTCACTGCCTTGTCTATGTTGTTGCTTACTATTATGCTTTCACAGACAAGGCAGTGAACTATTTCAAAAAAATACCTCAAACAAATATGGTCTCATGGAATGCCATGACAAAAAAATACAATTGGTTGCTGCAATTATCACTCTAGAATGAAGAAATTAATATATTTGAGAATAGTACTTGGTTGCGTAGGTGGAGATCCCTATAGTTATGGGTATAGTTATTACCAATGCAATGTGAAGTAACTACATAACTACTTTTAGGTTGACTATGAAAACTTTTATATTGTAATTTAAATTTTGTCACCTATCTATCAGGATCTACTTATTAGTTATGCAATGTGAAGTAATGCTTTCGGTTTGAAAGATGTGCAATGCAATGAAATGGAAAATACTGGGTGTTTATAAAATTACAACCCGTATCACAACATACCCAAACCCTCGTGGTTTTTAAGCCTATATATGTATGTGTACATTACAAATAGCAAGAACACCAATTTCTTGCCATTATCGCCAATAATGAGTAAACTTGTTGAAAATGGTGAAACACAGTCTTAATGGTTCTTGGAAAATAATGGGTGTTTATAAAATGATGCCTTTCATTACATTCCTAAGTTCTAAGTAACAAAAGGTTTTAAAGACATTCATATTCTTTTGTAAAATTCTAAGATGCAAAACACCGAGCTTTACAAAACCTGCAACCCACTTAAAGTTTGAAAACAATTTACAAACAAAAACCCTCATAATGTTTTAAAAGCCTTTACAACTAACAACCCAAATGATTAGAAACCCCTCAACTCACTTCAAATGTTGTTTTAGTCCCCCCCTGCTCTCCAACCTTTCACTTGCAACTCCACTCTCTAACCTTTCACTTTCAACCTACAAAATGAAAGAGCAAAAAAGACAGAGTGTTGTTAAAGGTTGTTGGAAGGCAATGGGTGTTTATAAAATAGTCCACATTTTATTACATTCCTATGGTCTTAATAATAAAATATTTTGAAGATATTCATACTATTTTCTAAGATTCCAGGTTCTCAAAATATTGAGGAA
Organism: Sequoiadendron giganteum; assembly: GCA_007115665.2. Taxonomy (NCBI): domain Eukaryota; kingdom Viridiplantae; phylum Streptophyta; class Pinopsida; order Cupressales; family Cupressaceae; genus Sequoiadendron; species Sequoiadendron giganteum. The sequence continues at coordinate 503,819,450 of CM021107.1, read as the reverse complement.
TTTGCAACCCACACCAACAATGCACCTATGTACATACAAATATGCATGAAACCATACATAAAAACCCCTCACCTAAAGTTGCTTGGTCATCTCCCCTGCCTGCAATGCCCCCTTTCTCTCCAACATTTCATTTTCAACCTGCAAAATGAGAAAACCCTCTCCAACGTTTTGGTTTCAACCTGCAAAATGAGGAAACCCATAACACAAAGTATTTTTTTAACATTCCAAGAATAGTATTCAATGCAATTTCAAACTCATGTCTTAATCACATCAATGCCCTTCTCACCTATGGTGAACAAATAGCTTCTCGCACAAGGCAAAAAAATGTCAGTGTAATTCGATGACGAGACAACTCCTCACTTTCCTTGCCATGACGTTTCCTTCCATCTATCGGTTCCATCACTTTTATCATTCGTCTAACGGACCCCACACTACACCATCTCATCATGTTATGTATGTTTTTATGCATTTTTGTATGTACATAGGTATGTTTTGTCCAAAGATTAGTTGCGTCCTTCATAGACTATTTATTTTTTTCTAGATCACCTTCCAACCCTCTAAAATTATCAATTTATAAATTTCATGTAAATTTTGTAATAACATCTGCATGCAATTATAATGTCAAATTGTTATATTGAGAGGTATTCTACGACAGTAACAAGGAGTCTTATGTCATGATCATGTATAGAAAAACCAAAATACAACTAGTATATATTTAAAAATAAATAAAGACTACAAAATAAAAATTATAATTCACATATAGTTAAATTAAAACTATTAATAACTAACATATAAACATATATGTTTCCTACACTAAAAAAAAACAAAAGAATAACCCAAATAATAAATATGACTCTTTCAAAAGTAAAATTAAAAATTGTATACAATAGTAAAATAACTTTTCAAATAAAAATAAAGTAAATAAGGTTAGATTAAAAAATAAATTCTTGGGTATGTGCAGGATCATGATGGGCCAAAAAGTGGCAATGAGAAAAAATCACGTTTTGGATTGACTCAAAAACACGAAAAATACCGAGTTGACTTTTCTAGGTTCGGGTGTCAGTACATTTAACCGAACCAAAAACCAAACCTAGTTTCCACAAATTGGATATTCGATTTTGTGAAACAGTAAATAAAAAAATAGCCGACTGTTTTAACTTCATTTCTCACAGTTTGACGCGGGCGCAAAAGGGAAAACCCAAATCCGATATCCGGTTTAATCAAATATCCAATTTCAAAGGTATGTATTTCACTTTTTCAATCTTGTAATCAATTTTTCAAATAGATTTTCTTAAGTTTAAGTAGGTTTTATTAAAAAAAAATTCAAAAAATGGGTCTTCTATTGATTTTTTAAAAAAACTAGAGTTTACATTGATTTTTTATTAAAAATTAATGTTTTGAAATGGATCTTGATTAAAAATTAGTGTTGTTGATGTATTTTTATCAAAAATAAGAGTTTGTTATTGATTTTTGTGAAAAAGTATGGTTTTTTGGGGATTTTTCTTAAAAACTAGGGTTTTTTTACAATAATTTCATTTATATTGTGTAATTTCAATTAGTTTAATTAGTTTTTAACTTTAATCAGGTATTATGGCTACGAATGCAAAGCCACAAATGCCAAACGTTCCACCACCTCTGTAGCCACCAATTGAAGACTTAATTGGTGAAAAATTGGGGCAATTGAGGGGCATTTGTGAAATTTATTAGACAATGCCTCGTTTGAGAGATATGACAAACACATTGAAGGAAATAATTAAAAATATAGAAACCCTCTCCACCCAACATAATTCCTTTTATTCATGGCGAGAAGACATGAGGGAATATTATCGATGTGGATTGTCTTACAATGATGTGAAAGATCTCCAAATAACCAAACCCCAAATAGCCTCATTATTCATTGACCCCCGCACCGGTTTGCCAGTGAATGTTAATAAAACAAAAAAATCCATAAAATGGTGCATGCATAGGGACATTGTAGCTAAATTTTGGGATCGTTGGTGTATGGTTTTTGATAAACCACCGAACAATAATTCCAACATACCATTTTACTTTATTAAAAAATTATATGTTGAGTTTGTGTTAGGGCATCATGTCAATTACTTTGACATTAAACCCTTCCAGGGCGTCGGTGGAGGTATGCCCCAGGATAGACCAGGGCTAGTTAGAGTAGTCCCACACCTAAATGTTCCCCTTCCTTCCCTTCCTCCCCTTCCTCCCCTTCCTCTGCCACCTCCAATATATCATCCAGAGATTATCCAGGATGCATCCACATAGACTATTTAGGCTATTCACTCTTTGAGTGGTCATTGGTTGTGCATGCTTCTACAGTAGCTCAGCCACATTTTGGTGATGTTGGTGAAGGCTCGAGTGCTACTGCATCATCATCCTCAGGTCCACATGTTTGTGTGCCACATACTTGCACTATGTGCTGCCATATATGCTTGGGTCCTCTTGTATAGCCCATTGAGCATCCCTTGGACACTTCTGATTATGACCTCCATGATGTGGACATTATAGATCAGTCGCAGGGGAGTAGAGCGCACCCTACAGAGTCCTCTCCTACTAGAGAGGGAGATGATGGAATAGTGACACAAGTAAGATTTAAGTTGTAATTTCATAACTTGCATTTTTTTTTAAATGAATATTAATAAGAGATAGTATCAAGTACTAATATTTATTTACATGGTATATTTAACAGTTTATGTCTGAGGAGGAGCTCACACGGGTGACTGATAGCACCCTTAGGGCCATTTCATTTGGCTTGGACACACACGTAGTATATATTTTCGCACTCACTCGTTTACATTTTATATTATATACTTTCTTGTCATTTGAATTGTCATTAATGAAATTATATAATAACTTATATGTTTATCTTGTTTTCCTCTTGTAGGAAATACCTAGTGCGAGTGAGGTGCAGCATCGTCCAGACTATGGAGGCTCAAATCTAGATAAGGGGAAGGTAATTGAACTCAAATTGGATTGAATTAAGATTTTTAAGATCTTATATTGATTATACATATGTCGACATAGATTGGTAGTTTCATATGTACTTGTCAATTTTATGTACAGGCAATTATGAGCTATACAGATATGATGACAAGGGACACACCGCCTAAAGGAGTAGTTATTGGAACACCTCAAAGAGTAGGTGTTGAAACACCTCAAGGAGGAGGTGTCAAAACACTTGAAGGAGATAAAGAAAAAGATCAACCTAAAGAAGTATGTGCTTATTTTATTTTGTGTTTGGTAAATAAGTTCCTATTACCAATAATTGTATGCTAACTTGGATCAATTTTATGTTTTTGTTCACATATATAGATTGGCATTTCAAAAGTTGATTTGGTATATTCTAGGACTCCTGAACCTTTGAAGAGACGTATATTTCAGGTAATCAAGATTTCAATTTGAGAGTTCAATTAAAATTCAATGTATATTGATTTTGATGTTAATTATTCGATTTTAAATTATATAGTATAACTAATCTCAATTGTGGTTTGAATTTTTCTTTTGCAACTACCTTCATAGCCAACGAGTGCTTCAAAGAGGCTCCATTTTGATGATCCACCAGTATTTTAGGATGAGATAGACATTTTGGCATGTAAATTTTGAATACATATTGAGATGGCATATGCCACATTTTGTAAAACTTTGTTTGAGTTGGTGTCGATGCCATTTTTGTATATGGACATACACTTGATTATTGGATAATTTGATATATAGAAGTTGACAATCAAAATTTAATTTGTTCCTCATGTGCATGATTAAACTCTTTGAAAATTTTATCTTGAGCAATGGTTAAATATCAATGTACAATAGCTTAAAACTGAATGGTTATATTATGTAGTTTATATTTATATCATTGATTACATTGCATTACACATCTTTCAAACTCAAATAATTAATTCACATTACATAACTAACAACTAGATGTTCATAGATGAAAAATTTTCAATTACAGTATAGTTCTTACAAAGTCAACCTAAGCAGTTATGCAATTACTTCACATTGCATAACTAAAAACTATGAGTAGTTGTCAATTGCATTTGTTTGTCATTGAATTCTATGAGACCACATTTCTTTGAAGATTTTTTTCAAATAGTTCACTGCCTTGTCTATGCTACCACATTTTTCATACATGATAGCGATCACATTAAGTTGTAATAAATTAAATGATAGCCTATGGCTATTTAATTTATACTCATTTTATTTAAATGGATGAGGCCGACCTTCCTTGATATTATTTTGTAATTTATTATTTTCAAGAGAGGTCTAACTCTTTGAAGAGTCACTTTATTTTGTATAAATACGAGGTGATGTTTGTTCATTTCCTCAATCAAGTTCATTCAGCATAATTTGCAATCCAAGCAAAAGTTTTCACTTGAGCAGTAGCACTTCATCTTGCAGCAGCAAGCCGATTTCAAGGAGAAGCATACTCGATTGTATCTTTGCATCTACGAGAGGTGCTATTATTCATTGTATCAAATTTAACCATGAGTTGGGCCTGAGTTGTAAGAAAATTTCTTGTTGTGTTTATTGTCTTATGTGTTTCATTTTTTGAGTGCTTTTAGTTGTATTATCTGATCTCTAAGTTGAAGACAGCGAGAGAAATGGTCATATTGTTGATGACCAAGATTTGACCATGTTGGCTCTTAATGGTCTTCCTTCATCTTGGGAGTTTTACATTCAAGGAATCGGCATGAGATCGAAACTTTCCAAGTTTGATCGGTTGAGGGCTGATTGTATTCAAGAGGAGTCAAGGTTGGTTGTGAGAGGTATTGGACAAAGCCCTACAAATGAAGACATTCATGTTCTTTCCACTCAATCCTTGAAGAAGGAAGGAAAAGGAGGAAAGAAAAGATGTTTCAAGAGGAATGGAGATAAAAGGTCAGATGGTGCTCTTGCATTTAAGAAGTGGGACCTCTATTGTGTTTACTGGGATATGATTTTCTCAAAGTCGGTCAATTTGGATTTAACATTGGTAGCTCCGCAAACCTATTCAGAATAGAGTGATCTGAAGAGGACATCCCTAAATCTCTACAGAGGTGTAAAGTTGCAAAGTGGTGCAACTTTCACTCTCGAACTCGTACGACCCAATGGACTATTCCAACACATCCAAATGGGTACGTTTACACTAGGTATGGTTCTCTCTTGCACCCAAATACGCCAAATCACTCCAAGCTGCATTGGAGCGACATTTTCCCTTAAGAGTCCAAAGTGCTAAAAGGCAGCAAACTTTGACTGACTATTTCTCGGAAACCATGATGCTTACAGCTTTTCATCTGAGGATATGGGATCATTTTGACACCATCTACAATAACCTCTCTTGGTTTTTTCTATCTCAAAGGTGTTTTCTCGTAGTGATGAGTTTTTAGTTGAGGGAAAAGTTGTCAGATCCAAGCAACGTAAAGTTGCAAAGTGGTGCAACTTTCATTCTCGAACTCATACGACCCAACGGACTGTTCCAACACATCCAGATGGGTATTTTTACGCTAGGTATGGTTCTCTCTTGCACCCAAATGTGCTGAATCGCTTCGAGCTACATTGGAGCGACGTTTTCCCTTAAGAGTCCAAAGTGCTAAAAGGTAGAAAACTTTGACAGACTATTTCTCAGAAATCGTGATGCTTACAGACTCTTCATCTAAGGATATGGGATTGTGTTGAGACCATCTACAATAACCTCTCTTGGTTTTTGCTATCTCGATGGCGTTTTCTCGTGGTGATGAGTTTTCAGTTGAGGGAAAAGTTGTCAAATGTAAGCAGTGTAAAGTTGCAAAGTGGTGCAACTTTCATTCTCGAACTCGTACGACTCCACAGACTGTTCCAACACATCTGGACGGGTACATTTACGCTAGGTATGGTTCTCTCTTGCACCCAAATACAACAAATTTCTCCGAGCTGCATTGGAGCAACGTTTTCCCTTAAGAGTCCAAATTGCTAAAAGGTAGCAAACTTTGACGGACTATTTCTCGAAAACTGTGATGCTTACAAACTCTTTGTCTGAGGATATGGGATCGTGTTGAGACCATCTACAATAACCTCTCTTGGTTTTTTCTATCTCGAAGGCGTTTTCTCGTAGTGATGAGTTTTCAGTTGAAGGAAAAGTTACCAGATGCAAGCAGTGTAAAGTTGCAAAGTGGTGCAACTTTCATTCTCAAACTCGTACGACCCCACGAACTGTTCCAACACGTCCGAATGGGTACGTTTATGCTAGGTATGGTTCTCTCTTGCACCCAAATACGCCGAATCGCTCTAAGCTGCATTGGAGCGGCGTTTTCCCTTAAGAGTCCAAAGTGCTAAAAGATAGAAAACTTTGACGGACTATTTCTCGGAAACCATGATGCTTATAGACTTTTCATCTGAGGATATGGGATTGTGTTGAGACCATCTACAATAAACTCTCTTGGTTTTTTCTATCTCGAAGGAATTTTCCCGTGGTGATGACAGTCAAGGGAAAAGTTGCCAAATGCAAGTAGTGTAAAGTTGCAAAGTGGTGCAACTTTCATTTTCGAACTCGTACAACCCCATGGACTGTTCAAACACATTTGGATGGGTACATTTACGCTAGGTATGGTTGTCTCTTGCACCCAAATATGCCAAATCACTCTGAGCTGCATTGGAGCGACGTTTTCCCTTAAGAGTCCAAAGTGCTAAAAGGCAACAAACTTTGATGGACTATTTCTCAAAAACCGTGATACTTATAGACTCTTCATCTAAGGATATGATATTGTGTTGAGACCATCTACAATAACCTCTCTTGGTTTTTGCTATCTCGAAGGCGTTTTCCCGTGGTGATGAGTTTTCAGTTGAGGGAAAAGTTGTCAAATGCAAGCAGTGTAAAGTTGCAAAGTGGTGCAACTTTCATTCTCGAACTCGTATGACCCCACGGACTATTTCAACACGTCTGGATGGGTACGTTTAGCTAGGTATGGTTCTCTCTTGCACCCAAATATGTTGAATCGCTCTGAGCTGCATTGGAGCAGCGTTTTCCCTTAAGAGTCCAAAGTGCTAATGTCAATGAAATGTGGGGGCAGAAATATTTAAGGTTGGTTCAAGATTCTGCAAGTCCTAGCTCTTCCATCAGAAAAATCTTACCCAATCAACTTGAATCAATTACATGGAAAATGAAATTCACAATGAACTTTTTTTTTCTTGTTTTTCGAAGAAGTGGCAAGCCACTGTAATTTGTTATATATAAATAGGAGATATTACAAAACCTGGTTCAAACGAGCATACCGATAGGAAAGAACTAGGAAGAAAACCTTTGATTGTAGCTCAATTAAGTACAAAAATATTTTTACATTTTAAACATACCCTTTATACAATGGCAGACATTTGAACCGTATTTCAAAAAATATCACTGGATATAGATTATTCCTATACACAGTTATGACCTTTTTACATTGTTTCACATTTCAAAATTCAATTTTTACAAAATTTGTCTATTTAAGGCATTCAGGGCAGTCTTCCACAAGAGTAGTATGTTGGCGTTTTGGAGTGACAAGCACTTGTACAAACCATCAAGGTAGCAGTTAAACTACATACAATAGAAAATATGCTTAGAATAACCAATCGATATTATTGTAATTTGTCACATACCTCTCTGAAAGGATCAAAGTTGCCTATTGTTGCAGTAGGTCCATGATCAATCATGCCAGGAATATCGCAAAAAATTTCAAATGATAAATCTATATTGTAACAAAAAAAAAGAGGCTTAAGCATTGTACTTTCCATTCTTGAATATGTTAGTCAAGTGTGCCTGAATGATGATGAATTGGTAATGCAAACTATATTAATCTAAACAACCTGAATGATGATGAATTGGTAAGGCAAACTATAAAAGATGCTTTGAATAACCAATCTATATTATTGTAATATGTCGCATACCTCTTTGAAAGGATCAAAGCTGGCTATTGTTGCAGCGGGTCTATGATCAATCATGCCAAGAATATCGCAAAATTTGTCAAATGATATATCTATATTGTCACAACAAAAAAGAGGCTTAAGAATTGTACTTTCCATTCTTGAATATGATATTCAAGTGTGCCTGAAGGGTCATCTCTTTGCTTAAGAGTATCCAATATTGCTTCATGATCATCATTACTAAGTGTCCGTAGTTGTTTTGTCTTTGAAATGGCATGATGCTTCAACAACTTAACATTTGTTGCTATAACAAGGTGTGAATACATGAGAATGGTTTTGTGTTTCTCATAGTTTTCAGATGCAAGTATGCCATTCTTTCTAATCATGTATGTTTGCAACCAAGTTCCTGCAGCCACAACTGAACCTGTAGGATACATGAACCCATCATGATCTTCCATCGATTGTGTTAGCTTGTACTTTACCCGCACACATCGAGCCAACCAATATTCTGATCTCTCTTCATTCCCTTGCGATGCAACAACTGCAAAAACATGTCCTGGATGTAGTAGATCTGAAAGCCGATCGTAATCAAGTGAACTTTCCATTGTTTAATTTGTCATGAATATAGTTTGAGATAAAGGAGTTAGATATTGTGGAACCCATGTATCCACCCACTCACTTGACTCGCATTGATCCCACTCGCACTGAATACAACTCTGACAAAAACAAGCCAACTGTCATGTCCAAATGGTCCATGTGCTTGCATCTGAGCTTCGAAATGAATGCATCTTTGAAGAATCTTTGATTGTATGACAATCCAATCTGCCTCCCATCGTACCCTCCTCAACCAACCAAAAGAATTTGTGCACTGTTGAATCAAGTGTCCCTCCCTGTGACAATGCTAAACTACACCAATCAACAATAGAACGTGCATCACTGAATTTTGCTCCTAAAATCTTCAATTTCTCTTTAACTAGAGCTCTCTTTACACATGCACCTGCTCCATCATGCTCCTCTTTCCCATGCCCAGCTTCAAAAAAACTCCAAATATTAGGTACACCCCTCTCTACATGCATTCTACTCAACCAATAAAACATACGAGCATTCTTGAATTGACCTGTACAGTTATCTGACCAAATGAGATGTCGATCCAGTGCTATATCATGCTCCTGCAAGAACTCAAAAAAATTCTCGAAACAATGTTGGACATACTCGAACGAGTGAGATCTATCATCACTCATATAAAAATGATACTCTCTGATTATCTTTCGATCCTCCTCTGTACTATCAAGTGCATGTCTAAACGTTATGTGGACAAAAATAGAAATTTGAATGAAATTGTAATACTAAGATTGTACCTCATTTTGTGGTTGCAATGTGTAGTTTTCAGCAAAATCAACCACTGATATAATAGTGCCAATCAGAAAAGAGTCCTTACATATTTTGAATTGTTGATCCAACCACTGAGACCTATGACTATGCCTTGCATATTTGTGGAAAATATTGTCCTTAAAATCTGAAATAAAATCAGCAACACTACATTCTTTTGTAACTAACTCGCATCTAGAACCTTCACCTCCACTTTGCAAAGTATATTTGACTATCTCATATCTCTTTTTCTCAACAAGATTCTTTCCAAATTCATGTTCAGAACCCTCATGAAAACATTGAACAAACTTTGACAAGCCACCACATTGTGAGCACTTCGCATTTAAACAATCATTTCTATAGAAAAAGGAACCATTATCCCTTGAACATAAAAATAGATCTAGCAAGTCCCTTGATGATTTCGGAAGATGAATTACACCACACTCCTGCAACATTTCATTAGTATGCAAAGTCGAACGGATATAGCATAATAGTTCATGGTACATTGAAAACTCCACATGGTATTTGCAACAACAAGTATTACGAATCTTAAGAGGCACACAATAAAATGGCTTCAAACCTTCAAAAGTTTTTTGCAAGATTTCCATATTTGGATGTGTTTGAATAAATTTGTTGAACAACATTGTTTGGCTTGATTCCAAGAAATGTTTAGGATGCGGTTTACGATCTCGATTGCCAATTCTTAACTTTAAAACATCCTTTGCATTGGGTGATACTCTAGAGTTATCATGCCAAAATTGTTTAATTGCCTGCTTTACATTATCGGTTAGCTTCTTATCAACATGTGTAAGCCTTTCAGCAAAAGCCCATGTATCATTTTGAAGAGGATCATCTATTCTTTCTCTTCTTGCAAGTGCTCTATCCAAAGTTTTACGATTTAAGTCAAAATCAATACAAGTTTGTCTCATAAAGCGAGCCTTTTTCAATTGATGGCTTACTAGGGCGGTGGTAATGACTCTCCGAGCAGCTCTCTTATCTTTTTCCTTGTTATTTTTTCCAATAGACTTGAGAGCATTAAAAATATTTTTGACAATAATAGAATTTTTTTCGGTCCTCTTGTTCAGACGAATCTTCAATTTGGCTAGCAAAGGTCTCATCTTTTGCATCTTTAGCAATTGTACAAAAAGTTGGCATTGCTCGGTCAATGTCTTATCGCTAAAATATTGGTTGAAAAGTATTCTAGCCCACAACCGAATAGTTCGTGTTGACCTCTTGCCTTCAAAATTGTTTATAATGTTATCATCAATTTCAACTAACCATTTAGGGGTCCTTGAAGGTCTTGAATTTGGAATACGTCTTTCTTCCACACAAGGTTCTTCATTTCTCGTGTAATCTAGTGAAACATAATTTACATTTGCTTCAATATTATGTTCAACATCTTCATTTCCAACATTTTCAATATCAATTTGAACAATTTCATTCCCAATTTCAATATCATGTTCAACATCTTCAAGTCCAACATTTTCATTATCAATTTCAATATCATGTTCAACATTTTCATTAATTCAATATCATGTTCAACATCTTCCAATTCCAATATTTTCATTATCAATTTCAATATTTTCATTCCCAATTTCAATATCATGTTCAACATCTTCAATTCCAACATTTTCACCTTGAAAATTTTCAATATCATGTTCTACATTTTCACCTTGAACATATTCAATTTCCTCTTCACTTGAAAGTCCATAGGGCTCAATTTCACCAATATTTAACATACCTTGTCTTTTCTTCCTATGACCTTCTCTATCTCTTTGTCTATATCCTTCAATTTGTTCTTTTGTCAGCTTTCTCTTACATTTCTGCTTCTGACAACTGCTGCTCCCCATTATACCAAATAAAAGATGCTAAAAAATCATTATGTATGACAAATTTGAGTACAAGATGCTCCAAAAAGTTTATCTTTGTCTCTTCCTATCTGAAACCACGTGTTTGTCGCCTGAAAAGTGTTGCAAATAGAATGCAGGGTTTGTTGGAATGCACAAAAATGGCCCACATGGGGTTTTTCTATGGCCCACAAATCCGATATCCAATATAATCGGATATCCGATTTGTAAACATGTTCTGCAATGGTAAGATTTCACCTCTGCACAATGAAGTTTCACAAATCAAATATTCGATTTGTACACACATAGACCACACATAGACCAAAGGGAGAGGGAGAGTGGGAGAGGGAGAGGGAGAGAGATAGGGAGAGGGAGAGGGAGAGGGAGAGAGAGAGGGAGAGAGAGAGAGAGAGAGAGAGAGAGAGAGAGAGAGAGAGAGAGAGAGATGAGTGATTGAGTGAGAGACTTGAGAGAGATAGAGGTGGAGAGAGCGAGAGAGAAAGAGATAATATTTAAATATTTTATAAATTGGGTAATATATACATTTAAATATTTATGGATTAACTAAAATATTGAAATAATATTAAAATATTTATAGATTAACTAAAATATTGAAATAATATTTAAATATTATATATTAAATACATAATTCGGTAAGAGATTATCATAAATTGTATATTAAATATATTACATTATAAACTTTATTGGATATTATATATATTAAATTATAAACTTAATTGCATTTTTAAATCATATATTAAAGATTGTATAAATTGTTTTAAAACTAATCTAAAAGATATCATATATCGAATTCAAATCCGATATCGGATTTGAATCGGATATCCAATTTGAATCCGATATCCGATATTCTAACACAAAATTTAATGCCTCAGTATTAGGCTTGAGATTTGGTTCGGACCTACCAATCCTAAAAATTCAACACGTAAAACGTGTTTAACAACTTACCTTGCTTTTCCAGACTTCGCCCATGTGGCTGACAACTTTTATTTTACCTAAAATTGATGAAACGAAAAGGGTTTGTAAAGGAGTTTCTCAGCTTTCTACCAATATAAATTATATTTTACTTAGAATCTAATAAATAATTATTATTTATTTTTTATTAGATTTACGACTAAAGTCCTGATTGATAGTCTGATGGAAAAACATGTATAGCTTTCAAATGGTATCACATTTTTTGAATCCAAAACATGTGTCACATTCTATGCTTCACATACTATAGGATTAAAAAAATAAAAATGAATTCCATTAATTTTTGACCAAGTTAAGGTGGTTAGACATACGAGTTTTTATATTTTTAAAAATTTGTAATAAAAAATTCATAATTAATTATTTATTTGAAAAAAAATTACAAAAAAATATGCGTCACATCCAGACATGAGTCCTCTACTTATATCTAAAATCTTCTAAAAAAATATTATGATTTTATTATGGTTAGAGTGGTCAGATAGACACCTACTTCTTATTTTTTCCTTGAAATTTTAGTACTACTGCATTGAAATTTCAAATTTTCACGAAATAGATTTTTTTTTTACAAAAATTAACCTAGTAGTTTAGAAACTACATTCAATTTTCCATAGGTTCTATCCTTACATATTTTTGAAATAATATAGATAACTTATTCAAATTTTTATGTCAAGTTGCCCAACTCTGATTTTTTGAATTTTCATAGCCACTTAAGGACCTGTTTTTTCCATGATGATCCTACACATACCCTCTTAACTAAAAATTAAAATTTGTGTGTTGATGTATATATGATAAATAAAATAATTCTAAAATAAATTAATTTTTTTATACACAATTTCTATTGTCTCTTCTTTATATTTTACACATATATTAACTAGTTAAAAAATAATTAAAATTTTATTCTTTCTTTTGCATTATATAATTTATAATAATTTATTTATAAACTTAAGAAAAAATAAAATAAATAAATAAAAAGATAGATTGTAAGCTACAAACATGAGGTGAAGCAATGTTAAAATATCCAACCCAAATATATAAAATTTGCATACATAATCTGGCATGACATACCTAACATAGGAACAAGATAATATATTACAGATAAAAAGGCCTTACAAAATGACAATGCTTGGAGCAAAGAACGATAAGAGATACTCCCCCATCATCTCTAAACATTGGATTGACAGCAAGCCTCTTTCACAGCTACAAACATGAGGTGAAGCAACATTAAAAATATCTAACTTGAATATATAAAATTTGCATACATAATTTGGCATGGCATACCTAACATAGGAACAAGATAATATACTATAGACAAAAAGGCCATACAAAATGACAGTGCTTGGAGCAAAGAACTATAAGAGATACTCCCCCATCATCTCCAAAAATTGGATTGACAGCAAGCCTCTTTCACAACTACAAACATGAGGTGAAGCAACGTTAAAAATATCTAACCCGAATATATATAATCTGGCATGGCATACCTAACATAGGAACAAGATAATATACTACAGACAAAAAGGCCATACAAAATGGCAGTGCCTGAAACAAAGAACTATAAGAGATACTCACCCCACATCTCCAAACATTGGATTGACAACAACTCTCTTTCACAGCTACAAACATGAAGTGATGCAACATTAAAAATACCTAATCTGTCAATGGGCCCTTGGTCTACTGGTGAAGTTGAAAAGTTCTAAATGAGCCCACCAAGGATCAAGTCTTGCTGAGTGCAAAGGCTCCGACACTGAAAAAAGGGATGAGGTTGGGATCGTGCCCCAGACGAATTTGGCGGAATGGATACCCTTCAGTCCTTGGCTCTTAGCCGAAGAGGTTTAGCCCAAGAAGGCTCGTGCTCCCATATCGAATAGCAAAAAATAATTTATGGATGACCTCCATCAAAAAAAAAAAAAAACCTAATCTGAATATATAAAATTTGCATACATAATCTGACATGGCATACCTAACATAGGAACAAGATAATATACTACAAACAAAAAGACCATACAAAATAACAGTGCCTATAGAAAAGAACTATAAGATATACTCACCCTCATCTCCAAACATTGGATTGACAGCAAACCTCTTTCACATTGCCTGATCACCAAACACCACTTCCTTCAAATATTCTTCTTCTTTTGTATTTTTTACCTATTCTCCACCATCTCCTCCACCTTTTCGTTCCAAGCATGTGCAGGTTTACTAAAAACAATTCAATGTCACAACTTCTATGCTATCATAAAACAGGGTTTTAACAAGTACACCATATATATATATAGGCAGTAATACTCATTATTCATTACAAATGTGATCTTATGAAGTCAACAACATAGCTTATATCTCCAAACGCTTCGTAGATAACACATTTTAGAAACTGACATAAAACCTACGCTTTCCAGAATAAAACTCGTTCCCTTTTTTATTACTGAAGGTCCCAAATGATGCAGCTTATTGTAGTGCAAACCTAAGTTTACAGATTGCTTCATTAGCATCACCAATTATGTTCGCAAGAACATTACCCTTATTTGAAATGATGGAGCTGGTTCACACCTCTCACAACAAGTTATCCTTAAACAATCTAAATAGAGGTGTAGTGTCGCAATCAACATTACTCAAAGGTCCTTGACAACTCTAATAGTTGTTAAAGTGGGCGTGTCCGAAATTCCAAATGCAATTTGCCAGCTTCTCAATGTGGAGGTAGAGAAATTGTACTTTTACCTTCTCCATATCAATCAGCAAATGCCTCGAATCTGCGAAATATCCTGTTGTCTTCATCTCCCAAGACAGTTCTCCAACTTTGCATAGATCTCCTGTGTCTGTGGATATGACCACAAAATGCATGTATCATTTTACGACCCATAATCCAACTACATCTAGCTAATTTTTTAATTCCTCCTTTCATGAAATCTCCTTACCATTTGAACATCTTCCCATGTGCCCATTTCTGCACAGAAATTGGTTGAAGAACATTAGTTATGGCCTTTTGGGACCCTGCTCAAAAATGAGGGTTGATGTAAATCCCAACTCTATTTTCTTATGTAATCTACAGACACCAAAGAACACATCCACACAACCACCACACCATAGTAATTGGCATTTTGATGATAAATTTTAGGGTTTCCTCGAGATAGCCAGCTCGGCTGACAAGTTCAACTATGCACACATAATGATTGGTTTTAGACATAATGCAATAAAAGTCGCATCACGCTGTTGAAATATTGAAAACCCTCATCCATTAAACTGCATGGATTCATTTGTTCAAAGAGTATAAGATCATCATCGCAAAAGCTATTTTGTGAATATCCTGTAACCATGGCATTCCATCAGATAACATCTCTTTGAGGTATTATGCCAAATAGTTCATTCACTTGTCGTAATTATACAAGAAATGCACGATAATATTAGGAATCGTTTTATTTATAACATAGGGGGATATTTAAAAAGAAAGTCATACACTAAATATTATTTTTTCATTAAAATTTTTGGAAACCCGCATCAAATGAAGCGTCGTCTGTGGGAATTTAAAATAATTCGAATGCCATGAAATTGTCCTGAAGCACCATCAAATCGCAACATCACGCGCCCAGATTAATTTTTCTTGTAGAGAAATGTCTTTGCTATAACAATTTTTTTAAATAAGTAGGATAACCCATTTCTACGTCTACCACTGGTGCGTTCATGCCCAGCATCAACCTCCTGCAGCACATGTTTGCTGGAGAACTAGGTGCAGATCAGCTGTTTCGATATTTTTTTTTCGCGTTGATCCTCACGCTGCCTTTTCCGTATCCTGTGCTAAAGCTCTTATTTTTAGAGAACCTGGTAGATTGCGGACAAAGGTTGTGGAGTCTGGCTTGACATTTGCCAATAGCATTTGCTTAAAGGTTTCCAAAGCCTTTTCAACGAAGCCAATTTTTTGCATATCCTGCAATCATTGCACTGTATGAGACCAGATCTTTTTCCAACATTTGTGAACCAATTCACAAGACTTGCGTATAATTCCACATTTTGCATACATGTCTATCAGGGCATTTCCAATTATAATATTTGAAAAGATTCCACTTTTAATCATGTTTTGATGGATGACCGTACCCAAAGCTCCAAATTTGAGCACAGGCTGGGAGAATACTGGGAATGTCAGCTCGATTTCACGCCTACCAATTGCATTTGCTTAAAATTTTGTAAGGTCTTATCCAAAAAAAACAATTTTGTATGTATCCTGCAATCATTGCAGTCAATGAGATGGCATCTCTTTGAGGCATTTTGTCAAACAGTTTGCCTGCCTTGTGCCCACTTCCATATTTTGCGTACATGCCTGCCAGGACATTTGCAACTAAGACATTCGAGAGAAATTCTCTTCCACTATGCATTGATGGGGGTCCATAACTTCTTTCAATACTCCAATTTCGGCACAGGCTAAGAGAGAGTACGTCGGAAAATGCGAAACAATCAGGTTGGAGATCTGCTCGTTGCTTTTGGTGAAAGAGTGTGACTGCCCTATGAGGAAACCCATGACTTCAGTATGCTGTAATGATCTTGTTCCATGAGAAGATGTCTCATCCTTTCTTGTGGACAAACACTTTACAAGCATACAGAAGACATGGGTATCCGCACTTGGCATACATGTTAATAAGCTTATTTTGAAAAGTCGTTTGTGTAACAAATGCAAATCCTATTAGTATTGCGCCTCCTTCAACTGAGCCTCTCTGCATTATTAAAAGTGGATGACAATGGCATTTATGAAAAATGAGCATTGTCATTCCATCTACATCTACTACAATAACATTGCATGCGGTAAGCATCGGAACATTTCAACTTCCACTGAAAAATTTCAGACTTGTACATAAAAATGTCTCGCAAATAATCCAAGTTTTTAATATTCAACATAAATAGAAAGGATCAAAGGATTGTTTGTTTAATCGTTTGAGTATTTTTCTTGAAGCCCTTCAAATTTAAGAGATGAGATTAGGATGGTGTTTCAAGTGAGTTTGGTCCAGTGGATACTTTTCAATTTTTTATTTTTATGTCAAATGAAGTTGATTATTAGTGCAGTTTGAATGACTTGAAATTGTTATAAAACTTCTCAACAAAAATAAATAGATAGATATAATGATTTTGTTATGTAATAGTAAAATTTGCATATTCATACCACTTCCTACTTACTTTTATGTCCATGTTAAGAAAATGGCTTCATACATTTGCATATTATAAATAGCGTATATGTAAATGATATAAGTTTGTGCAAAGTCAAGGTCTTTTTGTCCATATCATTACTCATCTATTTAACACATTATACCTCATATTATTTGTGTACACAAGCATTTAGGTATATCCACCTAGATAATACATTAATTACATGTATTCATGAGCCCATCTCGATATATATGTTATCCATCTTGATTTTATTATTTTTCAATCTATTTGTACATTAAAAGACAAAAAAGATTGAGTAAGAAGAAATGATTCTATTTTACAAATCTAAGACTTAATAATTAGGACTTTAAAGACCAAAGAAACATTTTTTTTTGTCTAAAAATCATTCATACTTGGTTATTCTAATATTACTACATCATTGCGCAATTGATACAATCTAGTTTAGTATTTTAATGGATTCAAGGCCATGCACAAGATTTCTCAAAGTTAAAAGACTAAGTTGTGTTCAACATAAGATTTGGCTTTACTAGATCTCTCATAGGCTTTTGAGATCAAGATTGATGCTTCATGGTTTGTGCTTGGCATGGTATTAAAACAACAATTCCATTCAATTATACATAGAGATCATGTGCCTCTTCAGTTTCTCCAATCTCAAAACAATGTTGAACAAGCAACACATGAAGTGATCATCATCCCTCCAATAATTCCAATTGATTATCAAGTGCAAAAATAACACTACAAATTTTGTTGTTGGTTGGTTGATCCATCCACCTATAACTTCTGTAAGAGTAGAGGGATTTACCAACATGAAAGGGAGAGTAGAAAAAAAATCAATAAAATGGGCCCTAGGCATAATAAATAAAACAATAATAATTAGATAATTACCCTATATAAAATAGCTAGTATTAGTTATTATTTGGAGTAAAGAGTTAAATAATGCAAAACAAAAAAACAAAACAAAAATAATAATTTTTTTAATGCAAATATGTTGTGAAAATGGTGTAAGTGATTCATCAAGATGTAAAAAACTCATATTTGACTATATGAATGCTCTAGAATATGTAAGTGCATAGTTTATCACTCTAGGTTACTTTTGCAACTGCAAGATTGATCACATATTCATGAAATTTTACCTATACAAATGTGGATCTAATTTGGTTGCATGGATCTAATCTCTATAATTTTTTTAATGTTCATATTCAATTTTTCTTCAATGATTGCATTTTTTTCTATATAAAAGCTTGGTTGTGTGGTGTTTACCAATGATAGGAAATATGTCTCTCCTTGGCCAAACCTTTAGGATATTGAGGTAGTAGCTTTTGAGAATGATCAAAGACAACATACCTATTGTAATAGATGACCTAGATGTTGATGCAAGTAAGTAATGCATAAATAAATAATTTTTTAATTGAAGATAGTATATATATATCAAAAAGAAGCCATTGCATTTTTAGTCACAACATAAGTTTGTTAACTATTTTAAGATATTCAGAACTCTTGTTACATGTATCAATCCTACAAAAAAAAAGCTAAACAACTACAACTACACACTATTAGATTTATACATTTCAAAAAGGGGACAAAACTTAGGCTCTATTACATTTATCAATCTTGTTTGAATTTTTTGTTATATAATTCTTGAAAAGCCTTGAACTCATTTTTGAAAGAATTTTTGCCAATTGTAAGGTCTTCTGAAGAGCGTTGCCAACTCCTTGCATATTTGGCTTCTTCCAGCTATCTTTATTCTTTCACATTTGACCATTTTTTTGAATTTATCCTTAGATATCTCCAACGCCAAAGTGACCCCCACAGAGAGTGTGAAAGATGAGTCTTCTATTAGACTCAATAAGTACCTTTACCCTACCTTGAAATTTTCCCCTGTTCCTGAATTTCCAAATCATCCAAAGTATTTCAGTAAAGGAATGCTCGCCAGAATACGTTAGAATAATTGTCCAAACCTTCAATTTTACCAGTAATTATTTCATTTTTTTGGGTGATCTATGATGCCCCAACCACTTAACTCACCACAAAATATTAGCCACAACTCTTTATCAAAAAATAAATAAAAAAAGAAATGATCAATATTGTTTGTCTTTCTACATAAACCACATAAATCTATACTTAAATCATAAAAGGACCACGATAGTTTTTTAAATAGTAGCAATCATCTAAACACATGACATTTTGGGTTCCAAGACCACATTCCAAATCCAATTAAAGGTTTTTTTTCAATTAGCTTGAGTGACATTCAAATTTTAGTAATTGTTAACACTATTGGTGGGTAAACCCACAAAAGTGGTTTAAAATTCGAATGAGGAAGGAAAACTTGCAAAAATTGACCCCATGCCAAAAAATTTCATTCTTGGGGTTCGAACGAACCAAAAGAGGGTTCATTCGAACCTAGGTTCAAGCGAACCCATTTAATGCATCTCGCCAAAAAAACAAATGAAAACCCCTTTTTGAAAGGGGGTTCGCTTGAACCCCCCCAGTTCGAGCGAACCCCCCTTTTTCCTGATTCCTGCTCTCTATCACAAAAAATTCAAAAATTTTGCACTTAAGAGCTCAAGTTGAAGATGAAAATGGTGGAGACTTCACAAACCCAACTGAAATCAGGTAGTCCTCAGAACGAGCTATCCAACGACTATAATTTTAATATGTTTTGGTTTTATTATGTATTTGTATTTTTAGTTTTAATAAACATAGGTTTTCACCGAAAATCAAGCTCTTTGTTCTGCACATGTGGAAAAATAGCAGATTATCAAAAAAAAAAAAATTAAAAATATGAGTGCACTAGATATTGAAGTCCTTGATCCAACAAAAATAAATAAATTGAATTTTGATACATATAGAAAAAGTTACGTTGTATATGGTCCACCTATGTCTGAATTGTAATTGGTTTGACTTCGAAACTTGATTAAGGAAAAAATATTCAATAAAAAACTATGAGACCAATTGGAAGCACTAGATATCGGAGTTAAAAATCTAAATTTGAAAGAATTAGAATTTATCCTTCATGGAAAAAAGTTATGTTTTATACAGTGAGCGTCACTCTTTAAAAATGTTGTTTGCTGAAAAAAACTAGTTTTCGAAGGAGATGGAAAAAAAAGTGCAATTTGATTCCAAATTTTTTGAAAAAAAATAAGTTTAGAATCTACAAACAAAATGTCAGAAATCACTAGTTTGCATCATCTTCAAATTCCTCATGGTTTAGCCGCTATAGGTGCCCGAAAGTGAAGATTTAGTTAAGAAAAATTATTTCAGTGTCCAGTTTGGCCAAAATTTGTAAACCAGTATTGTGGGATCACCCTGGTAATATCTTCAACATTAGACAACATGGTATATAAACTTTTTGCATTCATTTTAAATAATGATGAGCCATCTTTCCATTTACAACTGTTAAGATTTTCATAGAATTTAGTAGTGCATTAGTCAAAGAAGCTATTATCTACAAGAATCCCTTTACAACCTGATTCTCTTAATAAGGAGTATGTTCTCCATTGTGTGTGAGGGAGATCAAACTCTTTAGAAAGGGTGGGCCATGGTTTAAGAGCACCATCATACAAAATGTCTTTAAAGGTGATGATTGCTTTTATCGCTTGGGATTTGGTTGAGCATCCTTGTAATAAGACAAGAGGTTTATTCTTGTAGAAACTATTCCACCAAACAGATCTATTGTCGTAAATTTTGTTATCATTGTTTATTATTAGATTCCTCACATGTTCCCAAGCCTTCCAAATGGTTTGGAAGATAGCTGAACCATTTGGTTAAGAAGGGAAATTTCCTACTAAAGTATCACTAAATGGAATGTTCTTCCATTTCTTAGCTTTTTTTGGCACTGCCTTAAGAATATTGTTTTTGATAAGCACTTTCTAGGGCTCTTCTCCTTCTAGAGTGTTTCGAATCCACTTTGAAGCAATAACAATCCCTTTCCTTTTTAGGTCCTTTAGTTCCAAGTCTCCTAGTTCTTTATCTCTGTTGCACCAATCCCACTTGATGACATGTTTATTTTTTATGCCTTTCCCATCTAACCAGATAAAACTTCTAATTTTCTTTTGAATTTACTCTAGCTTATAGTTATTAAATAGCCAGGCTGTGGAATAATATATTTTGTACAATGAGAGAATTTTTTAGCGCACTTGTATCCTCCCAGCCAAGGATAAATATAGTTTATTCCAACTGTCAATTTTCTTTTCTATTCTTGCCTTGATCAAATTCCACATTTCTTTCAAGTTGGGATTAATAGCAAAAGGGATACCCAAGTATCTTATTTGCATGTTGGATGCCCTTATTGAATTTCATATATGGTAAACCACTGTAGAGGGTTGTGATTCCAACTCAACATTATAGACTTGGCTTTCGAAGCTTCACATAAGAGGCTCAATTTTTGCATTAGACAATCTATGATAAGTAAATGTTTTGTCTTAATACTCAAATAATTATAGCTATGAGATTCTCTTTTAAATTTTAGGAATATATTTATGAAATAAGGTTATTCCTTAAATACAACTCTAAGGGGTGCATAAAAAACACTTCAAACTTTAAGTTGATACACAATTAGTTGGAAGGGTTATGTTGGCCCTAAATTTAAATTTGAAAACTAAAAGTTCTAAGCTCATTTTTATAATTGCACATCTTACTTGAGTTAATTGCATAAATTGTCCATCTAACCTTAGGTGAGGAATGAATAAAATCAAGGATCAAGATTGGTCCTTAAGAATGAGTGCAAATGGAAACATGTAAGATTTTGGCTATGTGACAAATTTCAACACATATCATGCCACCTATAAACTTATCATTACATAAAGAATAACTAGGTTTAAAAGTGAGCCCAAAATGACAAGTGCAAGACGTGATATTCATGATTACAACTATATTAAAATTTTATATTTAACTAATAAATTTTCTAATCATGACAACTTATTAGCTACATGTTAATATAAATTTTAGAGCATTAAAAATAATATAAAAGGTCTCAAGCATTATTCATTCTAGACACTATTTATTTTGAACTCACAAGTTGGAATTATATGTGTTTTGGAATTGCCAATAGTGGCATAGTATGATGGTTAAGTTGTGTTGTTCTTGCCATCAAGGTTCAAACCCCAATGGGGTGTAATTTTTGCATGATTAAATTGGGGGTGAGGTCCCCATTTGTGACCTCACCGGTTCATGGGTTTGGATCAAAAGCATTTACCCCTTATAATAATAATATGTGTTTTGGAACAACTAATTACTCTATTTTTATAAATATGAAATAAATTATTATCTTAGCTAGAGGAGAGTAAAATATTATTATTGTATTAATATTTTTAATGATATTTTTTTTAGGGGGAAAGATTAAAAGCTTATTCATAATTTAAAAATAAAAACTCAAGGTGGCCTTGATGTTATTGAGAACAATCCCATGTACTATGACCAAAGTGTATTTTGATGATCTTGTTTATCCACTCATAAATTTTGACGGTAGAGACAAACACACTAGGAATATGATCTTTCAATCACGTAAGATGGTTTCCATTGGTAGAACTTCAAAGTTGGTTACCTAACTTGAGCTTTGAGAGTTTGAATTAAAGGCATTGAGGACATGGGAGATTGATTGTGTTTGGCCCCTAAATAATGCTCCTCTTCCTATCAAGTGTGAAGAAAGGAACTCAAACCACAACTCCCTAGTTTGAGTTTTTATGACAACTAATTAAGCTTTTTGATGTTTATGTGGCTTGTACTTTATGTGATTTGTGGAAGTGAGTACTTGGTGCATTTTAATATGCTTGTAGTTTTATATTTTCATTTTAATTTAATTGTCTTTCTCCAATAAAAAAAAAAGAGTTTTTGATACATAAATATTTACATATTTTATAATATTTTTTTTCTTATTAAAAAATATATTGGCCATTTTTTAGATGTATATGACTTGCAATTATCTAATACTTATTTTTATTATAATTAATAATGGAGCTGATTTCAATAAAATAATCTTATTATAGCACATATAAACATTGATTAATAATTTTCTACATGTACCTTTGGATCTAAGGAGCAATATCGAGCAATATTGCTAGTGCTTGTTACAAAGTACTTTATTTTCTATTAAAAAATATAATATATTTAACTTAAAATATTCTTTTTAATTGTGAAAATTAAACTTATTTCATATAAAGACTCATTCTAACATAAAATTTTGTGTTTCCTTTCCAAACATAAAGTTGTCAAATACATTTCCATGAGATGAAAATTACTTCTTTACAAAATTATTTTTCTTGCCTTTGTTGCATACAAAAGTATACATGTACAACATCGTACAAACATTTTTCTTTTATCAACAAAAAAAATAGAAGCTCCATCACTCAAAAAAGTCCAAACATTACAAATTGAATTCGTTATAATGGAACATGATGCAAGGACTTCCAAAGGTCATAACTTTTTACTCAGGAGTTCGTTTGAGCTGAAACTCTACATGGAAAAGCGTCTTAGAGAGTTGAATCTAATGCCAATGAAATCTATTTGATTGAGCCACATCTCGAAGTCAAATTTTTCATAACTTTTGACTCAGGAGTTAGTTTGAGCTGAAACTCTACATAGAAAAGCATCTTAGAGAGTTGAATCTAATGCCAATGAAATCTATTTGATTGAGCCACATCTCGAAGTCAAATTCCTTCATCTGAGGCCTCAAATTAGACTTTTAATGTTTTTTTCGAGAATTTCTCAATTTGTAATTTTTAGTTATTTTTTATCTCCTACTGGTAATTAGATTAATGAGTTGACAAATAGTGTCACTTGTGTTAGCTTTGAATAATTAGTAACTTCCATAACCATGCAAAATTATCAAAAATTAAAAATTTAAAAATCTACCAAAAAAGGTAATTTTCGGATTGTAGTTATAAAAAGATTTTATTTTCAGTTGTAGGAGGATGGAAGAAGAATAATGAGAGAAAATTAGTTCATTTCTTTGTGATTTTGTGTTTTTTTTGTTTCCTCATTAATGTTGATTATTATGCCGTGAATTGGCTACATCAGAATATTATCACAAAACCTATATGAAACTTGAAGAAGTTTACCATAGTTATAGTCAAGGTTTGTAAACAAATTTTCAATTCAATCACATAGAACTTGATCTTCATCTTCACTAACATTTACTATGTACTAACCAACAAAAGTATCCCTAATTAAAATTTTGTCATATGAAATTTAATCATTTAAAGAATTTGTTGGGTTTACTAACACCTTAAGGAAGTATCTAATTTGATCATATTATGACATATAATTGTCATGTTTCTCTGAGGCATCTTACATCACACTCATCTAATATTCTTGTGGTTTTCATCCTCTAGAGTTTCCCTTCTTTCAAACCTATGGTTAGTGAATATATTCATGCTATTTAAGAACCCAAACTACAAATCATGTGCTTCCTTTTGTCATCCATAGCCTCATTAGTTCCCGACAAAGGGCCATAGCATATTTATCCTTCTTTAGATCACCTTCCAACCCTCATCTAGCATTATCTATTTAAAAATCTCATTATATAGTTTTTTTAATGCCATATTGACTGTATCAGACTTTAAACTTAGTTATGCAAATTTTTGAAACACCATATATATATATATATATATATATATATATATATATATATATTAAAACAAACAAATTAAGAAGATGAGGTAAGACTGCAACTTTAGAAATCTCTTATTCATAAATTTACAGAAAATCAACATATATAATCTAATTCAATCTCCCATACCTGACATGGGAACACGATTATATAATAGCTGTAGACAAAAGCATCATAAAAAGAAAAGAACTATCAACAGATGCTCTCCCCGATTCTCCAAATGTCAAATTGACTGTGAACCTCTTTCACATTGCCTGATCACCAAGCATCTTGCCATTTCCTTCAAGTGTTCATCTTCTTTTGCTTTTTCGTATTCTCCATCTTCTCCTCCATCCTTTTGTTCAGGTTTCCTGAAAATAGTTCAATGTCATAAGTTCTCTATAGTATCATAAAACGGGGCTTTAATAACTGCTCCCCATGTCTATATATAGGCAGTAATATTCATTACACATTATACATCTGACTTTATGAAGTCTACAACATAGTCTATATCTCCAAACACTAATAAGAACACTTTATAGAAACTGAAATAGAACCTACACTTTATAGAAACTGAAATAGAACTTACAGTTTCTAAAAACTGAAAATAAAATATGTTCCCTTCTTTACTAGTGCAGGTCTAAAATGGTGCACCTTGTTATACTGCAAGACTATGTTTATAGATTGGTCAACTAGCACCACAAATTATGTTCAGAAGAACATTGTCCTTGTTTGAAATGATGGAACTGATTCACATCTCTCACAACAAATTATCTTGCATTAATCTTGGAAGTAAACATGGGTGCAACGTGGAAGTCAACATTACTCAGAGGCCCTTGAAGTTTCTAATAGTTGATATTTAACATTCCAAATACAACTGCCAATTTCTTAGTATGGTGGCAAAAGAATGGCACATTTTCCTTCTCGTATCAATCAGCGCATGCCTTGAATCTGGAATATACCCTGTTGCCTTCATCTCCCAAGACAATTCTGCAACTTTGCATAAATCTCCCGTGTTTGTGGATATGATCAGTCTCCACAATAAGCATGTACCACTTTATGGTCTTCAATCCAACTACTTCCGGGTACTTTTTGAATTCCTCTATCATTCATCAATCTCCTTGCCATGTGAACTTCTTCCCACATCCCCATTTCTACATAGAAGTTTGACAGAAGAACATAAGTCGTGGCATTCTTAGGATCCTGTTAAAAAAGGAGGCTTGCTGTAAATATCCCCAACTCTATATTCTTATGTAATCTACAAACACCAAGGAAACAAGTCCACACAACTGCTACAGGTTTTATTGGCATTTTGATGATAAAGTTAAGAGTTTCCTCAAGATAGCCAGCTCGGCTGATAAGGTCAACCATGCACACATAGTGATTGGTTTTAGGCATAATGCAATAAGAGTCACTCATGCTATTAAAGTATTTACAGCCTTCATCCACTAAACCTGCATGGCTGCATGCAAACAAAACACAAGCAAAGCTTACATGGTCAGGGTATGTTCTAGAGTGCTTCATTTGTTCAAAGAGTTTGAGAGCATCATTGCAAAAGCCATTTTGTGCATATCCTGTAACCATGGCATTCCATGAGATGACATCTCTTTGAGGTATTGTGTCAAACAGTTCACGTGCCCTGAGTATGTTCCCACATTTTGCATACATGTCTATCAAGGCATTTGTAACTACGACATTCAAAGAAAATCCGCTTTTGATTGGAAGAGATTTAAAAGCGAGAAATAAACAACAGATACTTAAAGTAATCAACAAATACGCAAACACCAGATTTATCCTGGTTCACCACAAATTGTGGCTACGTCCAGACTGCAGAGTATATTATTGATTCAAATAATTGTATATTACAAATGAGCAGGAGCAGCAAATAAAAGGCTCCAGGATGATATAGGAAATGAAGAGTCATAATAAAACATTATGACTGTTGGCCTTCATTCCTCAACATACTCCCACCTGAAGGACAACCATGCTGCAACTGATCACCCAATACCCTGCTGAAGTGCTGACTTATCTTTTCTTCACAAGGCCAAGAGAAGTCCTTGCACAATCGAACTTCTCTTTGGCAACAACCTTGGTGAATATATCTGCCGGATTGATCTTAGTATCAATCTTGACAACTTCTAGCTTTCCTTCTTCAATTGCATGACGAACAAAGTGAGCATGTGCGTCAACGTGCTTAGAGCGACGTTGTGAAGAGTGATTATGAGCCATGAAGATAGCGCTGCGGCTGTCACAAAACAGTTTATACTCATTTTGATGCACTTTCAAGTCACCAAGTAATCGCTAAAGCCAAATCATTTCCCTTGCACCTTCGGAAAGAGCCAAGTATTCAGCCTCAGCTGAAGAGAGAGCAATGCAATGCTGCAACCTTGAGGCCCAACTGATGGCAGCTCCAGCAAATGTGAAGGTATATCCATCGGTAGACCTTTGTTTGTCCAAGTCTCCGACATGATCAGAATCAATGTAACCTTGCAGCTGAACCTTATTTCCTCCAAAGCATAATGCATAATCTGAAGTTCCTTTTAG
Source organism: Sequoiadendron giganteum (assembly GCA_007115665.2). Lineage (NCBI taxonomy): Eukaryota > Viridiplantae > Streptophyta > Pinopsida > Cupressales > Cupressaceae > Sequoiadendron > Sequoiadendron giganteum. Next base: position 503,792,111 of record CM021107.1, on the reverse strand, counting down.
GTACCTTAGTTTCCACTTAACTGCTTCACGATGAGTCTTCCCGGGATTGCTCATGAATCTGCTCACAACTCCCACCGCATGAGCAATGTCGGGGCGAGTAGAGACCATCGCATACATAATGCTTCCAACTGCAGATTTATAAGGATTTTTCTCCATGAAGTCCTTGTCTTCTTGTGTTTTTGGACACAATTCAAAACTTAAGCGGAAGTGACCGGCAAGAGGAAGAGGAGCAACTTTAGCATCAGCCATGCCAAACCTCTCAACAACTTTATCAATGTATTGTTTTTGAGATAATGTAATTTCCTTCTTCTTCCTGTCTCTTGTGATCGTCATGCCAAGAATCTTCTTGGCTACCCCTAAGTCCTTCATGTCAAACTTTCTTGCCAATTTCTCCTTTAACTCATTAACTATTCTTTTGTTTGTGCCAGCCACTAACATGTCATCAACATAAAGAAGGAGAATGACGAATTCACCATTAGGAAGTCTCTTGAGGTAGACACATGGGTCTGATTCACATCTTGTGAAATTGTTTTCAGCCATGAAGCGACCAAATTTTATATACCACTGTCTTGGAGCCTGTTTAAGGCCATATAAACTCCGATTTATCTTGCAATAAAGGTGCTCTTGTCCCTTCTTGACGAATCCTTGAGGCTGCTCCATATATAACTCTTCTTCTACATCACCGTGTAGGAATGCGGTCTTCACATCAAGCTGTTCCAATTCAAGATCCCAAGACTGTTTGAATAGTTATCATTTTGACAACCAATGAGAAGATCTCATTGAAATCTATCCCCTTTTCTTGATCAAACCCCTTTACCACCAATCTGGCCTTGAAGCGTTTTTTGCCTTCATCTTCTTCTTTTAACTGGTATACCCACTTGTTTCTAAGTGGTCTTCGATCTGGCGGAAGGGATACCAAGTCCCAGGTTTGATTTTTGAGTAAAGAGTCCATCTCCTCATGCATCGATGTTTGCCATTTATCACTGTTAACATCTTTGAGAGCAGCTTTAAATGTGGAAGGTTCTGAGAATTCTGAGACAAGAATTGAAGGCTCCGCTTCTTCAGCGAACAATAACTCAATCAGAGTATTTAGCTGGCATTTTCTTTTGTCTGGTTGATCTTCTTAATTGAGGTTCTATACCTTCTGTTTGATCCTGAACTAGCTCAAATGGAGAGCCAGAAATTGTAGCTCTTGAGTGGTTAATTCCTTGTTTAATTTTCTGCCTCTCTGTTTCATTCCCTCTATTATTCCCCAAATTATATACCTCCACAGGACTTGGCATTTCCTGCATTTGCATTGGCACATCTCCAGAATTCCCCTGTGCCTTTGACCAGCAGTTCTGTCGAGCTCTTCTCCAACAGCTCTCCCGTGTTGGAGAGGGGGCAGAGTATGTTCTCTGTCGTGATTGGTCTTGAGAGTCATGTCGCCACTTTCATAACTGGCGTGAGTAGGCTGGAGACTGGCGTGTGGATGCAGACTGGCGTGTGGATGGAGACTCACGTGAGATTGGAGACTGTCGTGTGAAGGCTGAAGACACGCGTGCGGACTGTTGGGAGTGCCTTCCCTGTTGCCGAGACTGTGCTCCCTGCAGGTAGAGTTCTGCCTTGCGTAAATGCCAGGGACATCCCTGCCATGACTTGGCAGTGGATCTTCAAACCTGCCGTGTGGTGCTTGAAGACAGTCGTGAGAGGCTCCTTGCGGTGACTGCTCCCTGTCGTGTGTATTTTCTTCACACCTACCGTGAGTGCCAAGAACATTGTCCTTGCTGTCGTGAGCAGGAGATGTAGGGAAACAAGCTTCAGTGGAGTCAAAGTCAGATGGGAAGGAAGGTTGGTTTCCACCGTAATCATGAAAATTTTCATTCATCAAGCTTTCTGATGAAGAATTTTGTGATTGCTGAGGCATTGAGGGTAGAACAGAGATTGGAGAATTTGATGTGGGATTAACATGTGAGTAGATGGGAGAATGAAGATTTCCATTGTTCATCATGTCAAATAGGGGAATGTATTCTCTCATAGGAGTTTCATCTTTAGAACGAGGAAATATGTTCTCATTAAAGACTACATCTCTGCTCCTTATAATTTTCTTATTGGTTAAACTCCAAAGTCTGAAGCCAAACTGTTCTTTTCCATATCCAACGAATATGCAAGGCTGTGATTTAAGATCCAGTTTGCTTCGCTTCTCCTTAGGGACATGTACAAAAGCCTGACAGCCAAAAACTTTGAGATGAGAGTATGAAACTCTTCTTCCTTTCCATTCCTCTTCCGGAATTTCGAAGTTCAGCCTTGATGAAGGACTTCAATTTATTAAATAGACCACTGTATTGCATGCTTCAGCCCAAAACTCTTTCCCCAAACCTGCATTGGAAAACATACACCGAGCTTTCTCAAGTATTGTTCTATTTAGCCTTTCCGCGGCCCCATTTTCTTGAAGGGTGTAGGGGACAACTTTCACCCTACGAATACCATTATTTGCACAATAGTTATCAAATTCCAGCGAACAAAACTCCCCTTCGTTATCCGTTTTCAAGCATTTAATCTTGTGGCCTCTTTGGTTTTCAACAAGAGCTTTGAAAACTTTAAATTTAGAAAAAACTTTTGATTTATTTGCCATCATGTATATCCAAACTTTCCTAGTACAATCATCAAGGAAAGTAACGAAATATTTAGCACCTCCTAAGGAGCTTACCTCGGTAGGACCAAAGACATCCAAGTGCACAAGCTCCAATGGTTTTGCCTTCATGTCATGCCCATCTTTCAGGAAGCTCGCCCGCTTTTGCTTGCCGTAGAGACAATGGTCACAAAACTCCAAGTTTGCTGATTAGAGACCCGGTAGTTGATCCCTCTTGAGCATTACCTCTAGGCTTTTCTTGCTCATGTGGCCTAATCTTTGATGCCAAAGTGCCGCATCGCTGCCTACAAGTGTCATAGCAGCTCCCACCTCATTGATTGGTTTCACAATGTAGAGGCTACCGGTCTTCTCTCCTTTTGTAATAGCCAATGAACCTTTGACTATTTTCCATGTATCCGTGAGTTCTGTTTTAAACCTTTGGATATATAGTTGGCTGACTGAAATTAGATTCCTCTTTAATTGAGGAATATGTCTAACATCTTTGAGTAGTAATTTGGTTCCGCCTTCTAGATGCAAGATGACATCACCTTTCCCAATGATTTTACATGCCTTGTTGTCACCCAAAAACACTTCTCCAAATTCATCTTCTTGATAATTTTTAAAGTAATCCGTACATGAAGTGGCATGGAAGGAGGCTCCGGAATCTATCACCCAAGAATCTGATTTTGAGTCGCTTGTAGAAAGAACTAGAGCAACTTCATCTACTTCATAGGTTGTATTAGCTTCACTATTCTTCACTTTGTCTTGTGCTTTCTTGTAAGACCTGCAATTTCGTTTTGAGTGGCCAAGTTTGCCACAAAACCAGCACTCTTCATTTCTACCTCTTGACTTTGATCGATTGGGCGATCTTGATTTTCTTTGATTGTAATTGTAATTATTATTATTACTTTTATGATGGCTTCTTCCCCTTCTTTTTGTGCTGACCATGGTAAGAGCATCACCGAATGGGGTGTCTTTGTTACTTCTTCTCATATCTTCACTAAGTAAAGTAGCAACCACTTCATCGTAGACCAGCTTCTTCTTTGAGGAATTAGAAGTGCTAATAGCTGTAACTACGGGATCCCAACTGTCGGGTAAAGAACATAACAAGATGATGGCTTTGGCTTCGTCATCTTGAGTCATACGGTATACCAACTGAGGTTGCTTGACATAATAAAGTATTCAAATCATTTACATGATTTGACATCGCAGTCCCTTCCCTCATTTTCAGCTTGTAGAGTTTCTTCATAATGAAGATTTTGTTTGCAGCTGATGCCGTCTCATACATGCTTTGAAGTTTATCCCAGACTTCTTTTGTTGTTTTTTCGTTGAAGACATTGAACAAGACGTTTTGTGACAGCGAAAGAAAGATTGATGCCATTGCTTTATCATCAATTTTCTTCCAATCTTCATCCGACATTGCTGCTGGCTTGCTAGATTTTCCATCGATTGCGATTGCAAAATCTTGCTTGATCAACAAAGAACGCATCTGCACTTTCCACAGGCTGAAGTTCTTGCTTGTGAATTTCTCCACTTTCGAATCATCCATATTTCCGGAAATTCAACCCAGATTTCCAATCTGCACAACCTGGCTCTGATAACAATTGAAAGAGATTTAAAAGCAAGAAATAAACATCAGATACTTAAAGTAATCAGTAAATACGCAAACACCAGATTTATCCTGATTCACCACAAATTGTGGCTACGTCCAGACTACAGAGTATATTATTGATTCAAATAATTGTATATTACAAATGAGCAGGAACAACAAATAAAAGACTCCAAAATGATATAGGAAATGAAGAGTCATCGAATGAAGAGTCATAATAAAACATTATGACTGTTGACCTTCATTCCTCAACATTGATTACCAGTTGATGTATATCCATACTCTGCATTAAAGCTCCCATTTTTGCGCATGCTGGCAAAGGTTGTGGAATCTCGCTTTACATCTGCCAATAGCATTTGCTTAAAGGTTTCCCAGGCCTTTTCAAAAACCCCAGTTTGTGCATATCCCGCAACCATGGAATTCCATGAGATGGCATCTCTTTGCGGCAGTCTGTCAAACACTTCACGTGCCTTGAGTATGCTTCCGCATTTTGCATACATGTCTATCAGGGCATTTGCAGTTACGACGTCTGACAAAAATCCACTTTTGATTATGCTTTGATGGAGGTCCATACCCAGTTCTAAAGCTTCCATTTTTGCACAGGCTGGTAGCATGCTGGCAAAGGTTGTGGAGTCTGGTATTATATCTGCCAATAGCATTTGATTAAAGGTTTCTATAGCCTTTTCAGGAAACCCATTTTGTACATATCCTGCAATCATTGCATTCCACGAGACCACGTTCCTTTGAAACATTTTGTCAAATAGTTCACATGACTTTTGTATCCTTCCACATTTTGCATACATGTCTATCAGGGTATTGGCAACAGCGATATCTGACCAGAACCCTCTTTCAATTATGTCTTGATGGAGGTTCATACCCTGTTCTAAAGCTCCGATTTTGGTACAGGCTGGGAGGAGGCTGGAAAAGGTTGTGGGGTTTGGTTTTACACCTGCAAGTTGCATTTGCTTAAAAGCTTCTAAAGCTTTTTGAACAAATCCATTTTGTGCATAGCCTGCAATCATCACAGTCCATGAGACTACATTTCTTTGAGGCATTTTGTCAAAGAGTTCACATGCCTTATGCATGCTTCCACATTTTGCATACATGTCAACCAGCGCACGTCCAACTATAATATCTGAACATATTCTACTTTTGATTATGTTTTGATGGACGACTGTACCCAGTTCCAAAGCTGCAATTTCAGCACAGACTGGGAGAATGCTTGCAAAGGTTGATGAGTTTGGCTTTACACCAACCACTTGCATTTGCTTGAAAGTTTGTAAGGCCTTTTCAACAAACCCATTTTGCGCATATCCTGCAACCATTGCAGTCCATGAAACTACATTTCTTTGAGGCATTTTGTCAAACAGTTCACGTGCCTTGTGCATTCTTCCGCATTTTGCGTACATATCTACCAGGGCACTTGCAACAACAACATCTGACAAAATTCCCCTATCCTTTATGCTTTGATGGATGTCCATAGCCTCTTCGTAAGCTCCCATTTTAGCACAGGCTGGGAGTCGCTGGCAAAGGTGAACTGATTGGGTTGGAGACCTGTTCGTTGCATTTGGTGAAACAGTCTAAGTGCCTCCTGAGGATACCCATGTCTTCTGTATACTGCAATCATTGCATTCCATGAGACGCTATCTCGTTCTTCCATGTCGTCAAACACTTTACGAGCATCTACCAAACTCCCGCACTTGACATACATGTTAAGAAGCTTATTCCAAAAAGTTGTTCGTCTAGCGAATGCAAATCGCCTCTGAGCGATGAAAGTGTGGATTATTTTCCCTTGTGAAGCTCATTCTTGTCAATGCAGGTCTGCAATAGTTGAAGATAGGTAGAAGAGTCTTCAGGGGGTTTGTGTGTAGTAAGCAGAATGTGCAGCGCCTCTTTCAACTAAGCCTTTCTACATAATGCTGTGAGATTGGGATGACCTCTGGATAGCAATGGCATTTAATGATTATAATTGAAGCCTGGAAAATGAGATTTGCCATTCAATCTACATCTACCAGAAGGATATTGCCAGTAGTAATCATTTCACTTTCCAATGCTGAATTTCAAATAAGCAGAAACACCCTCAACTATAGATATGCTCAATTAGGAGGTGGTGTATTAGCATCTTAAATTGCAGAGTGACTGTGAAAGGGCGGATTATTAAGTTTTGATTTGTTTAGATGTTTTATCTGAAAGTACATTAATTTCTGAAGTAAGATTTTTTTATTAGTGTGTTTTTATAGGAGTCATCTAAACAAGTCAAAGTTTAAAGTGTGTTCTTTTAATCAAATTGTGCATCTTTCGATACCAACAAGTTAAATAGTTTAGGATGTTGATTTTTTAAATTTTTAAATAAAAAATAAAATAGAAAGATAATTTTAAGTAAAGCTTTAAAATTATATGGTTAAATAGTTCTAGTTCATAAAATAAATATGTTTAATTAAGTACAATTAATTTAGATTAATTTTAATTAGGGTTGATCATCATCATAAATATAAACAAAAGTAAAATGTACATGCAGAAATTAAATTAAATAAATGTACATATGGATATTTAAGTCTGATTTTGGTATAGAAATATTTATCTTGATCTATTTGTCAAGGTTTTTATTTTTTGTTTTATGTTGTTAACTAAAGAAATCCAATTATGTGTTATGTGGGATCAAACCTATAACTATGGAGGATGTCTCCATGAATGCAAACCTAATTTTATTCACGAGAATGATCTAGCACAATTCTCGTAGTTTTGAACTTTGCTCTTTTTTTTTTATGTTTAATGATGTGTAAGAATTAATAATGTTTGCAAACATCTTGAGGTAATTTGTTGAATTACAAGGTCCATTTTCTTCTAGATCAAACTCTTAGATGAATTAAGTTTATAGCTTTGGCTGAAGATTCAAACACAATAATAAAGCATGTAATGGGCCTAGATTGATGTGTTTTGATAATTATACTATGATGTTTTCATAAATGCTCTTGTAGACCTATATATATATTTCCATACATTTAGTTAACTACTTTATTGTATTTATGTGCACCTAGGATATGATTACTTGCATAGGTATTTACTTGGGTAGCTAATATGTCCCTTGCAAATTAATAGACATCTACTTAGGGGAGTAGTATGTACTTTCCTAGTTTGTGGAGATGCACTACACATGTGACTACATCTCCTATTATCACACACTAGCGGTACATTCACAAATTGTGTTGTGGTATCTTACTTTTAGATAATACATTGTATATCTTGTTCATTGTAATGCATGCTCTATTTTTTAATAATAATTATATTACATTTTTGCAATCTCCATTTATTCTTTTGCTTTTACAGTTTGTGTGTATCATTGGATTCTAGGAAGTTTACCACATTGACAAATATTACATGTTAGCAAAGTGGTTGGTGATTCCACATAACCCTAAGAGCAAAAATATGTAAACAAGTATTCAAAATACACAATGCAAAAGAATCTAGAAAAACATACCATCAAGATGACACAAAATGTATCCTGAGAAGACTCTTAAAGGGAAAATCATAGCCTCCAAAACCATTCAAACACTCAACGTATCATCTTATGAGCAAATATTATAATACTCAAGTTGTAGAGCTTCATGTAAGGTTTTTGAAACATAAAACTCCCTAATTGCCCTCTATGTGAACAAGCAAATGAAAATCATGTAACCACACATCCCAATCCATGGTTAAATATTACAAAATACTTGTAGAATCTCCAAGAAAGGCTTTTGAAACATCAAAATCCCTAATTGTACTCCATGTTAACATGCAAATGAGAATCATATAACCACACATTTCAATCCATGATTCTTCTCCCCACATATGCAACTTATAAGAGATGTTTAATCAACCTTAGCTAACAAGCTAAAGGTTGTGATAGTCAACATCAACTACTCATGTGTTTTCTTTTATAGAACAAAACTTGCACAAAACCATTTCCCCTTCATTTGCTTTTTGGTAATATTTTTTTCAATGTACAACTCATTAAATATTTATGCTAATATTACATACAACATACAAAGTGGCCTTCGGTTCATCACATAGTATGATGGTTAAGTGGTGGCATTGTTGTTATGGCCACCAAGGTTCAAGTCTTCGATGGGCTATTGTGATCGCAGGTACTATGTCTTCATTGATCCACTGTGCTTGTGGGCTTGACCCACAGTTTCATATTTGTGACCTCTCTAGTTCATAGCTTCGGGATAAAAAAGTGCTTATGAACAAAAAAAACATGCAAGTGGCCCCAAGAATGCCTAACCCATGTGACACAATGTGCATTCCTAGATTCCTTAGGTGAACCATAAATAAATATTAATTTTATAAATTGTAAGAATTATTCAAGGTGAACAATACATATTTTTCGAAAATTCTTTGAATTTGTAGATACATTACATAAGGGGTCAGAATTAAACTAAAACATCGATAAAAAAATCTCTATAGCCAACAACTACCATCAAGACATCCAAGTTCTCCATGTTCTCCATCAAGATTCCTACCATACTAATCAATTTGGCCACTATCTCAAACAAGAACTCTCTTGATGCAATCGAGAGCAGGGAACCTTATTAGATAGCCCAATCATACAACCAAATACAATGTTCAACCAAGAAAACAATATTTACAGAATAAATACAATCAAATTCTATTGTTTGGAAGCAAATTTTTATTATAGGAGTATAATCAAATCTTTCTTGATCACAATCACCTTTTTTGCAACTTCAAAAGGATTCTCAAAATGCATGCATTGATCTCCCTTTTATCCATCGGTGGCTGAGAAGTTGGATCGAATTATATCCTAGCCATTAAAAAAAACAATCCTTGCATAAATGATGAGTGTAGTAGCAAGTTGAAAGTTCACAAATGCAAAATCAAGTTAAAAATTTGTAGATGCAATAACAAGTTGAAATTTTGCATATGCAATAACAAGCCAAAAGTCCACAAATGTAGTAGCCAGTGGAAGATTTGCAAAAAGATAGTTCAAATAGGAAATTTTTCTTCATGTTTAGTTGGTTGATAAAACTCTACAATGCATACATAGTGACATCATCATCTTGTTGAAGTTAGTTTATGCCAATGTTGACATCATCATCAAAACTATCCATTTGAACTGGTTGATTAAACCTTTAAATGTTTAGTGTACTTGATTTTTCCCATAATTCCTAATGGCCATGAGAAATCTATAAACTCTAGATGGTTAGGGAATTTCCAAAAGAGGCAAATATACAAGTAATTCTCAAAAGCTAGATGACCCTAAAGTTC